>CM038220.1:9113222-9713222 GCA_021442155.1 Cymbidium sinense | reverse complement strand
CCTGGTCATCGTAAGTTTAAAAAAAAAAAGGATTGTCTAGGATAGGTTCCTCAGACATCACCATCTTGTCATTAGCATGCCATGGTTTAAAATTACACAATTAGGTATTGAGGTATTTTCTGACAGCGAGGCGAAGCATAAAACTCAAGACATTTTGAAGTGTAAATCTCAAAATTAATAAATTGTACAAAGTAAGATATAGATAGTATTCTAACATCAAAGTATAAAATAAGAAATAACATATCAACATACTAACATCAAATTATGAAGTACAATACATACACTAAAGTAGGATGTCAAGAACAAAAATTTTAAAGATGAGACAGTAGAGAAAGAGATGTTTTCCTTTTGGAGGAAGAAGGTTTGACATGGAGCCGTCGTGCTGATGATGCTGCAAAATAGGAGACAATGAAAGTAGCAATGCAAAAAAAAAAAAAGTTCTTGAGTTACATGCATTGGTGCTGGAGACCAAGCTAATGAAGTTGTCATAAGAGAGAACTAAGCAAATAATAAAGAAATAATAAAAATGAGGTTTTAGTTAAATAATTATTCATATTTATTTTATAAAAAATAACCAAAATCCTAAATATGAGAAGCATGCCTTTGAGTTGAGGACGCATCTCATAGACCATGATGCATGCGCATCAGATAAAGAGTCATGAAACATAAGCATCATGACAAAAGATCTAAAAAGGTGCTAAGGAAAGCTTTAATGGTCGTCTCATATTGTACAATTTTAAATAAGAAAGCACACTTTAAAAATGCTAGCCTCACCATGCAAGTCCAAGACTAGTATATGCCTGTAACACAGCAACTGAAGAGAAGCTTTAAATAGCTCATGCAATGCAATAATTGTTTTTAAAAGCTCAAAAGTCAAATATCACAGAAGAAAATTATAAATATGCAAGTGAATGCTACTTTTATTAAAATGCTTGCATTTCACACCTTCATTAAAATGCAAGCAAGCAGCTTATGAAAACATAGAATTTATGTATACAAGGTATACAAATTTGAAAACGCTCAAATTTGTTCATATTGCAGTAAGGTGAGTGCTGGTGTGTGTAACTGTAACATGCTATACATCCAAATTGATCCTGTGTCAAAATTTCTACTACCTAGGGATAGCAAGTTTATAAATAGATATTCTAGGGTATGTAAATTATCATCTTTAATTAAAAAAAAATTTCTTCTTTCAATTTTCAATCTAATGTGTAAGTTGGATATGTAAGTCTTTTGAGTGTAATATAAGAAGGGTTTTGAAAAGTAACCAAAAATTGAACTAGAGGAAAAAAATTGAAGAATCAAAGGTTCAATTAGATTCAACTGATGGTTAAATCAACATAGCAAATCTTTAAATTATTTATTATTATTTAAATATATAATAATAATAATAATAAAAATAATGTAACAAAAACAAAGATTCACAAAGCATATACATGAAATAACTTAAATAATATTAGATTCAAATAGCTTATATATATTTAGATATTAATTTCTTCTAAAGAGATCTTCAGCAAAGTAGTAAGCATTAGGGCATCATGCATAATGCAATACAAAGCTTTTAATCGCATTTATCAACAATTAAGAATGGAGATGAACAAATCAAAGGAACCATAACAGAGCATTCATGCCATTTGACAATAGATCAGAAGTATACATCAAATACATATATCAACTATGTCTCTTTCTTCATCAGAACCCAAAACCTTTTTTTTTAAGAAGCGTCGAAGTAGAGAAAATGGCAAACAAAGATAATAAATTTAAAAACAGTAATCCGATAAAAGGCCATGAATTTTGATTTCTAGCTTAACTCCATATTGTGAGTTCACTTTGTCAGTTGGCTTTTGACAAAGGATTATATGCATAGGCGTAAAGATCCTAATCTTGCCTCCACCACCATCTTATACAACCTTTAGGAGAGTCATGACTAAAACCAATACATGATTACCATAATATGCTTACCTCCACATCTTAAGTCGAGTCCACCGTGCCCTAATGGCTGCAATGTGAGATCCTTCTCAACCTAAAATCCCATTAATGATCTAATGCTAAGCTTGCAGACCACTGACCCGCCAGAAATACAAAGTAAATGAAAAAAGAGCATTGTGGCGTTGGATTCTTAAGGATTCTAGATTTACTATTTAACAATTTAGAGTTGTAGATAATTGTTTAATCATAATTATGTGAATGATTTTGTGATTATAAATAAAAGGTGATATCAAAGAAAATATCTGATTATGGAATGAATGAGATGGTTCAACCTAACTACAAAAAATTTGATAGTTCTAGAAACTGCTATTTTATTATTATTTGATTCTTTGACAAGATGATTTTAAGAACAAGAGAAATTGATTAGAGAGCCGATTCATGACTGTTTTGGTTCAATTTTTAAACCATGGATTTAAGTGAGATTACCAATCATGAAGGTCATCTCCAAGTGTTTGTGTGAGGTCAAACTTGTTACTTGTTGATTTTGTTCAAATTTGATACATTTGGGAATTCACTTATGGTGATTATATTATAATTTCTCATTGATTCTAAATGTTCAAAAACACATCATTTTTTTGAGTTTAATTGAACATGCCATTATCAATTGGATTTTAATTCTCATATTTATTGTTTGCATTTAAAGAAAATAAAGTGTTCGCTTTGATCTAAACATTTTATGTTCATTTATATGATCTATACACATCGTATCATTCTCGTGTATGTGAGCATGTATGCGTGTACAAGTGCATACTTGCGTGCATGTGTGACTGTGTTTTAAATATGTCCTTGATTGTTTTAGAAGGCTTAAAATTTGAATTTGATAGTTACCTAGAATTAGATTGGACAATACATGTGCCAACCATATTTACTACTTTAGAGATGACTCAATAAAGAGATGTTCTGAACATATACCTTGTCATCATTAATTGAAAATTTTTCTTCTATTAATTTCCAATTGTTTTGTGTGCAAGTTAAATTTGTTATTCCATAAAGTAATGTACAAATACGACACAACTACCTAAGTCAATGGGAAATCAACTCACTCAACTGAATTGAGGCATGAACTTCTTACTCTAGAAACTTCTTTCCTTGACTCAATTTCTTAGATAAATTACATTATTGGGTTATTATGCTCATAATATCATTCAAAATTATTACAACTTGAAATCCATTTGTCGTGATTATATTAAAAATGCTTGCTGATATGTAATACAAATTCCTCAATAATTTCTTCTAATATTATAGCAATGTTTAATTTATAATGCTCATATTTATTAGTTTATTTAGGGGCAACAGCTTTGTCGAATGAATGTGTTTTGAGTGCACTGCATTTGAAATATATGAGTTCTAAATTCTTGACCGTTTCATTAGAAGTAAAGCAATTTCAAAGAAATATTTTGAGGAATTAGAAACTTCTCGTTATCACATGTTTGGTGTATTCTAAATTTATCTTATTCAATCGAATTCAACATATAGCATGAGGGAAGCAAGGGAAGATCTCTCCACACACGTGATATCCCAACATCACGACATCATAGTGAGCTAGCACCACCTGTTAGTGATCCTACACCAACCTCAATTACAAATCCCATGCCGAAACCATCAAAACAATCACGACTTCACTGAACCCCATTGAGACCCCAAGCCCACCACACATCACGACGGCCACTAGACCTCATGCTAATGCCATCAAACAAATCATGATCTCATTGAATCCCATGGTAATACCATGTCCAACCCACATGATAACCACCACCAAACCTCATGACAACATCACCAAAACCATGACAATCTCTTTGAAATCCATCACGACCTCACACCGAGACAACCTTCGCAACCTCACGAGGACACCGTCAACCCCGCAAACAACAAAGCCAACACCTTCGTCGCAATCACCATAAAGCCCTATAATATGCCCTAACCAAATAGATCTAAAAATCATAGTGTTTCAAATGAATTAATTTTACTTCACATTAAATTTAGAATACACCAACATTATAAATACTTGCAACCAATAATCAATTAATCACTTTTTTGACTTATATAGGGGTGTGTGATTTGTGAATGCCATTTTTTACTCACTTGATATATATAAATATATACACCATAATTCTAATAGAATTAGGAAATGCTAACTCTAAATAATCCTGAATCAACACATTTTTAATGCTCGATTAAATCCATTACAGGAATAGTGCCATAAAGTTTTACAAATACAGTAGACAGATGTTGCATTTATAACATGCAATGTATGATCATGACAAGAAAGCCATAATCCATACAGTACTATTGCAGAGAAGAAAACCATACAGGAAGAGACTCTCACTAAGAATTTATACTCACTTGATTGCTGTTGTCTTTTTATTAAGTGCAGTGCTATAAAAATCATGCACCTCCTCTGGTTCTGAAAAACATTTAAGGCATGCTTCTAAAGGGATTCTTGGCCGTACAATTTCTTGATTAATTCTGTGGACAATGAATGATTTTAGAGGCTTACGCAACCAAAAAAGGACAATCCTAACAAAAGAGGAAAAAATGACCAAAAAAAAAAATCATAGCTTACGGCTGCTCCTCGGTTGCAGACATATGTGTCTTTATCTTGTTATTTGCCTCCAATTGCTCTGTAATGTTATAGTGATGAATAAAAAAAGAGCCATGCATTTTAAACATGCTCTAAGTTTGTGCATGTTAGTACCTTTATTAGTAGCTTCAGAGAGTGGAATATTCAAAGAAAGAATATAATCTGCTCTTCTATTATAAGCAACTTTTCCAGATGGACATTGGAGACGCTCTTCAATAAAGAATTTAAAACTTTGTGAGGGATCTAATTCTGGCTTCCCAGTATGTGCATGCTCAACTTGGTCAAGAAGATGCAAAAAGAATTCCAAAGCATCCTGGAAAGAAACAGGACATCAATTAGCATGCTTAAAATGCTTGATGTATTAAAAAAAAATGTTGATTATTAACCCTCGTGACATTGTATTTGAGTCATATAAAACTACAAAGATATGATAAAGCACTATAAAAACTCCATGATGGCATAATGCTACACCTTAAATGACTTTTACAGACTCATGTTGTTATTGCTGCATATTTTATTATTGTTTGATTATGGAGAAAATAAAATCTTCATTTCTATTGTACAATATTAGATGATGCCTTCCCTCTCTTTATAGAAAAATCTAGGGAAGGCAAATAATATAATTAAACTTTCAAAATGCTACAATGAAATAACCATAAATATTAGATGCCTTTTAGGGGCATATTTTTCAAATATTAGATACCTTTCAGGGGTAGTTGTCTATCCCCCTTATTACCCTTGCAGCAACTGCACCATCAAAGTACATCCACAACTAAATTTACATTGCCCATTTTCTTTGTGGGCCAAATATTAGGCTCCACAACTTAACACAATTACAAATAAACGTCATGATAATTGGTGAAAGCATGAACTAGAAACACAATATCAACAAATAGCAAAAAAATCTTAAATTAATTTGTATTTCTTTAACACAGATCAAAACATGTATTAAACCACTGATGGATGTTAATTGTAGTGGACAAGCCTTCCACAGACACTCAAATGATTCCATTCTTAACCAGCAAGTTCCACTTAACTCCTCAAACCTTTCCTTACTCAAGCTCCATGTAACTTCCCAATTAAGCCAAACCATTGGAAATAAGTGACAGACTTCTCAGCAATATTATGTTAATTTTTCTGTAAAATTAGTATGATGGCAGGACTGTGTTAAGGAGAAAACCGAAGGAAAGACTTCAGGACAGTTGGACAAAGGGGAGTGCGGGGTTTGGTGGCAGCAGATGTTGGAGTGAGAAGTATAAGAAGGGCAGCGATGTTAACTCAAACATCAATTTATTCTTGGCTTGAATCCACTGGAAGAACAATCCATGAGCCATAATTTTAGCCACGTTCAATATCTGAGCTGATTTCCAGTGGACCTATAACTCAAATCAAATACTAAAAAGAGTACACACAAACACACAAAATCAAATTAAAAACCAAAAAAAATAAACACTGCTCAAAATTGATCCAGTTCGAGACAAAATCAAACAGCTGAGAACTATGAACTAAGTTCGAGCTGGCCAATTCATGTCTGAACTGAACCAGATTCACTGGAAATCAGCTAATATTCACTCATAGAGATAAGTTTTAGCAACTTGATTTAAATTCCTCGAAACAAATTACAGCAGCACTTGGTCATCAAAGCATATTACAACTGCACTTGGTTGTCTGAAATCAGGTTCAGTATAGGTACAGACACCATAGAAGTGCAATGATATAAGTATCTTGTTCTGGTTTTTCCCTAGGATAATCAGGAAATGACCCACAAAGAAAGTTGAGGTCAACTAAAACCATTAAGACTAATAGCCTTAAGCTCCCACTTTATTGGTAATACTGCAGCAAGAAAAGAAGCTAATAGAACTTCAACGTGCACGGAGAGTTAACACATCTTAAGCAATGCAATAGCCACTGAAACTGCAAGAAACCACATCGGATATTTTCAAACTTTAAATAAGTAATTGACTGCACAACCTATGAAACCATTAAAAAGCAACTAAATTACACAAATAAATCCATAGAACAAAACAAAGGATATAATGATTACAAAAACAATTTAGAGGAATAAATCTTAAAATACTGTTATATATTCCTGAAAATAATAAAATGAAATAATTAAATATGCCAACCAAAGTAAATAGAGGTTTGTTAGCTTAGAACCAATTAAAAAAATTCTGTAGGTTTTATAAAACAAATGGACTAATGCAAGGTTTCCAAACAGCTGAGATATACTGTTTCCGCACATTTTATTAAAAAAAAAAGAAAAGAAATTTGAGATGAAGGTTTGATATATCCTCAAGTATTAGAATGTACATCTTCCTAAGCAACGCAAGGTGTTGTGAACAAAAATAACAAAAACATGTGAAGCTCACATCCAGAAGAACTCCAGTGGTTTCTAAGAGTAAGATTCATCTACATTTACAAGGTCAAAGAAAAATTTTCGTGCCAATGTTAATGAAGGTAAGTCAGGCATCAACTTATACACCCAAGAAAGTCAAGGCAATGGCAGGAGGCATTACTAAGGTATTGCCAAAGCAAATGTCTTTCTATAAGCCACCATGCTATGGGACAAATATCTTGCCATGATTAGAGAGATGGGAGTGTGGAGAGTATATCAGAAGTTTAAAAAAAAAAAGAATATGTTAAAACAAGCAGATCAAATATAGGTGCAAGAGATTAATGTTTAAGCCTACAAAAATACAAAAAAAAAAAGAGTTTGAGAAAGAAGCATGGATGATGATGAAAATGGAATAAAAGAGTACTAAGGCGTAGATAATCCATGGGCATTAAATGTTATAAGTTCCAATAGTTCAACTATTTAGATTTTCAAACACACCTTTTAGCTACTTAATTCAATATATTCTATTGAGCAAGAATGTCAAACTTCCAAAGCAATCAAGCATGAAAATATTTGTTTTCTTAACAAAGTCCAACACAAGAATTATCACCACATATTCTTCAATAATATTCTTTGTAAGTGAAATAAGACCATCATTATTACCATCATGTCAACTATTTAGCATTAGCTATATAAATCCACATTTTCTATATGTTCTTGTTGAGTATTAGGTGGGGTGTTCAACTTATTTTGGGTAAATACAAATACTTTGTTAAAGAATGTTGTCCATGTTATCATTAGCCTATCACTTTTCCATCTTATTCCTTCCACTTATTTTCTACATTCTACACTTCATCATGCATGCCCAAACTACTCAAATCTAATTTCACTATCTTATTTTTTGAGCAAGATGCTCATGTCATTCATCTAATGCAAACATTTATCAATATATCCTTGTTAGTTTTTCCCAATTTCAATCCAAATGCTCTCATTTTTGTCACACTCAACATAGATATCATGAACTTCTGTATTGCCCAATGCACAGATTCATATAACCTAGTTGGCCTAGTTCCAATTTCTAAAAGGAATTTCTCAATTTTAAACTAATAAATATTACCTCTAGAAGTTGTATGATCAACCATATATCCAATCTTCAATATAATAGACATAAGAAGCATATTATATCCATGTCAATTTATTTCAAAAAAATTAGTAATTGCCACACTTACTAAAATTGCATATAATATACTCAATCTTTGTTCAACTAATTATAAGCCATTTTCCATTGCACTAACCATCTATTGAATTCAGTAAAAGCCTTGCTAACTAAAATTATTTCATCTGTAAAAAAAAATGAAAATAAAACAAGGCATTTCACTTTGAATATCCTTCAGAAGCATATCTAACATCAATACAAAAGGCATTGGATCTTTTTAACACTAATCGAAAGTCCATCATGTGTAGTTTTAATTGACAGTTAATTCTTTCTACGCCTCACTTCGAATGAGAAAGTCTATCAAGTGGCACCTTGTGACTCAAACATTGGATAACCAAATCATTTGAGCACTTTCACTTTTGATAACATTTACTAATTCATTTAGAAACTAACAAACATACAATTAAATTTATTAAAATTAATTGATGTAGAATCTTTGAGCAAAGTCAAGGGGTGGATAATAGTGTTTCACAAAATGGAAATGAGTTATGCCTACTAGAAACCAGAAACAAAATTTGGAAAAAGATAAAAGAATAGACAACAATCAAATAGGAGTTATAACAAACTGCTAGATATCAAGAAACAATTCAATAGTTTTACATGTAAGCGGATAACCATCAGCAGCAATTCTAGCCCCTTGTATGTCAAAAATTCTGCTGCTTACAACCCATGATAATGCTACAAGGAAAAAAAGACCTTGGCGCAATCATCGTTGTAATTATGGACATCAAAGGAATTGTATTGGGAATATCATGGCAGGCCTGCTAACTGAAAAACTTAAAAAACAAGGTAATGATTTCTCCACATATAATAATTACCTTAAAAACCAACATAATCCCATTAAATCAAAAGCAAATTAATGTTGCTATAAAAGATTCTTAGTTAAATCTAAACAAATAAAACCTCGCCTAAAATCAACAACAGATCAACCAATCAATGGCTCAAAAAACATGATTTTGAATGCATTTAACTCAAAATTGAGACTTCAAAATCATGGCTTTTGAACCCCAGAACATCTGATCATATGATAGGGGATTCCTCTTTATTTCATAAAATCCATTGCTATTTTAAAAACTATACGGTACAGATTGTCAACGAATTTTTGACTCTAACAATGGGCATCATGACAACCAGCATCTCTGACTTCATGGTTCTAAATTAGGTCCAATTAATCCACAAACTCTCCTATGATCTCTTATCTAAATTAATATATAAACTTTATTATAACATTTTTCTCTACACATTGTGAGTTCTAGAATGCAATCCCAACGAGAACTAGCAGTGTTAAGAAAAGTACGTTACTCCTGAATGTTAAAAAAATGCTAACTACAAACAAAACATGCTCAACATCATTGTAACTTTATGTACTTAAATTATTTTGTTCCCTCATCATCAAAAGAAATCCTAAGTCATTCCAATGCTAATTATCAAGCACACTAGAAACACATTTCCAAGCCATCCATGTAAGGCCTATCAAACATTTTATATCATTCATAATGATATTTGGGGACTATCTCAACTTACTAATATCTTTGGTGCTAGGCGGTACATATCATTTGTTGTAATTTCATTAGAATCACCTATATTTCTTAATGAAAGATAAATCTAAAACTTATAACTTTTTTAAATAAATCCATCACTACATGCAAACTTTTTTAGAATCCAAATTTAAATCATCAGAACTAAGAATAAAAGAATAATACTTCCATTCCATTCTGAAGTCTATCTTCTTCAAAAGGGGATAGTTCACAAAAGTTCTTGTATTTATACCTCGCAATAAAATGGGATTGCATATGAAAAAAATAGACACCATCTAGATTCTTGTCCTTAATGCTATATACCTCATTAATCATATGCCATCAAGAATCCTAAATTTCAAAAATCCTTGTCAAGTCCTCATCGAAACCTATCCCAAAAATATAGTTATTTCTACCATTCCACACAAAAGGTTTGGTTATTCTACCTTTGTTCACATTCCTCTTCAAGTCATGAAATGTATTTTTATTAGTCACTCACTTAACCAACAAAAGGGTACAAAGATTACCATCCTTAGACAAAATAAATGCAATGCCAGAACGGATGCAATGTTTTTCGAAAATCAACAATTCTTCCACAAAACTCACAGTCAAGGGAAGAATTCCAAGTCATTTAACAAATATATATTTTATTATAATATTTATTCAAATTTATTTGGGCCTACGTCTCTTCTTGACCTACATGAATGTTATCCCATAAACACACTGAAAACTCCTACAGCAATATACAGTAAGCAAGATACAAAAAAATTGCCTATTCAAAATATCAAAAAAAATTCAACTAACAAGAAAATATCAAGCATTTCTCATGAGTAAAATCACATTTTTTAATCAAAGCACTGAATATCCTTCACAAGATAACACTACTTCCAATCTTCACATTTTAATCTCAACATGAAAGGAACACAAGCTACAAGGATATATACAAAATACATATATAAAAATAATCAGTGAGTATATTTCTCATGGCAACTTATCCTCTTAGTTTCATGCCTTTACAAAAAATCTTGCTAGTATGGACATCCCTAACAACATTCATAAAGCATTAAAAATACCTAAATGAAGAGATATCCACATAAAAAAACATGAGCATTAAAAAAGGTATATGGAAGCTCTCAATCATGCCAAGGGATAGAAACTTCTTGATGCAAAAAAAATTTTCAATACTAAATACAAAGTCGATGGGACCATTGAATTTTATAAGACTAAAACTCATTGCAAAATGATTTGATCAAACTTTTAATCTGATTTGTGGCTGGCTGAAGATTGGCTCGATAAAATTTTCGAACTAAACCCTTATCTCATAGCCCAACTCAATATATTTGATTCGATTTCGATCCGATCCAAATTTCAATTCAATTTTGAGCTAAGTAACAGTCTTACGCATATATTACCTATGTCAAAGCCTTCGAAGTGCATTTCTCTACTTTTGCGTCGACGAAGCGGGACAAGACAGTCAATGAAGCCCTAATCGTTGACCTCATAACACCTACAGCCGTTGACCTCATCATAGTCGACGAATCCCTAATAAACAGGACTTGTATAGTGGACGAAGCTACGCACGCAGAAAACGGGCTATAAATCTGCCCGCTTTCTCCAACAGTCAACGTAGCCATTCGCCTAGGAATCCCTAATTGACGGTTTCGGTACAATTGATGAAGCCACGCACGACAATCACTGGAAAGCCCTGCCTACTTTCTCCTAAAATCGATGAAGTTGTTCACCAAGGAAGTCCTAATCGAACGAAAGGTATTTTGCTTTATTTTATAGTAACTGTTATATTTTGTTCTTAAGATTTGTTTTGGGACTGTAGCCACTTATAACAAAAATAGAAATTTATACAAGAAAAAACTTATGTCTTTAGATTATTTGGTTTTATATAAGATAGACACTTAGTCTCATTCTCCATATTTTTGGTTATTTTTTATGTTTTATCATTGTTGGATTTTATTTTTAAGACTTGTTTGTGTATGTGTGTGTCTATATTCTTTACTAGGCGGTAGGATAGCGACCTCCAAAGCGAGTGCTGAAAATGCTGACCTTGTAGAAATATGAAATTTTAATGCCATTTTTTGTATGAAAAAATTTAGAGTAAGAGCACACTTGCTTAGACAATCTAGGACAGACAACTGATCATGCCACAAGATTACTTCAAGTTAACTCCAAGAAGTCCAAAAACTTGATTCTGAAGTTGAATGGAAAAAAGTGTTTGGTTTTAAAAAGATCCCTCTTCCTTCGTCTGAGCAAAATAGTACCAATCAATAAATAAGTGGACACTTATTTCAAATTGAGGGGTTATGATCCAAAAAGAGGAATGTTTCAAGATCAAATGCTATTGAAAAAACATTTAATTTATAGGCAAGAGACAACTTGCATAATAAAATTGCTAAAACGTTCTACTTAGCATCTCTTCTTTTTCACATAACAAGGAATCCATATTACTTTAGTGCATTTTCATATGCAGTAAATAACAATATTAGTGGATATATCCCTTCTGGATATAATCTTCTGAGAACAACATTGCATCAAAAAGAAAGAACAAATATTGAAAGTTTGAGCCAATAAAGTAGACATGGAATGAAAAGAAGTCACTATTATTTATGATGGATGGACCAACGCACAACGTGAGCCACTTATTAAATTTCATGACTGTTACAAAGTCTGACCTAATATTTATAAAAACTATCAATTGTGAATGAGTACACAAAGATAAATTTTATATTGCAAATCAAATTAAAGATGTGATTATGATGGTATAGTCAAATAATATTGTTAAAGTCCTCACTAATAATGCACCAATTTATAGAGTTGTAGGGATTTTGATTGATTCACAATATTCTCATATTTTTTGGACACCTTGTGTTGTTCATACTTCAATCTTACATTGAAGCATATTTGCTCTCCAAAAAATATAGAGGATAATGAGATTAATTATGCTGAATGTAGCTAGATCACAGATATTGCTGGAGATGCAAGTTTTATAAAAATATTCATAACAAATCATTCAATGAGATTATCAATTTTTAATGAATTTATTAAGCTAAAGATGTTGGTTGTAACTGAGGCATGCATTACATCAACTATCATCATGCTCAGACGACTCAAAGCAATAAAACAAGGATTACAAGCCATGGTGATCAGTGATAGATGGAGCATGCACACGGAAGATGATGTAGAGAAGGCTAAGTTTGTGAAGAGAAACTATTGAATGATTTGTGGTGGGATAAAGTAGAGTATACTATTGTTTTTACAGTGTCAATATATGACATGTTAAAGATGGGCTGATACAGATAACCCACCCTTCACCACATGTATGGCATGTTGGATTATATGATAGAGAAAGTGAATAGAATTATATATTAATATGAAGAGAAATGAGAAGATGACGATTCCACTTTTTATAATGTAGTCTATGAAATACTTGTTTAGAGATATAATAAAAGCAACACTCCTCTACATTGTTTAACACATTCTCTTAATCTAAGATAACATTAAAACTTTTTAAATTTATCTTAATTTATCATATTTAGAAATTATTAATTTGATAATTTTACTTCTTATATGCATTTTTAATTCTAAATACAAAAGTCATGCTTGATTAAACGAAGCTCTTAATTGTATTGCTCCATATAAAAATGTGGAGATATCAAATGAACGGAATAAATGTCTTACGAAATTTTTTCCAAGCATTGACGAAAGGTTTTTGATTAATTTAGAGTTTGCTAATTTTTTTATATTTAGTAATGCTTTTCCTGAACATAACTCCATAGCTTCTACAGCTACCATGGATGGAAAAGCTTGGTGGATGATTTATAGTGCTGACGCTCCAAGATTGCAAACTTTAGCTTTAAAAATATTAGTTCAACCATATTCATCTTCTTGTTGTGAAAGAAATTGGAGCACGTACTCCTTTATTAACTCACTCAAGAAGAATAAGGTCACTCCATAATGAGATGAAGATTTAGTATGCAACTAATCTTCAACTTTTATCTAGAAAAAGTCCAGAATACACCCAAAAAGAGACAAAGGTGTGGGATATTGATGAGGACACATTAAACACAACTGATGACATTGAATGTTAGAAATTACTAATCTATTTCTTGATGAGCCATACTTAAAATCTGTATTTTTTTCAAGATGAAGGCGGTGGTGTTAATGAAGAGGGCACAAGTACAAGTGTCATGGAGAGCCAAAACTTTGAATGTGTAAACCCTAATTAGTTATGATTATCAAATCAGATTTTAGTTATTTTATTTCGTTGTGCTTGTTATGTGCTCTTTTGAAAACATTTTGACTTTTAATAAACAATGGTAATATTGATATTTTATGAGAAGTATTTATCATAGCATTTATATTGTTTATTTTCTTTTGTTATTTTTATTTTGAGAGTACAAAATAATAAAAATCATATAGCGTGTCCATAACGTGATGTTTTGCTTTTTGTAAAATTATCGTGTCATCGTGTCCCCTGTCCGTATTCGTGCTTCATAAGCCACCATAAAAAGGCCTATTCCACAATAAATGAACAAATTGTGAGTCCACTTTTGGCTATTGCTCATTTGATTGAAATAATTAAAGCACTTTGAGAAATAAGAAATGAGTAATTGTTATTAGAGGCAATGCTGAAGCAAAAAAAACAATATCACAAAACAACAACAAGCCTTTATCCTACTATATGGGGTCAGCAACATGAATCCTTCTTCTCCCATTATGTCCTAGTAAGTATCAAATTCTCATTTAATTTTAATAAACTAAAGTCATTTTTTATACATCATGACCAAGTCTTTTTAGGTCTACCTCCATTTCTTAACATAAGTTGAATCTAATACATTTACACTCCTAATTGGTCATCAGACGATTGATATTTTATATGACCAAACCATATAAGGCGAGACTCTCTAATCTTATCTGCCACTGGAGTTACTCTAATTTTTTTATGTATATATTCATTTCATATTTTATCTCTAAGAATGAAGCCACTTATCCACGTGAGCATCATCATCTCTACAACAAGCCTTTATCCCACTAAGTGGGGTCGGCTACATGAATCCTTCGTCTTCATTGTGTCCTATTATGTGTCAAATTCTCATTTAATTCAAGTATACTAAGGTCATTTTTTATACATCTTAACCAAATCTTTTTAGGTCACCTTTCCTTTCTTAACATAAAGAAATCTAGTGCATCTACTCTCCTAACCAGTCATCGCGACGCTTTATGTGGTCAAACCATCTAAAGCAAATCTCTAAGTTTTATCTACCACTGCTTCTCAACTTTTTCCAACATACTCATTTCGTGATTTTATCTCTAAAAGTAAAACTACTCATCCACCAGCATCCTCATCTCGTAACACTTAACTTAGTCTTATGCTTCATTTATTGGCTAACATTCTCGCACTATAAATTATTGCGTGGTCTTATCACCATCTTATAAAATTTTTCCTAAGTTTAAGCGAAACTTTTCTATCACACAACAGGCCAGATGCATTCCTCCACTTCAATCATCCAACTCGAATTCTACTAATAACATCTCCATCTATTTCACCATCATTTTAAATAATAGAGTCTAAATATATCAATCGCTCACTCTTTTTAATGATTTGTTCACCTAATATCACAACATTACCACTAGAACTTCTACAACTAAAATTACACTTCATATATTCAATTTTAGATCTACTTAAATGAAAACCTTTGGACTCTAAAGTTGACCTCCATAATTCAAGTTTCTCTTAGACTCCCTCTCTAGTCTTATCAACAAGAAGAATGTCATCAGCAAAAAATATACACCAATGTACATCTTCCTGTAAATGCCTAGTAAGAATATCTATAACTAAGGCAAAAAGATAAGGGCTTAAAGCTGATCTTTGATGTAATCCAATTGAAATAGGAAAATATTTTGTCAATCCACCTTATATTTGGACACAAGTAATGTTCTGTATATATCCTTAATGGCTTGAATATAACCAATATTAACTCTTTTCTTTCTAGAACTCTCCAAAAACATCTCTTGAAACTTTATCATGAGCTTTCTAAATCAATAAATATCATATGTAGATCCTCCTTACTTTCTATACTTCTCCATCAAACCTCTTAACAAATGTATAACATCCATAGTAGATTTACGGCATGAAACCAAACCGATTGTCGAAACTTTTGTATCACATCGTAACATATGCTCAATTACTCTCCTATAATTTTAATGTTTGTGATTAACTTAATTCCTCTATAATTTGCACACTCTTGTGCATCACCTTTATTCTTAAATATAGGAACCAACAAACTCTTTCTCCACACATCTAATATCTTTTTAGTCTTTAAAATAATATTAAAAAGATTTGTAAGCCAAGAAATTCCTTGATCTCCTAAACATTTTCACACTTCTTTTGGAATATCATCAGGTCGTACTGTTTTTTCACATTTCATTTACTTTAAAGCTTCTTTAACTTCAGATTTACTAATATGATGATAAAAATAAAATTCTCTATTTTTGTTTAGGGTACTAAGGTTGCTAAAATCAATCGTATTTTCAGATCCTTCATCAAAAAGTTTATCAAAATACATCATCCACCTATTTTCAATATCCTTTTCTAAGAAAAACATTTTATCATCATCTCTACAACACTTAATTTATGCTTCTCTTTGTCAACATTCTACGCCATAAATCACTGCAAGTCTTACAACCATCTTATAAAACTTCCCCTTAAGTCTAACCAATATTTTTCTATCACACAATAGGCCAGATACATTCCTCCACTTAAACCATCCAACTTGAATTCTACTAATAACATTCAAATCTATTTCACCATCATTTTGAACAATAGACCAAAGATATTTGAAATGTTCACTACTTTTAATGACTTGATCACTCAATGTCATAACCCACTACTAGATCTTCGACAACTAAAATTACACTCCATATATTCGGTTTTAGATCTACTCAAACGAAAGCCTTTAGACTCTAAAGTTAACCTCCATAATTCAAGTTTCTCTTGAACTCCCTCTCTAGTCTTATTAACAACAAGAATATCATCAACAAAAAACATACAACAAGTGCATCCTCTTGTAAATGTCTAGTAAGAACATTCATAACTAAAGCAATAAAATATGGGCTTAAAGTCGATCCTTGATGTAATCAAAATAAAAAAGAAAAATACTTGGTCAACCCTCCTTATGTTTGAACACAAGTAACAACTCTAGTATACATATCCTTAAGACTTGAACAAAACCAATATTAACTTATTTCTATTCTGGAACTTTCCAAAGCATATCTCTTGGAACTTTATTATAAGTTTTATTCAAATCAACAAATATCATACGTAGATCCTCCTTCCTCTCTCTATACTTCTCCATTAAACCTCTCAACAAATGTATAACATCCAAAGTACCCAATATGAAATCAAACTGGTTTTGAGAAACTTTTATATGGTGTCATAACATATGTTCAATTACTCTCTCATAATTTTAATGTATGACACATTAACTTAATTCCTCTATAATTTGCACACTTTTGTGCATCACCTTTATTCTTAAAATAGGAACCAACAAACTCTTCTCTATTCATCTGACATTATTTTAGTCTTTAAAGCAATATTAAAAAGATTATTAAGCCAAGAAATTCCTTAATCTCCTAAGCATTTTCACATATCTATCAAAATATCATCAGGTTCTATTGCTTTTCCAAAATTCATTTTCTTTAAAGCCTCTCTAACTTCAATTTTACTAATACATCGATAAAAATAAAATTATCTATCTTTAGAGTACTATGACAGTCAAAGTCAATCGTATTCTCACATCCTATATTAAAAAGTTTATGAAAATTTCTCATCCACCTATGCTCAATATCCTCTTCAAAGAAAAATATTTTATAATTTTCATTCTTAATGCATCTTGATCTAAATCTTTATTTGTCATATCTCTTTGCTTGACTAACTTATACATATATCTTTCACCCTCTTTGATATCCAATATATAATATAAATCATTAAAGGCTAAATTTTTTGCATCACATATTGCTTTCTTAAAATCTCTACGAGCCACTTTATTGCTTTCCAAAATATCTTAATTTTTACATTTAAATCAAATTTTATAACAAAGCTTATTATTTCTTATTTTTTCTTACACATTTTAACGCCACTGTCAAATATTTTTATTGAAAAAAAAATTTCTTTTGATTCTCCAAGCATTTTTTTACAACTTGCTTAATTTCACTTGCTACTTTTCTTACATAATATTAACTTCCTTATAAATATCTCAAATTATAATATATTATAGCTTACTTTTAAAAATATTTTTATTAGTGTTCTTTAAGTGCTCCGATCTAATCCTAAAAAAATATTTCAATTTATATTTCATCTTTTAATCATTCATCTTAAAATCTAAAACTAATAGTCGATATTGGGTACTTAAACTTTCACTATGAATATTCTTACAATTTTTACAATCTAAGCAATCTATTTTTCTTATTAGAAAATAATTTATCTGTGTTTTACTACAACTATAATAATATACCCATTTCTTTTCTTAAATAAAATAATAGCAACTACAAAATAATAAGCTGAAGCAAAATCTGATGCAATTCTACCTTCAACATTAGTCACTTCAAACTCATAGCCACCATGAATGCATTTAAAATCTTCTACCACCCTACCAATATGTCCATTTAAATCTCCTCTAATAAATAACTTTTTTCCGAAAGGGATTCCTTATATTAATCTTTCTGAGTCATTTCAAAATTTTTCTTATAAGTCTACATCCAAACCTACTTAAAAAACATAAATACTTATAACATTAATAATCTTAGTATCATCAATAATCTTTAAAACTATAATTTTATCTCTAATCCTATTAACATCTACAATATTATTTTTCAAACTTTTATCCATAATCACGCTTACACTATTTCTAGTTTAAAACCTAAACTATCAATTTCCTTGGTCTTCTCCCCAACCGATTTAATTTCTTAAATATATAAGATATTTATCTTCCTATGAATCATAATATCTATTAATTCCATTAATTTGCTTGTAAGAGTACATATACTCCAAGTTTCTAACTTAATTCTAGTTCTATGGACTAACTTCTTTGCCCATATCCATCCATAACGTGGAAACCCTTGCTTATTTAACACTATACTCAGGCGCCAATGCAGAGGCCCTTGAACTTTTTTCATTGTATGCCATACAGTATGTCGCTTCCAGGGAATGTCCTATAATTAACACAATTTATTAAAAAATTCATATCATGATTTTTTCGATAAGTTTTATGCTGGTCGTCAACTCTCCACTTTTCACATTTAGGACTTGGGACCTAGCAAAAATAATGGTGCAAAATACAAGATCATACCTAGTGCAATTTCTAAAAAAAGGATTTTAAAATTTTAAAATATTCATGAATTTTCAAAGTATTTGCACTTTTTTGAGGCATGAGGAGAACGTATGTTAAACTCAATTTTAGCCTGCACGGAATTCTCAAATATTATGTGTGAGCATTTTAACTCATTTGTCGAAGTACATGTGGGCATTTATACTTTAAAGTAATTTTTAATTTAATTTTAATAGATAGTTTATATTTTAAAATAGTTGCGAGTCTTTCAAAATATTTGCATGCTTCTCATAGCAAGAACAATTTAAGTCATTTTATATTCAACTCGTGCAGTATTCTTATACCATTTAATTGAGTTCTTTATACATTGGTCGAAGCACATGTGGGAATTCAATGTTCTTACATAATTTTCAATACACCTACATTACACATTTGCATGAATTTCAATGCAATTGCATGATGCATTTGCACACTTCACAATTCATTTTTGTGATACATTCACAAAAGTTTAAGCATATTTAGATGATATACTTGCACACTTTTTTTATATGATATACTTGCACACTTTTTTGAAAAACTCACGCATTTTTTAGGATACTAGTATGATTTCAAGGTATTATATATCAACTATAAATTACCTAGTGAAATTTGTATAAGTCCCAAAATTATCATAATTTTATTATTGCATGAGTATTCTATCATTTGAAATGCATGTGAATATTCCACATAGAGTCATGAATGCCTTATATCCACTTGTTTGTATGTGTTGCACATCCAAAGGAACGAGTTATGTGAGAATCTTTAGGTACTTTATGAGATGATTTTTTTTTGTCTTTATACACTTGTCCCTTAGTAACATGGACCTTATGGAAGATTCCTTTTCCATGTATAAATAAAGAGTGACTGAATTTAATTTTAATAAATGGTTTATATTTTTAAAATAGTTGCGAGTCTTTCAAAATATTTGCATGCTTCTTAGAGCAAGAACAATTTAAGTCATTTTATTTTCATCTCGTGCAGTATTCTTATACCATTTAGTTGAGTTCTTTACAGATTAGTCAAAGCACATGCAGGAATTCAATGTTATTACATAATTTTCAATGCACCTACATTACACATTTGCAAGAATTTCAATGCAATTGCATGATGCATTTGCACTCTTCACAATGCATTTTTGTGATGCATTCACAAAAGTTTAGGCATATTTACATGATATACTTGCACACTTTTTTTACATGATATACTTGTACACTTTTTTGAAATACTCGTGCATTTTTAGGATACTAGTACGATTTCAAGACATTATATATCAGTTATAAACTACCAGTTAAATTTGTATAAGTCCTAAAATTATCAGAATTTTATTATTGCATGAGTATTCTGTCATTTGAAATGCATGTGAATATTCCACATAGAGTCCTCAATATGTGTAACAAATCCAAAAGCGTGAGTTATGTGAGAATCTTTTAGGTACTTTATGAGATGATTTTTTTTGTCTTTATACACTTGTCATTTAGTAACATGGATCTTATAGAAGATTCCTTTTCAACATATAAAAATAAAGAGTGTTTGATAGTTCATTCCCCCCCACCCACCTCTCCCACGCTTGGATTGAATTGAGCACAAGCACATGAATTCTTGAGGGTTTGAGTGCTCAAAGTTCCATTTGCATGTCTACTTGTACACAAGTTTTTAAAGTCTCAATTCCCATGTACTTCTTATTTTTATATCTAATACTTATTTAATGATGCCTACATGACATTTAGTATCATTGCTTTTATTAATTAATTTGCACTTATTTTAAGCAATTTTTAGGCATTTAAAGACTCTTTTAAGTTTTGTTCTTTATAAGTTCATTCAATCTAAAATTCGGTAAACTTCCAATGCCTCCCCTGCATAGGAGACATCTACAAGAGTATTAGGCCATGTTTGAAATAACATGCATGGCCGGTTCGTAAGAAACCGCAACCAAAGATTTACATATCCATCACACTTAAAAAAACACATATAGGTCTTTGCTACATTCACAAGAAAATGTGATACACAATATTTTCTCACTGAGTTGAAACGACGCACACACGTATTTCATTATATTTACCATTTGCTCTTGCATTTTACACATTTGTGTGGAGTGGCATCGATGACATTACGAGATGATGAAATGACTAGATTTGCAAGAGTAAGCACAAACTCTTCTGATTTAGAGAGAGAAAATGAGGGAGAGGATTTTACTAATTATTTTTAGAGAGAAAACAATATGAGAAATGGGGCTTAGAGCAGAATGGGGAGAGAGTGAGTCTAAAGAGAGGAGGAGCTCACGCTCACACTCCCTCTATCTTTTTAGAAGAAATGAGACAGATGGAAGAAGAGATCTCTCTTTATCTAGAGAGAAATAAAAGAAAGAGGTTGATTTGGAGGTTGAGAGAATGTCTTCTCTTTGTTTAAAAAGAGAAAAGGGGCAAAGGGGGAGAGGAGCAAAGGTTTGGTGAGGAAGATGAGGAGCTAACTGTAGCATGAAAGGGTGAGACTTTGATGAGTTACAACATCTGTAAAATGTTAAGGTGGGGCATGCGAGCAGAGGGCAAAAGGCAATGGAGAGTCCGCACCATTTGGAGGATTGAGAGGGAGGGTGAGGCTTGCAGATGGGCAAGACGTGAGTGGTAAGGGAGAAAACAAGATGGTGAGTTTGGGAGAGCAAGGAGATAGAGATAGAGAGAAGGATAGGAGCTAAAGGGCTGAGGCATCGCTTTAACGAGAAGAAAAAAGACGAGAGAGACAAGCTAGAAGCTATGAAGTACCGACACAAACACGGGGACACGAACAAGACACGATACGAATACTACGACACAACATGCTTGCAAAAAGTAGGACACGACACATCATCGACACATCTAGATTATTTTCATAATTCTCTTCAAAATACACACAAAAAAAAGCAAATGTAAAATGGTAAAAGGAACTTTATAATAGTAAAAAAATGGTTTGCAATATCAAATATTACATTCCAAATATCTAAAAATATCCAAAAAAACTTAATGTCAATGTCATTCTCAAAATAATAAATTAAAATATGACAACATGATCATCACTAATTAGAATTAACACATTCAAAAGTATGACCGTCATCAGTACTAGCTCCATTTCCCTCTTTGAATGACACCTTCAACTTCATCCATAAAAAAAGTTTTCAAACGTGGCTCATCAAGGGAAAGATTAGCAACTTCAAGCATTCCAATATCAGCCATTGTAGGTATTGTATCTCCACCAATATCCCACATCTTTGTTTCCCCTTGAGTATATTCTAGGTTCTTCCTAGATAAAAGATAGAGATTAGTATGGACAAACACTAAATCTTATCCTAGTTGAGAAGTGAATCTTCTTCTTCTTTAGTGAATTGATGAAAGAATATGTACTCCAATTTCTTTCACGGCAAGAGAATGAGCATGGTTGAGCTAATAATTTAAAAGTCAAACTTTGTAGTTGTGGAGATCCATAAATTATCCAGCATGCCTTTTCATCCATGAAGCCTCTAGAAGTTAGAACCATGATCAGCAAAAGCACCACTAAATTCAAAAAATTAGCAAACCTTTAAACTAACCATAACTCTTTTTTTAGCGCTTGAAAAAATCCTCTTCAAACATTTATTCCTCTCATTTGATATCTCTATGTCTTTATGTGAATCAACACGATTTGGAGTTTCACTAAGCCAAAAGTGGCTATAATACCTAAACATTTATAACAAATGACACTATGAAATTAAAAATGAAATCAAGAAAAAAAATAGAAATCAAATTTTACCTTGGATTGAGAATGAGCCAAACAATGAAAAGAAGTGTTGCTTTTATTCCATCTTTGCACAAAAATATCATATCCAACTTTATAAAATATGGATTCTTCATTGTCCCTCGTTCCTTCACATCGATAAATAATCTCTTTCACATTTTCAATCATTGAATCCCACATACCATATGCAAGATGAAGATAAAGTTTATTAGCATCAATCACTCTCAACATGTCATATATAGGCTTTATAAAGGCAATAATGTACTCAATCTTATTCCACCATACATCATCTAAAATTTTTTTCTTCACAAATTTTGCCTTTTTTTATATCATTTTCATGGTACATGCTACATCTTTCACTAATCACCATAGTTTGTAGTATTTGTTTTATTGTTTTAAATCTTCTAAGCATGACAATTGTTGATGCAAAGCGAGTTTCTACAATAGCTAACATTTTGAGCTTCACAAACCTATTTAAAATTGATAACCTCATTGAATGATTCATAATAAAAGTCTTTATGAAGTTGGCATCTCTTGCAATATCAATTATCCAAGAACATTGTTCATAAGTAATCTCATTTCCTTCAACATTATTTGGAGCACAAATATTTTTTAATGCTAAATTCAATGTATGGACAACACAAGGAGTCCAAAAAATTTTAAGATATTGAGCCTCAATCAGTGCACCAACAGCACTGCACACTAGTGCATTATCAATGATCACTTGCACCACTTTATCTGCTCGTACTGTCATAATTATTTCCTTCATTACATTTGCAATGTAAAACTTATCATTATATGCTCCTTCACAATTGATGGCCTTTAAAAACATAGGCTCAGATTTTGTGACACCTATGAAGTTGATGAGAGGCCTTCTTTGTGCATCTGTCCAACAATCAGAAACTATACTAAGTCTCTTCTTATTCCAAGTCTCTTTAATAGGTGCAAGTATCCTTCCAACATTAGCCCTTTCCTTCTGAAGTAAAGTTGTCCTCAAAAGATTGTAACCAGAAGAAAATTATCCAGAGATTGTGTTGTTAGCTACATATGAGAAAGCACGAAAGTAGTATGGATTTGTTGCTAAATAGAATGAAAGAGCTATTGAATAAAACATGCGAGCAATTTCTGCATGCAAATCATCTCTTGCTTGTAAATTGAATGCTCTTTCAAGAGCAACAAAGCCTGAAACTTTTGTTTTCTTTAGGATCATAAGCATCCATTCGAGCAACAAAGCCTGAAACTTTTGTTTTCTTTAGGATCATAAGCATCCATTCTAAATAGATGTCCATTTGATTGTGAGCTACAACTATGATTATAGCTACTATGGCCAAAACAAGAAAGTGAACCTTCTTAAATGCAGTGTTTTTCTTTTTTTGCTCAGAGCATCTATATCAAGTCTTTGCACTTCCTGAAATTGTGGAGTAGTTATTTTAGGGCATGATCGAATACCCACTCTAGGTTGTCTGAGCAAGTGAGTTCTAACCCTGGAATATGTTCCCTTAAACTTTTGTTGACAAAACTAACATGAAATTCTACATTGTCTCTGGTTTTGATAGACCCTACTTTCTCTGATTTTGTTACATATACCCATCAAGGTTTCACTCATCCTCTATGGGAATATCATCAACCAAGTTATTATCAGAAGCATACACCATTATCCTAGAGCACAAACAAAAAAATTAAGAATCTTATACATACATATGAAAGAAAATTATAAAAGAAGCCAAGCACTATCTAGTCTACTTATAGTGCTATGAGATCATCGTAGAGGCTCCTAGCATTATATGGTGTTAAAGGTGCTCCTAAACCTTAATATGAAAATGTAATAATAAGAAATATTTATTTGTAACTTATTACACAAATAAACAAATATTAAATAGTTCATCGTAGCACAATAAAAAGTATAAGAAAATTCAAATAGTGTTAATTCATATCACAAAAAGTGTATATTGACAATAATATATAGACTAATTTTTTAATATATTAATGAATAGCTCTTGAAAAATAAATATAATAATGGTCTTAAACATATCTATATTGAGAGTTCAGATTTTAGTTTCTCAAATAGAGAGACTTCAGTTTCTTAAATAGGATTTGAGCCCTGTTCTTCTTCAACAAGCACGCATGAGAGATAGGCCGGTTTCTCAAATAGGGCTTCGAGCCCTATTCTTCTTCACACGCCAACTAGACTCACGGAAGATGTCGCCACTCGCCAGATTCATCAACGAGAAAGACAAGAGGCGCTAACACACTCATCGACAAGAGGCATCAACACGCTTAGTGACAGGAGGAACTACAAATGTCGACTCGCTCGACGATAAGGATGCACCCAGAATCGACACACCGGAGACTAGGGTGCAACTTCTTCAACAGGTTCTTTCGATTTCTCATGTTATGGCCAGAATGAGACTTTTGATCAATGTAAGTAATTTGTCCAAGCCATGTCCCGTTTTCCTCCTATCATGTCCTAATTTCTCTCCTACTGTGTCCCTGTTGTGTCCGTATTATGTGCATAGCCTAACATGTTAAATGAAGTGTCTGACATGTGTCGGGCCATGTCAAAACTGTGTTAGAGCCATGTCAGTGTTCTACACGTGTCTGACATGAGTACTACAATGATTTGGAAGTGTTAGTACTTCATAAACTAGGTGGGAGGGGAACCACATATGCAATCTGGTAGCATGAGTGAGAAATGAAAAAAGTTGCACATGATAGGAAGAAAACAAGAGTAGGGAGGCGTGCGTCTATGTGAGGGAGAAGAGCGAACATCATTTGGCTAGGTAATATTTAGGTATTATTTTGCTTTCTCTTTTTTTTTTCTTTTGTTTTCTTTTTTTTTATGAAGCGACAGGTAGATTGGGCGGCATGGGCGGCATTGCTATAGCACTGAGGGGGCAGTGGGATTTTGAGATTTTGGAAGGGATTCAAGTGACATTTGGGAGAGGGGTTTGATAAGGGTTGATTTGATTTGATTTTTATAAAATTATATATGGCAAAAAATAAGCATTTGAATCAATTTTTTGTGCAATTTCTAGCTTCATGTGTCACGAATTGCATGTCATCATCTTTCGCACAAGTGATTTTCACGTCTTGCATTCATGCACAGAACCCTGCAATATGAGTATATATTTTAATTAATTTTGACATTTCAGATATGGAAGAAAATTGTTTTGTGATCAAACATTGTTTAAGTGGTTAGATGATGACAACAACAACAACAACAACAACAACAACAAGCCTTAATCCCACTAGGTGGGGTTGGCTACATGAATCCTTCGTCTCCATTGTGTCCTATTATGTGTCAAATTCTCATTTAATTCAAGTATACTAAGATCATTTTTATACATCTTAACCAAGATTTTTTAGGTCTACCTCTACCTTTCTTAACATAAAAATCTAATGCATCTACTCTCCTAATCGTCATCTGACCGACGCTTTATGTGGCCAAACCATCTCCTTAATCTTATCTACCAATGGAGCTACTCCAACTTTTTCCGAACATACTCATTTTGCATTCTATCTCTAAGGGTAAAGCCACTCATCCACTGAGCATCCTCATCTAACACTTAACTTAGTCTTATGTTTCTTTTATTGTCCAACATTCTCGCACCATAAGTCATTGGGTCTTACCACCATCTTATAAAATTTTCCTTAAGTTTAAGTAACTTTTCTATCACATAATAGCCGATGCATTCCTCCACTTCAACCATCCAACTTGAATTCTACTAATAACATCTCCATCTATTTCACCATCATTTTGAACAATAGAGCTTAAATATCTGGATCGCTCACTCTTATTAATGACTTGATCACCCAAAAGTCACAAAGACTACCACTAAAACTTCTACAACTAAAATTACACTCCATATATTTTTAGATCTACTAAAACTAAAAACCTTTAGACTCTAAAGTTGACCTCCATAATTCAAGTTTCGGTTGGACTCCCTCTAGTCTTATCAACAAGAAGAATGTCATCGAAAAAAAAGCATACACCAAGGTACATCTTCTTGTAAATGCCTCGTAAGAACATCCATAACTAAAGTAAAAGATAAGGGCTTAATGTTGATCCTTGATGTAATCCAAATAGGAAAATATTTTGTCAATCCTCCTTGTATTTGGACACAAGTAATTCCTAGTATACATATCCTTAATGACTTGAATATAACCAATATTAACTTCTTCGCTCTAGAACTCTCCAAAGAACATCTCTTGAAGACTTTATCATAAGCTTTCTCTAAATCAATAAATATCATATGTAGATCCTTCTTATTTTCTATGCTTCTCCATCAAACCTCTTAACAAATGTATAGCATCCATAGTAGATCTACGGCATGAAACCAAAGCGATTGTGAGAAACTGTATCACATCGTAACCTATGCTCAATTACTCTCTCCCATAATTTTAATGTATGGCACATTAACTTAATTCCTCTATAATTTGCACACTCTTGTGCATCACCTTTATTCTTAAATATAGAACCAACAAACTCTTTCTCCACTCATCTCGGCATCTTTTTAGTCTTTAAAATAACATTAAAAGATTTGTAAGCCAAGAAATTCCTTGATCTCTAAACATTTCCACACTTCTATTGGAATATTATCCGGTCCCATTGCTTTTCCACATTTCATTTTCTTTAAAGCTTCACTAACTTCGATTTACTAATCTGACGATAAAATGAAATTCTCTATTTTTATTTAGGGTATTAAGGTCGCTAAAATCAATCGCACTTTCAGATCCTTCATTGAAAAGTTTATTAAAATACCTCATCCACCTATTTTCAATATCTTTTTCTAAGAAAAACACTTTATTATTTTCACCTTTAAGTGGTTAGATGAGAATTATAAAAATTCTGTGTAAAGTCAATGGGGTTGGAAATAGTTTTACACAAGATTGGAGGGAGCTATAGCTACTAAAAATTAGGAACCAAATTTAAAAAGAAAATAAAAAGTGAATAGTAATCAAGTAGTAAAAACAATTGCAAGAAATCAAAAAGCAATTCAGGAATTATAAATGTAGGAGGACAATTATTTACAAAAATTTTGTCCCCTTGTATCCTAAGAATCATGCTGCCATCTTACCTGTATGTGTGCAACTCCACCACCAATCCAAGCAAGAAAGATTCAACACATGCTTCTATTTTTCTAGTAATTTACTTCTATAACAAAAAAATAAAATGATATAAATTATTATTTTATTGTATTTTCCTTTTTCTTCTATAATTATTGATTTTCACCCTCCTCCTTGGTCCTCGTATCCTCTATATAAACAACACTAGTTCTTATTGTAATACCAAAAATCATTCTCACGCCTATATTTTCTAAAGTTAATTCCTCCACTATGCATGCATAGGCCAAACATGGATACCAGTCATTTATACTTTTTAATCTCCATTCAACCACTATAGACCCATTAAGTATGAACCATCATGGTAATCATGATTAAGACTTAACATCTGTTGCATAGAAACCATTCTTTTGGCAAAAGAACCTTTAACCATTGGAAAAGCAAACTGGGCAAATCCCAAGATCCCAAATCAGAGAAGAAAACAGTCTAAGCGCTACTCCCTTGAAAGTTAATTCCTCCACTATGCATGCATAGGACAAACATGTATACCAGTCATTTATGCTTTTTAATCTCCATTCAACCACTATAGACCCATAAGTATGAACCATCATAGTAATCATGATTAAGACTTAACATCTGTTGCATAGAAACCATTCTTTTGGCAAAAGAACCTTTAACCATTGGAAAAGCAAACTTGGCGAATCCCAAGATCCCAAATCAGAGAAGAAAACAGTCTAAGCGCTACTCCCTTGAACGGCATTCGTACGGGTGTGGCAAAGGAGGTTAAGTATGGTATAGAGAAGAAGAGCAAAAAAAAAAACAAGTAATAATATGGTTATATTTTCCACTATTGATGGTTGCAGATTTTGAAATGTCCTTGAGTATTAAGGTTAGTCATATCCAGGAAAACCATTTTGCTCTCTAAAAAATTTACGCTTGTAAATTTTGAAGAATAGCCACACGAGGTTATAGGAAATATTCTGAAGTTCGTCATAAGCTCATAGGTAAATAGAGAAGACAATGGATTAATTCATATAGGAATCACAAAGCACGAGAAAAAAAATATGCATACAACATGAAGTGTTAGAATTTAAGTATACCTGTTGTCTCATACTTGAAAATTCGGGGTGACTAGCAGCAATAATTGTTTTAAACATACGTGGATGAATACCCTCCTGCATCTAAATGGAAAGACAAAAAATTTCATAAATGAAACGAAAGAGACAAACAGGATTATGCAATTTGTTCATAGTACTAAAAAAGAACAGAAAATGAAATGGTTGATCTTTATCTTCTACTCGTTATTTTAATTGGATTTTTTACTTCTTTTTTTATGTAAGATGGGATGGGGGAACACTGCTAGTTCAGTCATATTTAATATCTGAAGTAATTCCCTGGACTTTTTTCCCTGAACTTTCTAAGAAAGTATCACAATAAAATTTAGATAACATAAATGTTAACATGGTAAGATATGCACAATATTGCATAATTGCAAAGCATTTGAATTCATCGAATTATCTACTATTTTCCATATAGTTACTAAGTTATGGACATGTAAAAGTCTATACTCATCAAAATGCATGATGCAAGCAATAGAACGAGAAAAGTGACATTATGAGCTTAGAAGTTCTAGTCTTATTTTACAATTTTCTAGTTTTTTAATTCATGTAACATACCTATGAGGATGATTCCTATGAGAATATGATGTATTCTCTAGTGCTTGGAATCCTTGGTTTTATTTACTGCCTGGACTGCAAGCAAATTCTTTTAGGTCTAATCAGATTCTCTGTTTCAAAACATGCCCACATCCTAGCATTATCTAGCCTCTAATTTGAAAGTGCATCGTTGTTGCTTACTTGTACTGTCCTATTTTCCCTTCTCAATTTTACATTATAACTGGGGATTGGCACCTACTGACATGTGACTACCTAAGTCGTAGCCTATAGTCAGTTGCTTGTCGTGGATTGCAAGTGGTTCAGTTTTGTTTTGTCTTGCGCAAAACATGTATAAGTGCTTTCCTTATATAGTTGATTGTTGCTTTGCATAGGATTGCCATTATCCTAATGTTGTTGGGATCACAGATGATAGGCTTCCGTTTTTCAAATGTCCTACCATAAACTATACCTTTGACTGTTTGCTTCCATTATTGGAGGCTAAACAATGTTGTGGAATTGAACACTTATTGGTCAAGATTGATGAAATAGAACTTGCAATTTTTAGGCACATCTTGGAGATTTTGAGAAACTATTAATTTTGAGTCTTTTAGATGATTGATAGAGCCACAAAAGAAAATATAACTTCATCAATTACTAAATACAAATTTATATTTTCCCCTAAAACTTAGTGTGTTGATTCAAAGTAAATGCATCAAATGGAGTAAAAGTCGTAATGACAAATTCCAAAAGATGCATGCATCAGCTTGAAGCTTAGATCTTCTATTTCATAACCTTCATAATTGCATTTTTCATGTAAATGCTTTATAGTTATTTTTTTTAGTGTGATTGAAATTTAGTCCAATTTGCTACATTTATATTTTCCTTTTTACAGTGTGAATAGTAAATCGTTATATGATTTTCATTCATTCTCATATTTCAATGATGAATAAGCCCCTACAAAACTACTCAAGTAATATTCCTTGTCATCAATAAAGCATTTTTTAAGACCTTTTGCTTCAAAGATGAATTGCAACTTACTTTGCTGATAACCATAAAAAACAATAAAAAAATAAAGTTTGGCAATAAATAACTTCTTCAGTTTTGTGAAATCATAGTTTAGATTATGTGAAAAGCACACAATTGATCGCTTAAAAAAGCTACCTCTTCTCTTGACCCTACTCAAAATGATAAAGAAACTCATGTGTAGTCTCTCCTTAAAAGTATATTGGGTTTTCGTGTAGACCAGATTTCCCCAATGTTGTATCAGGTTTATTCGGATCTAAGGTGGAGTCCTCCCAAGAGCACAACCTTTTTTAGTTAACTACTCACACTCACAATAGAACATTCTCTATCAAGAAAGTCACTTGGGCTCAAATTTTAAACTCAATTTTGGTATTTAAGAGTGAATTTCAATGAGAAAATATTAAAAAATAGAGACAAACCCAATTAAAATATCATAGTTCTGTCATCTTGAGTGTATAAATGGATTCAATCTATCAACATTAAAGGACTTTGATTCACAAAATCCAAAGAGTCTAACAAGTAATCATTGGTTATCTCTCATCAGGTATCCCAAGTATAGATGTATGTGTAGATGTATGTGTCAAAAATATTCTTTCAAAATTGATGTTGGCTCATTCATTAAGAGAGGACTAGTCATACTAGTTGCACTAAATAGTTTAGAACCGCAATATGGTTATTAATGATTTACAAATATTGGATGTGATAGAAAAGAGGCATGACTATCAGGAGTCCAAAAATTTCAACTTTAACTCAAAAAAGGTTGTCTAAGATGGGACTTGCAATCCGAGGATAAGAAAATTTCAATAATGGATCTCAATATCTTATCCTATAAGATGTCCCGATTAATTAAAGTGATTTTAAATAGTATTGGGCATTGATTGAACTGCAACTTCTTTCACATTTCAAATATAGGAGCAAGTCAAAAGAAAATAAAAATATATCGAGATAAGACGAGGAGATGATTGAAATACAATCCCTAAGAACTTTGGAGGATTATTTGAATGGTTCAAAATGTCCTTTTGCATCACTAATGCACCTAATACATTCATGAGACTCATGAGCAAAATTCTAAAGCCATATATTCAAAGATCCATTGCGATATACTTTGATGATATTTTAATTTTTAATTCGAACCAAGACAGCCACCTAGAACTGTTGACCTCCATGCATGCGTCATGAGTCGAGTAGAGCTCACAATGCAAATTTGATGGGCTTCGCTTGCAATAGTATGCAAATCGGAGATGAAATACACTCGACGGCGATAAAAATAAGTCGAAATGATCTCTGATCGACAAACGGACTTCATCGCATTCGAGCGTCAAATTAATCGATACAATTCGGTCGACGGTCGATCGATCGAAGGAGGTCGTCGCGGCGCTACGCTCATCGAAGCCAAAATGTTCAAACGATTTCCGTTCGTGAAATTAATCGCGCCATTAGCGTCAGCACCTTTCAAATGAGATCGCCGCTCAATTCGGGCGGTCGGCGAATATCGAGTGGTCGAAGCGGCAATCGAATCGGGCGAAATGCATTTGACATCGCCGAAATCAGTCAAAAAGACCTCCGATCAACGAACGGATTTCGCCATCACGTTTAGAACGTCAAAATTAATCAGAATATACATCCCGCACAATTCGACGACCGATCGATCAAGAAGGAGAGTCGTCGGCTTCCAGCATCGAACGAGGCGAGGCGTTGCGGCGCGCTGTTGGAAATTGATAGTGTCGTTCGAAACACGTCAAATCTCATCAAATGGTATGCATTCGACGAGTCTCCGCGAATATCGAGTGAGCGAAAGCGACGGCGCGCAAATTTAAACTAAAATTGACCATGATTCGACGTTGACTTGAACTAAACGGCCTCTGATCGCAAAACGGACTGCGTCGTTGCGTCCGGAACATTGAAATAACCTAAAATTCATATCCAATTTACCTATGTGCGGATACAATCGCGAAAAGTCAAAATTGAAATTTATTTAATATCTCAAATAAAAAAAAGAAACCTACCTATATATATCTACTTATATCTAACCCTAAGAAAAAAAAACACTCCCATACGTAGCTCTCGATTCCCACTCGGCGTCGCAAGCCTCCTCTCTTCCTCTCTCTTTCGTTCCTTCCTCCCTATCTCTCGCGATACCAAGCCGCATGCAAAAACGAACACATCCCTATCTCCTTCACTGCTGGCCAGAGAGCTCGATCTCTCGGTTGGAACTCCACAGCCAAAGCTGAAGCTCACTCTTCCCACCCGTCTCCTCTGCAGCAGCCGAGTAAGCTGCTGCATCTTCTAGCAGTAGCCGAACCGAGCCAAACACCATTGCAGCTGCTCGAAAAAGAGAAGGGGGACATCGCAAATGTGACCATCGTCTTTCCTCCCACTCCCCCTCACGTGTTTCTGCTCATCTAAATCCGCTTACCAACAGCATTTGGTAAATTTGGATTTAACCTTGTGTGGCTTTAGTGGATTACACCAGTGGATTTAACTTGTCCAAGAATATTGTTTGGCTGGATTTAAGTTAAATTCGGCTTAAACTGTGCTCAAATCCCGATTTCCTCCCTTTGTTCCTAGCATAAGACGAGCCGAACATCTTTTTACCCATTTCCCGTTATTGCATATTCTGATTATAGTCATAGTTTAGGAGGTAGAACGGGCCTTAAGAATTCATGCTCATTCAGGCCCATCATCTGGATTCTGAATCCAAATCTTAAAGCAAACAAAAAAAAAAGAGATGAAAAGTTAAATATGAGGAGATTGAACTTATCATTTCTAATATTAGATAAGATGAGTTATGGATGTGTCTTATTACCAAATAGTTTTTTTTTCTATTATTGAACTAGAGTGGAATAAATGAGACATGGGGTTCATAAGATTTAATATTGTCATTCTGATTACTTGAAAGAACTTAAGTTAAGCATAGCCCAAATCCTAATTTTGGAAGTCAGTAACCCTTTGAGCAAAGCCATAAAACCTGAAGTTATTAATGTCTCTTATTCAGCTTGCTTGGGTTAGAGTTCCTCTAAGAATTTACAGTCTCTTATGTTCTAACATTGTTCCATATGTGCTACAAATGTAATAGTTGATCATTAAAAAAAATACTCGTACATGTCTTTCTTGGCGTGGCGGGAAAATCCGTTTGGCCAGCCATCATCTTCTTAGCGTAGTGGAAGAAGCGCGTTATGTGGTTTATACCACCATATCGTCTTTTCGGCATGGGCAGCCCATCACAGTAGCCTCATACATAGGGGCGATCGCCGAGATCAAATCTTTTCAAACTTCCCACCGATAAAGGCCTGCACGACATAAAGCGTCAATATAAAATTATTGTTTAAACTAACTGCGGTATAAATCGCCGTCTCTTGGCGCATGGTGGGATCTTTGCATTCGCCGTGGTTTATACAACTCATACACGCCTTTCCTGGCATGGTGGGTAGGCTATACAGTTGTCCCATATGACGGACGTGCCCGTGGCTGCAGGATGTCAAAATTTGTCAATTTGCGCATGAGGCATAAACAATTTAATAAAATTCAACTACAAAATTAATGTTTTAACTTGACATTAAGTATATAACGCCTCTTGGCGTGAGGGAAAATCTGTTTCAGGTATTTGAGGTCATGGCTTGCAGCGTGGGTTGACACATTCGGCCGTGGTGTTTACCACCCATACATCTTTTTAGCATGGTAGGCGGGTGACTTATCCTTGGGGATAACGCCGAGGATGTCATCTAAAATTATAAACTACAATAAAACTCAATCAAAAACAACCTCCGAATCTCTAAAGTTAAATCAATTTTAAATTAAATAACCCGTGTGAGCACACATCTTTGAATGTTTAAACTTAGTGTCAGAATGTGAGTTGATTAGGTTGGATCTTAGGGGCTGGGTTGCACAAAATCCGATAATAATATTATAAGAATCTCTTATTAAAACATCGAGAAGATAATTGTCACACATGATCTAATCCTCTATTATTAAATTAATAGAGTCAACAGGATCTGAAACAATACACCCACCCCGATGATGGTTGTGTTGAATAGAGATTTCAACTTGAGGGGATACTACTACCAACATATGTTTAAATTTTCAAATCAAATTAATATAAATTAAATATTAATCCAAATGCAAAATCTAATATATCACTAAGCAATTGTTTTGAAGAAAAGCAAAAACACAAAAGCAATGTCAAATCAAGTGTTCTACTGTTTTATCAATCTCATGAGAAGACGTCGTGTCTCAGTGTGACAGAGGCTCATGATCTGATTCGTAGTCCCACAGCGGGTGGTCATTATACGACACCATTATATAATGATCGTTATGCTTTATGCTCCCTGCTTTGAGTTATGAAGCAAGGTATATTTGATAGGACAAAAGCTCTCTATCAACAACAAAGATAAAAGCTGTCTCCTTGACAAACACCCTAGTCTACAAAGATTTCTTACGGCCTTGACTCATCTTGACAGAATCATTCTGTCGGGTTAGACTTCTTCCTCGACTAAGTAGGTAGTAGGCCACTGAATAATGAAACCATGAGATCTAGATTTGGCGCATCATCGTTCTCCCACCATCCACTTTAAGTTTAAAAGATGATAAATTTCATAAATCTAAACTTTAAATTACAAAACTCCACATGCTACTATATGTTACGCATTTAGCGATCTAACGACTAGCCTTAATCAAAAGTTCTCTCTCGATGTGGGAGGTAATTAACTATAGCTACTATAGAAACCCGAACCAGATCTAAAAATCCTCACAAAATGAGAGAAATCTCGGGTAGTGTCTTATTTACTATTTTATCTTACTTTCAATTTACTTAAATCAAAATCTCTTCATCGAGGGTGTAATTTTGTGAACAATTAAAAATAATTCTTAAAATATTTAAGGAAAAGTGATATAAATCTTAAAACTTTTTCTTACAATCTAAAGTTAGTTTTTAGGGTTCATAGCATTAACTTAAGGACTAAAACTTGATCCAAACGATATGCTTTGTGGGCTCCAAAAAACTCATATTTTTTAGTCAAACATTTAAAAGACAAATAAGATTACAGATAAGACACTAACCAAAAATTTCACTCTCATTTTCTAAAGGCTTTAAAAATAATCATAGGTTTTTCATATGTGCAAGCACTTATGGTTAATTACTCTTATCAATAATGAAAAAAAAAAACTTTCAATTAAAACTAGTTATTATATGTTAAGAGTTTAGAATATAGTAGCAGTGATTTAGGTTTTAAATTGTGAAGGTTTCCTCTCATCCAGCTCAAGTAGAAATACAAACTAAAGAAAGTGATTACGTTTAAACTTAGCTAAAAAAAAAATCCTACAAAAAGCTACTCTTTACTCAAGTCGATGGTAAGGACCAACTTTTCATTGATTAATTATCTTATTTTATTTTTCATTTACACTCTAACCTTTTTAACATTCTTTTTTGTTTAAAAAAAAGGAAATGTTAAATTCTTGAGTAATCCACTTCATAAAAGATGAATCTCTTAAAAGAAATATTTTGGGATTTATAAAGAATTTTTTTGTCTATATATTATATCATTCCATTAAATCTTTTTTAGTTCTCTACTCATGTCAATGATCATGTGCATGAAATCCCTTGAAGTATGTATGTGATAGACAAGCTCCTATAACCATGTTATATTCACATGAGCTTGCCTAAATAGAATTTATTTCTCAAAGACAAGCTCCAATTTTAATATATATATATATATATATATATATACATCATTCTTGTGTGAAATAAAGTAAGCATGTGTGAGTTGTAAAGAAGATTCTAGAAGGGGGAGGGAAAGGGTGGCCATGTATTAGTAGCATGAATTTTGTCATAAATACTCGATATTCACTATTTTCATCATCGACCATTTTCACCTCCACAAAAATATTTGGATTTTGAATGGTTTATATTAGACTATAAATAAGTATGAATGAATTAGTATTCAGTTTTTTTATTGTTACTTAATTCTAGAGTTTGTGAATTCTTTATGCTTAGTGACCTCCTTCTCTCTCTTGGTCCCTTCATCCTTCTATATTAAGGATCTCTTTAATCACTCATAAGGTAACATTTTATCCATGATTATAGCATTCCTAATAGCCTTCTCACTCTTCCACCAAGCCACAACCTGTGCATGGACGTGGCTAGGAAGCCTCCCCATACCAACAATTGTAACTCCTCATCATTCACATAATTTCCATAAATTTGACCCTTCCACCCACAAACTACATTCATAATCACCCAATAACTATTCCTTACAATCCACTGCATTCCTTAGAACATAAAATAACCATTAAAATAACACCTATGTTTTCATCTAAGCCTTCAATACCATCATGTAACTTCATATGCTATAACTAATCACCATTGGTTGACGTTTTAAACCATCAGTCCACTCCAAATAAACTCATCAACTCCATATGTAAACTTTAAATCCTAAAATAACCTCCACATCCATTTCTCTCTACTCTACCTTCATTAAAATCATTCCCTAAAGAGCTTTATTAAATCAGCCTAAACTAGCCCAAATCAAGCAAGTTTTGGCACTTACCACCAAACCTCTCTAAAGGTCTTGCAATTCCACCATAAACTATTAGATCAAACATCAACCAACTCAAGCAATCCACAATATCCATAAAAACAACAACAACAAGCCTTTATCCCACTATAGAGTTGGCTACATGAATCCTCCTTCTCCATTATGTCCTATTAAATGTCAAATTCTCATTTAATTCTAATAAACTAAGATCATTTTTTCTACATCATAACCAAGTCTTTTTAGGCCTGTCTCTACCTTTCTTAACATAAGACAAATCTAATACATCTACTCACCTAACTGGGTCATCAGATGGCCGATGTTTTATATGTTCAAACCATCTAAGGTGACTCTCTCTAATCTTATCCGCCACTAAAGCTACTCAAACCTTTTCACGAATATATTCATTTCGGATTTTATGTCTAAGAGTAAAGCCACTCATCCACCTAAGCATCCTCATCTCCACAACACTTAATATAATTTTATGCTTCTCTTTTATTGGCCAAGATTTTGCACCATAAATCATTGCAAGTCTTACCACCATCTTATAAAAATTTTTTTAAGTCTAAGTGGTACTTTTCTATCACACAACAGGTCAGATGCATTCCTGCACTTCAACCATCCAACTTGAATTCTACTAATAACAACCCCATCTATTTCACCATCATTTTGAACAATAGAGCCAAGATATCTAAAACGTTCACTCTTTTTAATGACTTGATCACCTAATGTCACAACACCATCTTTAGAACTTCTACAGCTAAAATTACACTCCATATATTTAATTTTAGGTCAACTCAAATGAAAACTTTTAGACTCTAAGGTTGACCTTCATAATTCACTCTTGGACTACCTCTCTAGTTTTATTTATAAGAAGAATATCATCAGAAAAAAGCATACACCAAAGTACATCCTCCTACAAATGCCTAGTAAGAACATCCTTAACTAAAAGCAAAAAGATATGGGCTTAAAGAAGATCCTTGATGTAATTCAACTGAAATAGAAAAATATCCATACAACCTTGAATAGCTTCATTATGCAATGTCTCTAAAATTGCTCTAATTTTAAAATGCAACACCCATCTTAACTCCAAAACTTGAACCACCATTTTAATACATATCTAACATTATTTAAGAGTTCAAGAAGCTAACCACAAAGCTCCCCACATCAGTGGGACATCATCCTTTGATGTTCACATTCCGCTACTAAGCTTCTCATAATTTACTCGGCTTTATGGAATCCTCTCATCAACTACACAAATCTCTCATAAACTATATTACCCATCCTTCTCTATATCCTCGCAAAAATCTTATGATCACCTGATTAATTAAATATGGGTTGTGGAAAATATTATAGGATTGCAAAAGCAAAAGTATGTATAATACAAGGAAGACAATGCACCAAAAGCACAAACATGTAAAGTTAACAGAATAGAAATGGGAAAGGAAAAGAGATAGAGCAAAGGAATAATTTAAAATGGAGCCAACCTCTCAATGTTATGCCTAGCACTCATCAAGAATGAATGGAAGGGATTTATGAAGCTATTTCAAAATAGTTTGGAATGAATTAAAGATGATTACCAGCTTACTTTGTGGAAAAATAATTAAACATTCACTAGTGGGTTTCATTATAGAAGAAATCTGTCGAGGAAGTTCTTAACAAGTCTTTCACTAAAAACCAGTAAAAGATCGATATTAGTTCCATTTCACCTACCACAAAATTTGCAAGCTAAATAGCAATTGAAATATTTTGTCCACAATTTGAACATAATCTCGGTTTCTAATAGTTATGTTGCAGACATGAAATAAGCAATTTTAGTATTGAGAACTCCAAGCATTTTGAATCCTACCACTGGTTGAATCAACATTACAACTTTGTTCTAGTTGAAGATGCAGTTCAATATTGTCGCTTTGCAAATTTGAATTAATAAAATTTAATATTCAGAACAGTGACCATGACTAACGCCTCAACCAAAGGATGGTAACAGCATTCAAAGAAAATACACAAAAAATGACTTGGTAGTACTTTTACGTGATAATTTTAGTAATTTAAACTCATAATTAGCTTTTTAGAGACATAAAAGAGCATTACTGAGAAGAACAATTTACGTCAAAACCGCAGGCAAAGGCTACTTTCCAACTAAAGATTTTGCCTTTTTAAACTTCAGTTTCAAGGCAAGCAAAAGGTCAAATATAACAGGAAACTTACAGCACTTAAGCTAGAGCTTTTGCATTTTCTTAATTCCTCTACCTGCAAGACAAAGAATATCATCTTCCCGCAGTAAATGTGAATCCTTAGACAATCAAAAATAATTTTCAAATACCTCTGGAGGTGGTAAGGAATATTTCCCAGACAACAGACCATGACCCAGCTTAGTCCTATTAAATGATCCAAATACATCAACCATGAGCAATACGAGAACAATAACGCAAACAACAAAATACTATTAAATAATTACGTTAGATTATTCTATGATAGCATCACAATCATATTCTGATTACGTTAAATTGCCAAAAAAATGGACGCACACCTCATCCCTACAAGATGCCTACCACCAAAAGAAGTAGGCCAAGGCAATGATTACTTTGATATCAAAGCCGCTTAAGCTCGTATTACAATACCAGGCAATAAAAAATTGAGCATCAACAATGACGAGAACTGTTAAAACTAAAGATAACAAATTCAAGAAGATTGGGCAGGACGGTTGGAAAAAGCAACAAGTAGTGAAAAAGAATGCAATTTAAAGACTTTCAGAAACAACACCTAATATTCAACTAAGTTTGCCAAACCTATTCTAACAATTAATATGATTCATGACCACGTCTCCAAAATCCTCGTCCTCAGCTATAATTAAACAAACCATACCTCCAATGGAAAACTAAGCAGACCATACCTCCAGCGGAAGAAAACAATATGAAATTATAGCAAATTCTATCATTCAATAATGTCCCATAGATATAAAAATGAATGATCATCTAACAACACTACAGCAAAGAAATTATAACTATCTTACTCATCACATATACAAATAATAGTAAAAAGATAGTAAATTTGCTCAGAAAAAAAAAATCATGTTAGTCACTCACAATTGCATATTCAAGTCCAAAGTTGGATCAGCAAGAGCCAGATTGAAAGCTGAGTTCAGATTTTGCCCTTTGTAGTACCTGATAAATCCAATATGAAATGGCAATATAAATTAGTACTTAGGACTTCGCTTGCATAATTTTTCAATCAACAGTTCATAAAAGCCGCAACCTACTGAAAAATCAGCTTTTCTAAAACAAATTGCAGGAAAGATGGTCCTTTTGTCATCAAAACAACATGCAACTATTTTATGACAATTTATCCCATCACAAAGCAGTAAAAAAGCTATACCAAACAAGGCCTTACAAACGAAGAAAAAACATGGTATATATGATTTTTTTCTTTTTATAATACAAATCAACACTAACCTTTCAAGGAAAGAATGAGTGGAGAAAACTACTTGCATAGTCGATGCCATATAACAGCTGAAAGAAGAGTAGCATATCAATATAAAGATGGACACAAAAGTGACAAACTATTCAGCAGTAAAACAAAAATTACCTATTCCCAAGATTAACAAGGCCAGTGTAGCCAGGCCCAAATAAGAGCTCCAGTTCCTGTCCACTTTCTTGGATTCTATTCCAGTCAAAATTCATATTCTGGTCAAGTTCCTTTTCAGCAGTTGTCATTTCAGTCTGCAAAAGAAAAGGACTTTGCCTTCATACTTGATTAAGATATTTATTCTTTTTACATGAGAATGTTGGTGCACACTTCACCCAGAAAAGGCGAAAGATCAAACAAACATAGGTGCAGTTTAACTACCAACTATAAGCACATAAGAAAAGCTGGACATTTGCCTCAATGATCCTAGCCTGGTTCTCAGTTTTACCAGATTGGCCTGGCCTACTTCAGTTTCTAGCACAAAATTTAAGCCTTCATAAAATAGTTCTAAAATAAGCTATACATACATGTTTCACATTCAGAGAAACTTTTACTGCCTTCAAATGGATAATACGCATACCCTAGCATACAATTTCTAAACAACATTTCAGGTCCGATGGTTTTTGAAGTAGCAAAGCTTCTTTAAGAATCCAATACATGATTTGTGAAGCTTTAAGCGTACTGGGATGATAACTACTTTCGTAATAGCCCTAGCAATTCAGACAACTTCCCAGCATGCAAGCAAAATGAAAGCCATGCCATTCACCATCTACAAGCCTACTTGAAATTACTTTGCATGAAAGAGTTAAGGATATCAATAGAAAAAAAAACGGAGAAATAACGATTGATCAGTCTTAACAAAAAATACACAGCAATGGCTCCTATTGAGGTTACAATATTAAATAATTAGAACTAACTCCTTGTTAGAGGCGAAAAAAAGTGATGCACAGCTTAAACTGAGGAAGCTTTAGATTTGGGATTTGGGGTTTTCAATGAGATAGAAACTGAGGGTAGGCGAGTTGTGAAGAGAGACTCGCCATGAAGAGAGAACTTGCCGCAAAGAGGAACTGGACTAATCAGGCAGAAGAAGGGGATTGATGAAGAGATGGCAGTCAAGCAGAGAAGAGAAGAAGAGATGAAGAGAGAAAAGTGAGAGAGCACAGGAGAGGGACTGGAGACCCATAGAAAAAGAGGGAGAGAGAAATCAGGATAAAAGAATTAGGAGGGAGTAAGAAGCCGCTAAATTGAAAAAAGAGTTTTCTTTCATTGCATAAATTGCCAATATCCAAAGCAAGCCCTAAAGAGTCAATATATAAAGGAGGCACTCATGTCATCCTTACACCATGTTTTTGCCAAATAAACAAAAGATTTTTAAATCTTAAGTGGAAATACAAAAATAACAATAATAATAAATTTTTATCCCACTATGTCAGGTTGGTTACATAAATCTTTCTTCTCCATTATATCCTATTACGTGTCAAGTTCTCATTTAATTCTAATAATCTAAGGTCATTTTTTATACATCCTAACCAAGACTTTTTAGATCTACCTTTATCTTTCTTAACATAAGTTGAATCTAATACATCTACTCTCCTAACTAGGTCATTAGATAACTGACGCTTTATATGACCAAACCATCTAAGGCGACTATTTAATCTTATCTGCCACTTGAGCTACTCCAACATTTTCACGTATATATTTATTTTGCATTTTATCTCTAAGAATAAAGCCATTCATCCACCTAAGTATCCTCATCTCTGCAACACTAAACTTAATTTTATGCTTCTCTTTTACTAGCCAACATTCTACATCATAAATTATTACAGGTCTTGCAACCAAAATAGCCAAAATTAATTTGCCCAAACAAATAGCCAAAACTAATTAGCCTGTCGAATAAGTCTTCATGTAATGGTGCTGCAAGTAGTACTAAGCCCATACTATGAGTTGGTTCATAGCTGCCATCAAAAAGAGAGCGACAGCAAACTTTATGTGTATTACATTAGTTCCAGTCATATGTAAACTTAACAGAAATCTGCCATCTAACAATGAAAACATTATGTTAAAGAGCATACTCAATAACGATCCAACAATTAGCCACGTGACAAAATAAATAACATAGTGTTTTAAGGGGTTGACCAGAAATATGGCCAAAAAGAATTGAAATTTTCATATAATTTACTCACAACAAAAACATTATTCTTCCATATATCACAACTGACCTTTTGCAACGAAGAAAAATCAATGCCAAAAAATGCTAAGTGCTGAGCTAACAAAGGATCATCAACACTATCATCCTCTGGATAAGAGAAAACATCTATGGTTTCCAATAACAAAAAAAACTGTTAGTAACAATTAAGTCACTAATTGAATCAGATATTTTTGTAAGAAAAAATCAAGGAGTGAAATAATAGATGAATTTTAAATAGTTTTATAAACATAAATTATAAATATATTAGAAAAGGACAAAATGTGCAAGTAAAATATAAATCTAAACATTCACTGATGCATGTGAAATCAACCTTCGAATAGAACAGAATCAAGGTCAGGAATTTTATCTGCCACTTTTTTTCAGGAATTTTATCTGTTGCTTGAATTTGCATTGCATGGAAAAATTAGATAAAATCATATGGCATGATCGCTGAGTAGGGTTAAAGGATCACTAAGTAACATTCCACAATCTGATCTCAAGAACATCCTTTGAATTTTATTAACAAAAATATAAAAAAAGAAAAACGCCAAGATGATCACTCAACCAATCACAGTTTACAACTCACTGATCCGTAATCCCTGTTTTAGGCACATGCACCTATCTCGTCACATATAATCCCACACCTGTAACAACAACAACAACAACAAGCCTTTATCCCACTATGTGGGGTCGGCTACATGAATCCTTCTTCTCCATCGTGTCCTATTATGTGTCAAATTCTCATTTAATTCTAGCAAACTAAGATCATTTTTTATACATCTTAGCCAAATCTTTTTAGGTCTACCTCTATCTTTCTTAACATAAGGTAAATCAAATACATCTACTTTCCTAACCAGGTCATCGGACGGCCGACACTTTATGTGGTTAAACCATCTAAGGTGACTCTCTCTAATCTTATCTGCCGTTGGAGCTACTCCAACTTTTTCCCAAACATACTCATTTGCATTTTATCTCTGAGAGTAAAGCCACTCATCCACCTGAGCATCCTCATATTTGCAACACTTACCTTAATCTTATGCTTCTCTTTTATTTGCCAACATATTGCGTCATAAATCATTGCAAGTCTTACCACCATCTTAAAAAAATTCCCCATAAGTCTAAGTAGTACTTTTCTATCACACAACAAGCCAGGTGCATTCCTCCACTTCAGCCATCCAACTTGAATTCTACTAATAACATCTCCATCTATTTCACCATTATTTTGAACAATAGAGCCTAGATATCTGAATCACTCACTCTTTTTAATGACATCGTCACCCAATGTCACAACACCACCACTAGAACTTCTACAACTAAAATTACACTCCATATATTCAGTTTTAGATCTACTCAAACGAAAACCTCTAGACTCTAAGGTTGACCTCCATAATTCAAGTTTCTCTTGGACTCCCTCTCTAGTATTATCAACAAGAAGAATGTCATCAGCAAAAAGCATACACCAAAGTACATCTTCCTGTAAATGCCTAGTAAGAACATCCATAACAAAAGCAAAAAGATAAGGGCTTAAAGCCGATCCTTGATGTAATCCAACTGAAATAGAAAAATATTTTGTCAATCCTCCTTGTGTTTGGATACAAGTAACAGTTAGTATACATATCCTTAATGACTTAAATATAATCATTATTTACTCCTTTCTTTTCTAGAACTCTCCAAAGAACATCTCTTGAAACTTTATCATAAGCTTTCTCTAAATCAACAAATATCATATGTAGATCCTCTTTATTTTCTCCATACTTCTCTATCAAAGCTCTCAACAAATGTCAATCCCACGCCTGTCTGCACATAATGATAAATGCTACGCACCAAAAAGACCAAGAGATCAAGACTTCAATTTGGTATTAAGGGATTTAAAAGAAAGAAAGTGTTTAGAAGAATTAGATTATTATAGGAAAAATAAAATCTCACCTCACACTATCACCTACATTTTTAGGAGCATGGAGACATATCTATGGAATAACACATCCATCTCTACAACAATAGAGACAACATTATCAATAAAAAATATCCATATATACAGCTATTAAAACATTCAACTGGTTGTCATTCAATATGTGGCAGTCATCCTCATCCAAGACATACTGAAAAAATAAATTTACAGCTATAACTGAAAAAATAAATTAAGCAACTAAATTAAAAATATTAAACATAATATCCCAATCCAACAAATCCAAACCAAATCACCTATTTAAAATCCAACTAAATTCAACTTAACTGGCTGCCAATTCCTACATCATCAAATGCTTTTATTAGGTTCCTAGATCTAAGTCGCTCATCATTAGCCATATCAATACTTCCCCTCCAGTTCATGTTTTTGATAATGTACATGGTTTTAACTCCTTTATGTAATATTTTTTTACAAAAAACATCCACCTATGTTAACTTATACCTAACAAGTTTCTTTCTATACCTTTCACGTTAATTCTCTCTCCACAGTCCCATTGCTCTATATACATGCTGCTATAATCTAAACATGTTTTCTATAGCCTTCTCTTAAATAGATGTTAGTCATAATCTCACTACAATACCATTTCCAACTCTAACTTTCCTGAGTATATTACACATCTACCTTAAATTTTATATTTTCTGTAGCTAATTACGTAGTTATTGATTTTTTTTCATTAGACAACACTTAGATCCTTATAACATAGCTGATCTTCTATTATATTGTATAAAATCCATAAGGTATTTCTCCATTTCAACAACCCAATTATAATAATACAAATTTTATTACAAATTATATTCCAATTATTTTATACAATAAAGCCTAGATACCAAGATGCCAAACATATCTATAAAACTTCCACAAATCTTTAGTTGTACCCTTACTCCTCAAAATACAATGGATCAAGTCCCAAGACACCCGATCATATGACTTTATGAAGTTAACAAAAGCCACGGAAGATATTTTAGTTATTCAATACTCTATCAATATTATTAATTAATTATCAAATTGAACGGGTCATGTTGCAAAAAATTTCAAAACTCCTGGTATACTGGGATGCCACAAATGCATACATCACATTCAATTTAAATCTAAAATGTGTATAGTTTATTAGGTGGGTGCTTATTCTTCAATATAATCAACATCATTCTTAAAAATTTCCTTTCACAACTTAAAATGTGTATAGTTTATTAGGTGGGATGCCAACAGAGATTCATTAAAGAGGAAAATGGATTTGCATTCAAAAAATAAGAAAGGAAAACGTGCAAGAAAGAATAAAGCAAAAACAAAGACAGAAAAAGCAAAAGATAGAGGGCAAGAGAGAAGCCAACAAAAAGGTCCCTATATAATAGAAATGGAGTTAGAAGAAGGGATTTGGCAGCTCTCACATATAGAGCTATTAAAAGAAAAAAAAAATAACCAATGGCTACAATAATGAGAAAGCGAGAATGAAAGTCATTAGAGACACCAACAATGATAAAATATAAGATCAACATAAAGAAGGGGCTATTGCAACTCGGTGATACTTCATCTACTTCTTTCTTCTAAGTCTAGTAAGCAATTCCCTGAGCCCTAACTTCTCCCTTAATTAGTTATATTAGATCATACTAGTTATGCTAGAATGATATGAATCCTGCCCCTTTATGTTTTTTAAAGCAAAATATATTAGCTAGCAAATGATATGAGTATAACAAAGGCATTCTAAAAAAAACATTAGAGCAAAAAGAATGATAAAATAACATAAAAAAGGTACAAAATTTTCATTTAGATCATCTAATTTGATGCCTAAGAAAAAAAATGTGAGTAGCGATAGATTTTCTTATGATTTTTAACCCATCAAAATAAAATCTCTTATCAACCAAAGAGTCAACACTCTGAATGGTCTATTCAAAATCAGAAACCTGTTGAAATAAATAATCATCAATGTATTCACAAGTATGATAAAGTTGAAGTATTTTGGTAACTTATATGATGAAGTGACTAACACCATAAGACTGGCTAGCAAGGACATGAACATCAGCCACCATCTCTAGAAAAGAATCTAAAACTAAAATTTTGGAAACAAACCTAAGCTAAAGAGAGAGGATCTTCCACAAAAGAAGAGAATCATTATGATCATTAAGTGGGAGGCACTGCACCTAAAATTTAGGATTCTTCAACTCGGGATGAGCCTTGGAATATTCTAAAAATTTATATCAAAAAAATTGGCAATAGTAAGATGAAATGTTTTCAAATATCACCTTCTAGCAAAATGAACGATGGATACCCAATCCACAACATATAAAAAAGGTTGTCAAATCTAATTCCACCAATACTCTAATCACAAAGGACCAAGAAAAAACAAGTTCTCATAGCATCCACCTATAAAGATTTTTCAAAGATAGAAGCCAAAGGATTGATTGGTTGAAAGAGTGCATAAAAGTTGCAAAAATGATATCCAAACATGACTGATAAGAGACTCCATAAAACAATTAAAATAAAAGAAACATTTTCACAAGCACATCAACAAGCTATGACCACTAACATAGTATAAATATCATGAGAATAACCAAGTGTAATTTGCTTATATAGAATATCTTATAATATAATTTCAAGGGTCGATGATCCCAACCAAGTATTCACCAAATTAACCATACATCAAACATGAACCTGCAAATAACATCCATGTTAGAACAATTCATAGAGAATTTGCCAATAAGTGAGAGAGAAAAGCTCAAAAATCTCCTCCTCAAAAAAGCAAAGGGCAACCATGCCAATAAAAACTGAAGGCCATTTATGTTGTTAATTTGTTGAATCCTGATGCAAGAATAGTGAAGAATTGTTGAGTGGAGAAGGAGAAGCATCCGCAACTTTCAATTCACAAAGAACACTCACAAATGAGCACATATGTTTAGGTGAAGGAGGCTCAATCAATAGGATAGGAGGAAGAGCCTCTAAAGGACTATGATTCGCCTGAGGAGGTAATGACCACACAAGGGAGCCAACCAAGGCCCTGAGAAAAGCCATTGTAGGTGCGATTCGAAGTGATTATGATGTAATAGCAAATGCAGATGATCCCCCAATAGTGATCAATGGAAGGAACAAAATTCTACTATCAACTTGAGAACAAAATAGAACCCACAATGAAGGCAACCCAAGCTACCGGAGGACCTAAGCGCAGATGAGACTCCGACGCCATGAGGTAGCATCGATGTCAAATACAACTTAGCAACAAAATGAGCAAGAATTAACAAGATCCACACAAGGCAACCACACAACTGCAAAATCGAACAGTCAAGACATACGCACACCGAAGAGTTTGCATTAGGAGGCACCACCCACAAGTGACACCATGCAATATAGGCCCACACGGAAGACAAATGTGACCTAAGATGCCACGCGAACGCGCAAGAGATGAGCGTGGATGCTGAGTTCTGGATTTTTTGTTGATGAAGATTCAATTGAATTAAAAATTTAGTTAGTATAATTCTAAGATTGAGTTGTCAATCTCATAATTTATGTATAGGGCATCTTGAGATAAAGAGTGAAAGCATGATAGTTATGCTTATAATCTAAAATGACTTGTCATATAAGATTATGAGATTACAAATTTAGCATAATTATAATGATAAATCAAAAGAGAATACTAAGTATTTAGATATCATCACAACGTTTGATGAATAAGTCTCATTTTCCCAATAGAAGACAACTATAGTGAAATCCTACATTCACAATCTATGATCATGCTTAGTTGCTAACGATGGGTTTCATAGAATAAATACCTTTCCTTTATAAGGAGAGTATCTACACAACTTCCATTCTTTGTAGTCTTTTTGGAAGATGAAATAAAAATAGGAATTTTTTTACACTCGTCTTACTATTGTGCACATTGAAATTTTTGCAATCATCTAAACTTGTCGATAATAAGAGACTCGTATGCTACTTATTGCATATTTTGACACAAAGGGGGGTGTTATCGCGATAGGGCTAGGATCATTGAAAAAAACTTTTTTATTTAACTCTTATAGAGCAAAAGAATATAATATTCGGTCTACGAGTAATTGCCCAAATATATTTAGTCGTAAATTTGAATATACTAGGCACCTTATAGCAAGTTAGACTTGTGGGCTCCGAAAATTTGCCAAATCTGATTAAAGAGTGATGTGAAATTTTCAAAAGCGATAAAATAGTAGATAAGACACTTCGAGATTTTATAATTTTGTGAGGACTTTATATCGGTTCCATATTTCTATAGAAGCTTTATAGTTAATTACCCTCTCAATGTTGAGAGATAACATTAAAATTTAGTCGTTAGATTACTTAGTAGCGTATAATAGCAGCATGTGGAGTTTGAAATTTAGATTTATGAAATTCATTATATTTAACTTAAAGCGGATGGTTGGGGGAACGAAGACGTGCCCAATCTAGATCTCATGGTTAGTCATCCGGTAGTACTCAGTACTTAGTCAAAGAGGTAGTGACCCACCAGAAGGATCGCCTTATCAAACATAGCGGGTTTGTCGAAATCCTTGTAGACTTGGGGTGGTGTTTGTCTAGGAGACATCTTAAGTCTACCCAGAGGACTTTTGCCCGATACCCTATGGCACTGACTCAAAGAGTCATTAAGAGCATCACCTGATTATGGCGTAATATAATAGTGTAAATACAATCGTAGAACTACGGGTAACTACATCATGTAGAGCTAAATACAGCATGATAGGGCATGGTCACGTCGCTGTTCATGAGATTGTTTGAGAGTAAACATAGTTGTATCGATTTGACTTTGGCTCCTTTATGAATTTAGAGTTTTCTTAATTTGTCATTCGACAACAATTGCGAAAAAAACATTGAATTTTGGCTTTAAGTTTTTAATATTGAATTTTTAGACATTTATCGAATGATATTTCAAATTCTTTAGATTAAGATTCAATTTAAGTTAATTTGCTTTGAAATTATAATCATATTTTGATTAAAGTATCCTCCTCAGTTCACATCATCGGTTGGTTTGTTGTTTTTATTTGATCACCTACTATTAATTTCGTAATAGAGGATCGGTCATTGTCATAATGATTAGTTTTTAGATGTTTTATTAGGTTGAAGATATTATAATAACATCATTAGATTTTTAAGTTTTGTTAACGGTCTTAAGACCAAGACCGGCCTGGCATTATAGCATTAAGTTTAAGCATTCAAAGATAGTGTAGGGCCAATCTATATGGATTTTGGGATATTTGTAGGTATTCATTCATTTTACATGCAAACAACTATACACGCTTCAAGATATTTGAAATTGAATTTAAGAAATTCCTCAAAATGCATGTAAATATTTTCATTTTAAACTTTGCATGAGTTTTAAAACATCATGTTCAAATACTGAGTTGCATTCTAACGAATGCAGTATTCCACCATTTAAGTGGTTTACACACGCCTCAGTGTGATAGGATCGGATATAGAGTTAACATGTAATACATGTAAATATTTCAATTAATTGAAAGCTCTCACAAGCTTTAAAGCACTTGGATAAGGCATATGATTACTTCAAAACATATGTAAACACTCATTCTTTTGTTCAAGCTTTCATATATATTTCAAGACATCTAAATTGAGAGGATGATTGCCTTAGCATATGCACAAATATTTTCCTCTTCTAAAACACTTTGAGTCTTCGTACACTTGAATTGAAGTGATGATGTTTGCCTCGAAATGCATGTCAAAGTATTTCTTTTTTTAAAAAAAATTTCTTTCGCATATGCGTCAATATGGCAAAATTGAATGAGTATATCTCATAGTATAAGAAAACATCATATTGCTATATTCGGAAGCTTGCATAAATTTAAATTAAGTGAAATATCACCTCATCAGACATGCATAAAGTCTGCCTCGTTTGAATGTTCGCATGTGTATCAAAGGCGTTTAAACTGGATAGAATGAAAATAATACTATGAATATGCACAATGAATCATTTCATTTGGATACTTAGCGTGAATCTCAAAGCTATAGCTTTAGAGGAGACTATTTCATGATATAGGTTCTCTCCCTTTTTTTATATTTCCATGAAATAATGAAATAATTGATATTTGAATGTTTGCATGTGCATCAAAAGCATTTGGGTTTAGATGAGAGATGTATCTTTGTAATACATGTAAAGATCATCCAAAATCCTTCATTTTCATAGCTCACCAATCATGAGTTTCTTCAATTGGGTTATCTTATAATTCAATGAATCATATTGTTTCCATGTCCCGCATTTATCATATCTTTCCTACTTCTCATTACATAAAATTTAATTGAGTGGCTTCATAATAATTCAAGATCAATTATTAACTATTCAATCATTCTCTCTTTCTCTTTGAATTTTCGTATGAGAGTTATTATGAATTTAATGCGTTCAAGGTTTATAGTGATTCATTCATTCTAAGTATTTTATTTTTCTTAGTTCAAATTTGGCGATATCTGGCGTCGTCCCATATAGGTGGTTATCCGTCTTGGCGTGTATGAGTGGTATAAATACTAAGTCTTCATTTTTCCTGCACTTCTGAGCGTGTATAGGTTACACACAAAAGAAATCATGTAAATTTCTCACATCGAATGCCTGAGTTTTCCCCGTCTGAAAAGCGTCGGGTTCAGTCGCGTCAAATCGTCGCATCTGAGAATTTAGGTGCATTTAAGATTGAGCATTTTATATTTTTGCATAAGAGTTGATGATAGCGGCTTAAGTCTTCATTTTCCCTACCACGCTACAAAAAGCGTGTATAAGTGTTACCTGCACAAAAACAATCATATAAATTTCTCAATCGCGTCGCGAATGTCTGAGTTTTCCCGTCATAAAGAGCATAGGTTCATTCTCGTCAAATGTTGCATCTGATTTTTAAGAGCAAGTTGAGAGTTTCACTTATTACCCTAAGCATCAAAAAGGACAACTTTAAATTCTACAGAATTGCATTAAAGCTTGCATTTGATGAATATGGGCCTTATCTAGCTTGAATTCTCAAGGCCCATTATACCTCTTAATAATAGGAATTGGGCTGAAAGATGTTTAGCTCATTTAATGCCAAGAATATAGGGATGGATTTATGAATGTGGGTTGTTGTAAGGAGTAAATAGGATTTCTGCTCGGTGGAATCAGTATTGCTAGGATGAGGCTGAAGTTGTGATATGGGAGGAAATCAGGATTTGAGCAAGATTTTGGTTGGCTTTAACTTATAACTCAAATGCTATTCTATAAAGCCCACTAAGCATGGCTAAATCGGGATCTCTACCAGTAGACATATTCACGGTATTTAGACAAGCTGAAGCACGGGAAAGGCGGTGGAGAGTCAGAGTTTCATTTCTTCTTTGCGGGTAGGGTGTAAACGAAGCTTGAGAAGCGAGAACTCTTGTTAGGTGTTTCGTGTTAAATATCAAATTTCAGAGACCCGTTTGAAAATCACTTTGTTTGACGTGTTGAAATTACGAAATCAATAATTGAAAAATCAGATGAAGGAGGATTGAACCTGTAATCTTTTCATAACAAAATTAACCACCAAGCTTGTATTTGTGATAAATAACTGTGTATGTATAATAATAATTGTTCGTCAGAAAACCAAAGAGAGTGAAAGTTCATGCCTTAGCCTTGTTATAAAATCACACACTGCGTATTTAAAGTGAACAAGAAAACCGAATTTTAACGTGGAAAACCGAAAAGAAAAAAAAGCGCATAAAATCATCCACTATGTATCTGTTTGAGTACAAAATCTTCTCAATAATGGGATTACGAATTATATATGAAAGACAACTATATAGCGGTAATTGAGTTATGCGATTCTTGGTAGTAGTAGATGATGGTGAACATCGACGGCGGCGATGAAGGTCATCATGATGGAGACGAGCAGATTTGACGGCGAGGATCGGCGGCCATGGCGGTGTGGCCGGCAGTGGTTGGCACCATCAGTGGGTAACGATTGTCTTGGAGGATCTTCAAGCTTTAGAGCTCTCTCCTCCTCTTCTTTATCATGAGGAATGAGAATTTTTATAATGGAGAAGTGGCTCTGTAAATACATGCAAAACCCGTCTTCACTGGACGACTCAAAATGATCCATTTGAGGTATTTTAACTATTTGAATGCTCAAATGAAGTCGAATTTTAAGATCTTGAGCTTGTTAGATCCGTCAAGACGCCGATTTAACTATAAACACTCAATGTTTGAAATTTAGGATTTAATTGATATCCCAAAGTTTCAATGATATTTTAAGTGCGATCTCAATTTCAACGGATCGGTTGCTTTAAACATCAAGATTTGCACTTCAACTAGTAAAATTTTCAGTGTCATATCAATTACCCCCCTATTTTTGGATGACATTATCTCAATCATCCAAAAATATATATAACATATATATGAAAATAGTAAATTCTTTAACGAAATTTGCAGTTTCATTAACCATATATTTTGAGAGAATAGATCTTCATGGGAGCACAAGATTATGATCACGCAGGCGGGTCGCGAGTGTGGATGTGTCTTGGTATCTGACTTTGATTGGGGTTCTGGACTATCCCAGACTTACTGCCCCGTGAGGCCCCTATGGATGGCGAGCGCCATGAGCGCCGCATCACGCCGCCTGTACAGCGCCGCATCCACGCCCATGATGGTGGCGGCCATGGGACTCGCCCGATCCCGCGACGTCAGGTTGTGGGTCAGGCGGCCAATAGTGGCGATGCCGCAGCGAATTCGGGTATCGTCGCTGTATGGCGTGCGTCGGCGAACCAGCCAGCGATTGGTCGAAGCCGTAGCGCTAGGCGTCGCGGCGTCGCGGCGTCTGAGCGTCTGGCGTCGCGGCGTCGTGCGCGCGAGCCAACGACGATTTTGAAGGTTTCGGCGATTTTTGGCGGTTTGGCGATTTTGAGGATTTTACCCTTTTTGCCCTGGTCTATAAAACCCCAGGACCAAGGACACTTCTTCAATAGCATCTCTTTTCTTGAGTGAAGGTCGTTGGGCGATCAAGATCCGTAGTTCATATGAAAGCCAATTTTCCCTCGAAGAGGTGTCAACCACCTCGGACCAATCGGGTTGAGGCGATCAAGACCGTAGTTCATACTGATATTTTTCCCTCGAAAGAGGCGACCTCTTGGACCGACCGGGTTGAGCGGACTAGTTCATACTGGTCAGTTTTCCTTTGAAAGAGGTGTCAATCTCGTCACATGGGGTTTGGAGCGATCAGATAGTTCATCTGGCTCCAGTTTCCCTCGAAAAGGTGTCAATCCTCGTCGAGGACCCGGGTTTGGAGCGATCAAAGCATAGTTCATCAGCTCGATTTTCCCTCGAAAGAGGCGTTGGCCTGTTGTGGACCGAGGCGATCAAGCCCGTAGTTCCTTCTTTTGTTGGAAATTGAATTTCTTGAAACTTCAATGGATGGTTCAAGAATTGATAAGCGCAAGGTGTGCGTTAGGAACAATCGTTTGAATGACTGAAAGTTTTGATAATTTAGCATCATTAGAGTATCTTCTCTCTCTTTTTTTCCTCATTGTATGTGTATCTTTTCTCGGATCGTAGGCGAAAAATTTTATCCCAAGCTATCCGTGGCGAGAGTCAAAAGGATACGTATTGGGGTAAGTAAAATTCACAAAATTTTGATTTTGTCATTTCTTCCTCTTTATTTATCATGTATTTTCACGAGTGATAAGAAAACCCATAACGGCCTGAGACAATATATCATCCACTATTACATCAGATAGTTTAATAGTGTTTCGCAATAAATTTTACTTCCCTAATGAGTTGGTGGTCATTATTGCTAAAAAGTCTGATCGAGTTCGTTCACATCCACCGGTACTTTTTTTACGAAATGATTCTTAGATGCATTGCGATTCCTTTGGCTCCGAGTTGATTGAGATCTTCAAAATATGTGGTGCGACTTTGTCACAATTTTCATTTTGAGCTTTAGTGGTCATCGTTGATTTGACTATATTCTTTAGAGCGTGGTTACTTTGAACATCAAATACTTGTGTCGAATGTGGATTCACATGTGATACTGGGGGTGTTTTCTCGGTATAAAGAATTGGATAGAATTTTCAAACGGATCCTCTAAAATTGGCTCTTGGATTCTTTTTGTGAAAAAATGATGAGGCCTTCCGAGAGATGGGAAAAATTGAATGACCGATCCATTGTTGATTGAGAGAATGAGAATCTTAATGTTCACGATGTAGAAAGCTTACGGCATGAGTTACGCATTAGCAAATATAGTTGAAGATAGAATGTTCAAGATTGGCCTTTCCATCCAAGTAGGGAGATCTCATTCTTTTCCACTAAAGAGGTCAAGTAAAAGTGATGAAAGGTCTCCTCATATTCGTAGGGTTCTTTCAAGAAGCCCGTCACGAAATCAGGGTGGTGGCAATGTTTCCTGCCTAAAGAAAAAGAAGACATGCGTTGAAGTGACTACGTCAAATATCTGCGTAGAAAATGTTCGCCCCCAGTTGACCTCTGAGAGTTTAGTTATTTCAACTCATGATGAGAGAGTTCGTTTCTCGAAACCGCACATTCCTGAAGAGGTGTTAAATCACATATGCACTGGGCGTCAACAAACAAATGAATTGGTACGTTATTTTCCCTTCTTACTTCTTTTCTTCTTTTCCTCTTTTCCTCCTTTTCTTTTGTGTAATATTTGTAATATTTTTTTTTCTTTATAGGTAACTCAAACATTAGGACTGATGGCTCATTTGGATGTCTCTTTAGGCAGTGAAATCTTGAATTTGTGAAGGTAAAATATCTGTATGAGAAAGATGAGTGTTAAGTGCCAAAGAAGTGGCTACTGGAGGATTACCCGACCGGTGAATCGAAGCTAACGAATACTTTCTCTTTCTCTCCAAAGCATCGAGGATTTGAGCGACTCGCAATGAGTCAGATCAGGTGAAGATGCAGACTCGCCGTAAAGAGAAAAGACTCGCGCACGCAGGTAACGAAAGAGAGCTCTCGAACCTGAGAAGAAAACATTACAAGATGATCCTTTCTGAAGGAGCATAATGTCGGAAGTTTTAAGCAAATGAAATCTCCTCAAGACAGACTTTAAGAACTCTCATATCACTTAAGACTAAGCACTCATAATCATATTCTAATTGAAACGGATCAGAAGACCACCAATGTTTCACAGGAGGGTTCCTAAGAGTCACAAGGCTCGTAAGACCTGAGTCAAGATCGAGGATCTATCTCCCGCCAAGTATTCAAGACTCTTCCGATTCGGAGATGGAGTCGAGAGAGTCCAAGGGAGCATCTCAGACGCCGATATCAAACTGATATGGTAGCATCACTGAGGATGCATTTTTTTTTTATTGTATAGATATATCAATCTTGATTCTTTCTTAAATCATCATATTAATGCGCCAATGAAATTATTTTTTTTGATGATAGGCTCTTGTTTTGTTTTATCTATCCGTAATCTAATATTATTCACGACGCCAACCTGAGGTTGAATTGAATCCAATCGAGAATTCGACCAACTTGTTTGTCAAAGTGTTACTACGACGTAACTTCAGAAGAGATCGCGACCACCTTTGAACTATCCTATCGCCAAAGTTTGCTATCACGCTAACCGTAAGAAGTCCGCAGGATGTTCACCAAGGACCTTTTGACCTATCCTGGTATCGCAAAAGTACGACTTCTTACCATGGAAGAGGTTCGATCGCCCTTCTGATTGATTATGCCCCCACAGATACCGGTGATATTTCTCAAGTGGGAGGATTAAATGAAAAGAAACAAGCACGTAAGGAAAAGCTATAAATTCACTCGATAAAGTTCGATGATACAATCATAAGGCGATTTTAACAGATAAATTTCAAGAAAATGACGACAACAATAAGTCTTTATCCCACTAAGTGGTACATGAAGAGGAAATGACAAAGAGACAAAATAAAAGTTGCAATAATTAACAGAATTACGATAATATTTTCTGAGATTCTCAGCCAAGTTTTCCCTCGGATCCTGAGCTCAATGTTTATGGCTTTACCATACTTATAACCACATATGTCATCCCAAAAAGTGAGAGTTGCGTTTTGCAGCAGACTCGTAGACCAAGTCACCAGATATGGACGGTTTTACTCTTTGTGACGAGCTACCCTTCGTGATGTGAAGCAACCAAGTAGGTCATGTCACGAGTTTCGGGGAGTAAGTCCAAGTGCTGTCGGAGTTTTTCCGCATTACCATCATGATCGAATAATTGAACTCTTGGACTTTGAACTCCGATATTTACTGATAAAGTCTCTTCTTGCCCATTTCAAGACACATCAAATCATCTACATACTGCGAGAGAAGAATACGGTGCGCTTCGAGGATGAGAGAGCTCTAAAGCGAAGATCCTCCATACCGTTTACACCACTGGGCCACGCCGCGCCATATGCTACCGCCGATCCTCGTCCAATATCGCTTCATCATAACGACCATCATGGCCGTTGTTCTTAATGTTTCCATCACCACTAAGAATCAGCATAACTACCGCCATAACGACCTTCATCGTTGTTTCGTTGTTCTTATTTATCACTACTACTCAAGAACAACAACCGACCGCTACAGATGTTGTTCCTTTCATATACAATCAGAATCCCATTATCGGGAAGATTTTATACTATGAAACGATACATAGTGGATGATTTTACCTGGGTCCCGTTTTTTCCTTTTTCGAGATTTTTCACGTTAAAATTCTAGTTTTATTTTACTCTTTAAATACTCACACATGCATAATTTCAAGCTTAACTTTCACTCTAACGGTTTTCAAGACGAACAATATTAATAGTAAATAATAATAATAATAATAATAATAATATAATATAATTTTTTATTTCGATAACACGATCAAACAAATAATGTTCATTGCTTTATATATCGATCGAGCTGAAATGTTCTGGCGAATCCAACGAGAACAACAGCTACAACACATAACAAGTCGAACACGTCGCTCACAACAGCTTTTTTGACCGCCTACTCATGGGAGAGAGATGGACTAAGGGGAGAGTCCGCTCATGATGATGGATGACTGGAGAAATAATTGAGATGGATGGTGAGAAAGAGTGGCACAAAGGACCCAAGAAATCAAGCAAAGAAAGAGCAAAATCAAGAGATGGAGGAAAAGAGGAGAGAGAAAGACCTGGAGAGCTGGCCTGGTCTCACAAGGAGTTCAGAAGGCTCCAAGAGACAGCACGAGAGAAGAGAGAGACCGGAGAGGTCGAACCTGACGCCAAAAGAATGAATAGAGTCCTTCATTAGGTCTGTATTTATAGATTTTTTTTATTTCATTTAACTTATTAATTAACCCTAATTTGAAATTTTGTGACGACGTTATTATGTAATAATATATATTGATTCAAAGTTACGAACTGTTTCCGACGTTTGCCTTCATCATCAATCATTCAGTCAAATTTGATGCCATCGCTGATTGCCGATATTCACGATACCGTCCGAGCGAAACAATCTCATTTGATAGGTTTTGACATTTCGACAAGAATGGCGCAACCACGAACGTTTCACGGCTCGACCTGCGCCGCGTAACCTCCTTCGATCGATCACCATCGCAAAAGATGTCTATGATCTTCGACGGACGGAGCTCATAACGTCAGCGGCTTCCACCGATGTGTATTGGCGACCCTCCTGATCGAGACCATCAATTATGCAATTAATTCGAATCACTTCGACCAATGCGATGGCGGAGTCCGTTCGTTGATCGGAGATAATTTTGATTGATTTTCGACGCTGTCGAGTGCGTTTCATCTTCGATATGCCCGCTGAAGCTCATCAAATTCACCTTGTGAGCTCGACTTGACTTATGGCGCGTGCGTGGAGGTCAACAAGATTATAAGTGATAAATTAAATGTGCTAACTGCAGACTAACCTTTTTCTAAAGGATTTGACTCTCACGCGGGTCGTTTGCCAAGGCGCCTTGGCTTTTTGGTACAATGAGTAGTTTTTTCTCCTTTAAACATATTGAATTTTGACTCTTGATCATCATTTTTATACATGCATTTAAATACTCTAAGTCAATTTTCTCCAAATCACAACTTTAGACTTAACATAACTTGAAGTTGGCTAGCTTTAGACAATAGCTAGGAGCGATAGAGTTAGGCAACTTACTCATAACTACTAATAAAGGAAATGCAAGTTCCCCGAGTGTAAGAAAGTTGAGTTGAGTTCATAGCCATAAAGGCGAGTAGGATGTAGCTAGCCAAGTACATGGGGGTAATTCCCTTCATTCCTTAATGAGTTGTCATTATTTACTGATTTTTGCTCAACATATGTTTTTGATAAGATACTCAATGTTGAATAGTTTATAGTATTTTAAATGAATTTTTGAGCAAATCAAAAAATTAATTACAAAATGGAAATAATTTCTAATTGAATTCACTCCACTGCTCCTTGGGATATACAAGTGATACACTCCTTCATTTCTCTCAAATCCTGGAATGTTGATAAAATTCTCTTAAGTATGTTGCTCTACCTCTTGTAGTGCTCAGCATCTTGTTAGTAGCATTGATCAACATTCACAGAACTTTTCAAAATGTTAGATCTTGGATTGTTTGTGAACTACACTAAACCTTATCTAAGAAACTAACATGGTGAGATAGAGAAAAGAAGGGATGTAAAGGATGCTTGTGCGAGTAGACTAGAGAAAGGAAGTAAAGAATCTGAAAGAAAATACGAACTGAAAAAAAAAATACAAAATGCACAATAAAAAACTAACAGAGATCTAGAAATCTCATAAAGTCCCAAAAAAAGATTTGAAATATGAATCCTACTAAGTTGCCTATTGAGTGAGCAAATGTCAAGTTTCCCAATTGAGTACATTTAGCGAGTACTTCAAGCAACTTCGCCCAATGAGCTATTGTGAGCTCTTCTGACAAGGTGGTGAGTTTCGTATCAGATGCTGCACTTAGTCTGGCATGATACCTTAGTTGTTGGGCAAGTTGCAACTTGACATGGATTGAAATCCATGAAATAACCAAGTCTACCTTATATATATATATATAATCTTCATATCTTCTATATATCCACTATTATATTGAGAATATATTCAAACCCCTTGATCATATACAATCAAGCTGGTAAGTCCTACCTTTCATGCCTTAAACATCTCTTCATATCTTTTATACCACATTGAAGAGATATTTTAGGCTTCTTAATCCCATATAATCAAGATAGAAGTCTTATTGTGAATATCTTCTCTATCACATGGAGAGGGAACACATATTTTCTACCCTTTGTAAGTCTTTGTATATACCAACACAAGAGCAGTACTATCAATCTAGTTTAAGCTCCTTCCTCAATGAAGGTGACGTACAAGTTCCTTCAGTTAACAATGAATCAGCTTCATACCCATCGTATGCAATGTCCCATTGAATGAGGTAACTTATATTTGTTAACAAGAACCCTCAAATAATCAGTTGATTACGAAGGTAATAACACTGATGACACAAAATAATATAATTATAGTAACTAGAATGCCATACTCTCTGGTAGGTTAATCCTCCCTTTCCTACATCCAATCATCTATTTTTTTAAGCAAGTGCTACAACACGATATCATAAGTCCCTCTTTCTTGTCATTTTTTGGTGACTTTGAATCTATCATCATTAGTACCTAAAACATCTTATATCTTTCATCCTCTACAAAGCCTCATAAAACCCTTCTAAACTTCATCTGATAAAGTCTACATTAAATCTTACCTAGTTTGAAATATAAGCATTGACAACTTAAACTAGAGTATTCTCAGATATGCCTGAGATGTGATTAACATTAGAAGTATGTTTCTTTGAGAAACCTCAACAACAACAAGCTTTTATCCCACTATGTGAGGTCGGCTACATAAATCATTCTCATTGTGTCCTATTAAATATCAAATTCTCATTTAATTCTAATAAACTAAGGTCATTTTTTATACATCATAACTAAGTTATTTTAGGTCTACATATACCTTTCTTAACATAAAGCAAATATAATAAGTCTACTCTCCTAACTGGGCCATCGAACGGCCAACGCTTTATGTGACCATACCATCTAAGGTGACTTACTTTAATCTTCTCTGCCACTGGAGCTACTCCAACCTTTTCATTTCACATTAAACATGCTACATCCCTGAACATCCGAGCATCCTGCAACTTTAACTTAATTTTATGCTTCTCTTTTATTGGCCAACATTCTGCAAAGATTGATGGTGGCAGTGAGGCCAACATTATATAAAGATTGGTGTATGCTTTTTGTCGAAGACATTCTTCTTGTTGGTAAGATTAGAGAGGGAATCAAAGAGAAACTTGAATTATGGAGGCCAACATCCAAGATTGCAACTTACCATTTACGACCTAATTTATTATTAAATCATTAGCACATTCAAGTCTTGAACTCAAGAAAGATGATTGATAATGTGGAGATGTGTACAAGAATCTACCTTGTAAAACATGATCCCTTAAATCAAATGTGGGCCCCAAACAACAAATTTTCTATCTACCAAAATTCTCATTTTAAATTTCGAATACACTTCAAATAATGATAGAGATGTCACCCAATAAAATTAGATGATAGTAAAGTTGTTTAGGACTTAATCCCTATATGGTTATGATGCAAGGCCTTTTCAAGATTATCACAACTTTCCAAAATATTAAACCCACTAATAATTTTAATTGACTTACAAAAGTATTGGTCAAAATTCTGCTCGATAACTATAATATATAAAAGAGAAAGAAAAAAAAAATTTACGAAGCATTTTAACCATCTTCCGATATTATTAGCAATAATGCTACTCAAAAATTATAATCAATTACAAAAGAAGTCAAGTAGAATTAGAATCAACTAAGATTAGTTAAATCCCTTTTGAGGTGTAACATAAATACATACAACTCTACTCATATTAGATACACATCAAACCAATCTTTCCCCTTGACCTTACTTGAGAGTAAAAAGACAAACTAGAAATTATAAAAATTACATGGACTAGTAAAGAAGGAATACTTTAGTACCACCATAAGATTATGAAAATTCTTTAGTGCCATTTGCACTTATATGTCAAATATTTTGAAGAAATAATGGTTTGATTCAAATCCCCTAACCCATATCCACTCTCCACACATCAATGTGGATATTCCTTTAAGACTACAATCTAGAAAGAATCTTAAGCCAACATTTTGGTGTGAAAATTTTAAATTGAACTCAAGCTCATCCATGTTGGTCTTCGTGGCATTCCACTATATCAAGAGGAGTTGCCTTAAATCTTAATTGCCCCATAATCATCAATGGTAGTGTGAAAGCTTTTTGGAAGTAAATAACTTGGTCCTACTATGTATATCCATTATTGTCTTCCTTAAATCAAATTGATATCCTTTAAAGTCATGAGTCACCCTTTGTAAGATGATTTATTGATGAAGACTTGTCACCTATTAATATGGCATATATTAATGAAGTAGCATGGTTGGAACAACTAAAGAGCAATGATCAAAGTCATTTGAAGAAAAGCAAACAACATGGTCAATTTAAGAGATGATGATGCCTAAAAAGATGTGGCTGATGCGACTGACTATGAAGAAAGCAATGAAACTATACAAAGGGGTGTAGCAAGGAAACAACATTTTATAAAATGTTGTACGAACAACATGATTATCTTATGTATTAAAGTTGCAAAAGGAGTGTAGCAGAGTAACGAGAATATAGAGCAGGTCACGAAATAATAAAAAGATGTGCAACAAATGATGATGAATAACCGATTATCGAAGTTGTGCAAAAAGAAACATGTGATAATGCTTGACAATGCCAGAGGTGCAAACGTTCGAAGGGAATGTGCAATCATCTAAGCTACATTAAGAGAAACAAGCAGCAATGATGTCTGGAGAATGAGCCACAAGGGATAACTGACGTCAGTTCAATAAAAAACATCATATCTAAGACTGTTAGTTTAACTTGAAAATTGTGGATCGCTTGAAAATCGAATCGAAATTTGGATCAGATCGAGATCGAATCCATTACACTGAGCCGAGTTATGAGCCAAAAATTTGAATCGAACTTTTCTTAGAGCTGATCTTGAGCCGGGCACAGATCAAATCGATCCAGCTCGAGACTGAATCGAATTTATCTATTATTTAAAATATTTAAATTTATATATAATACTTCTAAATTTGTAACAATAAAAGTATTCCTAAAATTAAGTGTATAGAGTTATAACTTATAATCTTTTAAAATAAATATAATATATTTATAAGTACAAATATTATTTCTTTGAAAATTATATATTGTTTTATTTCATGCACTTAATTCAATTTTTTTAAAATTTCTAATAATATTTTTTATTAAATTCAAGCTACTCAATTAAAATAAGCCAACACCATTCGAATTGGAGTCAGAAAAAGATGAAAATGTTCAATTCGAGTCGACTCGAAATCAAAACAAGCCAACCCAAATCGAAAAAAAACGAAAATTGAAATTCGAGCCATGGAACCCCGGAAAATGGCCGAACCTCGATCTCAAAATTAGCTATTCCAATCATATCTACATATGAATGATGAATCCATATCTTTAACATCATTTGAAGGTTGATGATGATGTAGGCCTGAGAACATACACTCATCCATGATGTAAAATTGATGTATGATGGCACCATGTCACAATCATTATCTTCTTCAAAATAAAATTGCAAAGTCCCCACCCTCACTCTGACCTAAGAGGGGAGTCCTGATGATGGTTGAAATATAGATTGTCCAACCCAACTTAGTAGTAGAGAGTTAGCGTAGCTTTTGAACATGGGTAGTAGATTCTTGCACAAAAGTACACGTCGATTAATTTAAGCTATCCCAGTCTATGATAGTACAATGGATTCTCTTAAAAATGTCAAACTATTCCAAATAATCTTAACATAATTGAATTATTTAGCGTATGTCATTCATAGTGTTTGCTCACATCCTACTCACACATAGCCAAGGAAAAAGGTGGGTTTGTCCTAATTAAAGTTACCCTAATTAGTAAACAAAATAGAAGGCTTAAGGAAAAGAATAGAAATAGGATTGGATAATTCTAAATTGATTCTAAAATATTCCAATATGAAGTAACTATATTGATATGGATGAAATATAGTTTGATACTTTTTAACAAGATAGATGATAAATAAAGAGATATTTCATCTTTGAGATTCATTCTCGACAAAAATGCCCCTTTTAATGGTGGTATTTTAGACATAATTAATCAGAGGTTCAAGGATGAGTCACCTCATCTCTAAAATTGGTATTGGATCATTTTACCTTTAACGGCAATCAATGACGAATGAAGTCCTTCGACTTCGAGATTAGAGTTGTTGGAGGTCATGTCATTGGATTCATTTTGATGCTTTTGAGATTGTGTTGGAGATGATTTGAGTTAGGCCATCCAATTCAAATCAAAGCCTCTAGATTAATGTTTATCCTTAAGCATGATTGAAGGGCTGCACAAATCTTGAGGCAATTCGAAAGAACTTTCAATAGGCCCCTTGTCTTGCCTTGCCATCACTTAACAAGGGATGAATTTTGGTGCCATTGATGGACAAAAAAGACCATCAAGATTAATATTGTTTAGGAACATACCAATATGTATACAACAAACAATAACAAACTTTTATCCCACTGCATGGGGTTCATCTACATAAATGTTTCTTCTCCATTGTGTCTTATTAAGTGTCAAATTCTCATTTAATTCCAATAAAATAAAGTCATTTTTTATACAATACATATGCAAGAGAAAATTTTGTAGCACAATTTTTAATTTGGTAAAGTAGGAAGCAAATACTTTGAAAACATCTACTAGAGAAAGAATCTTAGTGCAATGTTTTGTTAGTAATGTAGAAGTGGAAGATTATTTTATCAATGGCTCATAAAGCAATTTATTAAAGTAAAGGAAAACCATATTGACAGTATGATTAGATAGAGAATACACACTAGATATGATGAAAAGTTTTAAAGATCAGAGGGTAATTTTTAATATTCAATGGCATGATTATTTCCTCCACTGCCATCCCAATTTTTTCTTCCACAAAGAATCACACCATCGGTCAAATTAAGCCAAAGGTTATCAGTCTTGTCACACTTGGAACATTTCCAACCAGATGGTGATATAATAACACCATTATTTATCTGTTCCAAATTCATGGCATATTCACTGGTTTTTTTCTTCTCAGATGTCCATGATGCTAGTTGCTCTTTCCGCTCAGCACCCTCAAACAGTAAAACCGCATCAACAGATAACCTAACCTGTAAAATGTCAATAGAAGGATTTCAAGAAGCTCTTATTCATAAAGAGTGTCGGTATCATTATGAAGAATACCTTTTCTGGCAACTCAACAGATGGGAATGGTAGAGAAATATAATCAGGTAATATCACAATATGGTAGATTTCCTCGTATTCAGGCTCTTGATTATCAAAACCTCCTTCAACTCCTGCCGGTCATCCATAATTGAGAAATATTTTACTTCTGCTTTATTCCTTGGAATAAAGCAAGGAACCAAAAACTCTTGGTGGACAACTCTAACAACTGAAAGATGTTAAATAACAGAAGAGAAGTGCCAAATCAAGCCAAAATACTAAAGCCAACTTAATCCCAACACTGAAAGATCAACCCAAGTATATCATTAAGAGTTCGTGATTGATGCATGATGCATGATGCATGATGCAAGTAATTGCATAATAATTCCACCAAAAGAACCTGATGATAAATGTCTTTTAGGTGACACAGCCCTGAAACTACAGCTAATCAAAGACTTGCAATCTTAGGTTGGGTGTGCTGAAACAAGATTAAATGAGTGAATATCTAAGTATATAGTAATAAAGGTTGCCAGACCATGCTACATGCAACTACTGCAACTGCATGACATGGCACAGAATACCACTTGCGATGATATAGGTATACCCACACAAACAACACATTAAGTACCAGACCGTGCTAACATGCAACTACTGCAACTGCATAACATGGCACAGAAGACCACTTGCGATGATATAGGTATACCCACACTAACAACACATTAAGTACCAGACCGTGCCTAACATGCAACTACTGCAACTGCATAACATGGCACAGAAGACCACTTGCGACGATATAGGTATACCCACACAAACAATACATTAAGCACCAATTTGTAATGCTAAGCTGCCTACAACTTCACCAAGCAAAAAAATAGACCATTTAAGTTCAGTTTAAAACTAAAAACTAATCAGAACCATCGTTTCATATGCCTATGCAATTCCACAATAAAAAGGTTTTTCTTTTACTGATGCAAATGTAGATGCCAGTAAAGCAGTGGTACTGATACTCTTTTTTCTCCCTGAAGAAGTGAGGCACAGTGAGGAACATATCAATACATATGCTAGATAAAATTTTGTATCACAACTTTTTAACTTGGTAAATTAAGAAAATCTGGTTGAGAAATTATGAATAGATATGCTAGAGAAAGAGTTTTAGTGCATTTCTTTTGTTCTAGTAATGTAGGAGTGGAAGATTATGTTATTAAAAACTCATAAAACAATTTACAAGTAAAGGAAACCTGAAAGACATTTTAACTTATATTAAAAATGGAACGATGCATAGTAGATGTATAGCAGAAAGTTGAGAGCATAACTAGAGCACAGAATTTGGTACTTGCTTTTTCCAAATCAGCTGATAAAGTTACTAATTGTATGGCAAGAGGGTAATTTTTCTCTCGTCAATGTTCAATGGCATGATTATTTCCTCCACTGCCACCCCAATTTTTTCTTCCATAAAGAGTCACACCATCAGTCAAATCAATGTGATCAAATTATTATGATTTCAAAAACAAACTTTTAGAAAATTAAAATTATATATTTATGAAAGCTTTTGGTTATTAATTGCTGATTGTGATGCATAGGTTTCAACCCTTTGCTTGAATACAATGATGATGTCAGTGCTTCAATTGAATTTTTTTTATATCTAACATAAGCGAATGTAATCATGATGAAGACTGGATGATGGTCGAATCCTCTGTATATGTGATACCTCAAAACATTTTATGGTTTTGTGTTTTGGTTGGGATCACTTATTTTTGCGCTTTGATTTCTGTAACTTTAGAAAAATGATCCATGAATCAATATTTGATCTCAATTATTGGTGGAAAAAGAATCTATAAGAAATCAAAGACAAAGAAGGGTTGACCCTCTTGATGCTCAACACTCAAATAGAACAAAATATTTACATTCACTAATATTTGTTTAATTCTGTTAACGTAAGCAAAGATACGAAAGTTGCTCATGCAAGGAACTTTATTGTCTTACATTGCAGCACCTTTTTTTGTAATCACAAATCATTATTAAGGACATTAACATCTACAACATGGGACCTAATTAATTAGCTCTATTAACACTCTTCCAACATAGTATTTACTACCTCCCTAAAACCTTAACAAGAATGTGTTGACCTCCATCCATGCTACATAAGTTGAGTCAAGCTCACAAGGCAAATTCGACGGACTTCGGATGTAAGCACGCAAATCGAAGCTGAAATATATACTGGACGTCGCTAAAACTAGTCGAAATGACCTCCGATCGATAAACGGACTTCGTCATAGCGTTCAGAACATCAAAATTGATCAGAATATACATCTTGCACAATCTAACAGTCGATCGATCAATAAGGAGAGTCATCGACGCGCCTACGCGCATGCCGGAGTCGGAGGCAGCGACGATGCCCAGATGACCTCTGCCACGAAATTAATCGCGTCGTTAGCATCGATACGACAAAATCTATCAAATGAGACTGTCTGCGCTCGTTTTAGATGAGTCTGCATGAGTATCGAGCGATCGAAAGCGCGAAGCGCAATTTTGAATTAAAACTAATCCGATTCGACGCCGACTTGAACCAAACGATCTTCGTTCGCGTCATTGCGTCTGTAACATCGAAATAACCTAAGATTGACATATATATTAACTATATAATTATGTCGTCCCAAAGATCTGAATTAGTGTTAATTTAATCGCTTAAATGAAAAGAGACCTTTATAAACCCAACCCAAATCCTCATAACAGTAGCCCGTTTTGCGCTGCAAACCCTCCATTCGTCTGGTCCTAGAGATTAAACACAAACTTTTTTATGAAATGATAATCATTTTGAAAATAAATATGCATTTTGTAGGCTTAATACCTAGAGATTAAACATGTATGCATGCTATTGGTGGACTGTTTCACTTAAATATTAAAATTGTAAATTCCACGTAATCAATTCGATCCTCCTTTCCACAAGGATAGGAGTTGACAAAATTGATTACAAATCAAACAATCGATTATCTAAAAAAATATTTGACTCTACATTTACATACGACCATCAAAGGTCTCTATAGAGAAATTTCATATTCAAAATTACAAAAACTCTATTTCAAGATGATAAATGCAATCATCTATTCTAACTGTTTGTACACCTGATCCTCCACTAATAAATAAGTAGACTTGACAGATTCATACCCCGATGATGGCTGTGTTGAATGAAGATTTCAACCAGAGGGGATATTTACCATCAAAATGCGCTTACAAGCTCAAATCAGATTAATCTAAATTAATTATCAATATAAAAAATAGACAAATTACTAAGTTATAAATAATTAAATGAAATTCAATATCCAAAGTTAACTAAAATTCAATATATTCATCCGCAATTATTTGTCGAAGGTAACAAATTAAGAAAATTCTAGCTCACAAAAGAGTCAATGTCAAGTCAAGTACACAACTATATTGGCTCTCAAATAATCTCAAGCTGACAATGACGTGACCCGTGTCATCTGTCTTCGTGGCTTGACCAAGAGCCACATGATGCAATGGACTAGAGTCTTGACGTGATGCCACCAAATGACACCACTATATATTACGATCAATGACAGATCAGTATGCTCACCAATGACTTTATCTTGAGTTGTGAATCATAGGGTGCACATGATAAGACAAAACTCTCTCTGTCAGCTAAGGTAGACTTTAACTTGTCTTCTTAAACAAACACCACCAGTCTATAAGCGCTGACGACGCACATTACCGCTAACAGGATCCTTCTTGATTATTTCGACTAGACTAGTGACCAGACACAACCCGATTTATAAACTATGGGATCTTGATCAAGCGCGTCATCATTCCTCCAACCATCCGCTTTAAGTTAAAATGATGAATTTTATAAATTCGCAATTTTATACTCCACATGCTACTACTATACGCTACATATTTAGCGATCTAACGACTAGCCTTAATCGAAAGTTCTCTCTTAGCATTGAGAGACATAATTACCTATAGGTGCTTGTGCTTATAGAAAACCTAGAACCAGATCTAAAGTCCTCACAAAATGAGGGTGACATCTCTGGGTAGTGTCTTATCTACTGTTTCATCTGTCTTCTGAAAATTTGACCGACATTTAATCTACTCTCTTCATTGAGAGATCGGTGACGAATTTTCAGAGCACACAGAATGATGCGTTCAAAGCCCTTCCGATGAGGCCCACCACCTCCTTCATTAAGATGGCAAACTTCACCACTAGATGAAGGCCTCCTTCTCAATTTAATAGAAATTAAAGTTGTGGAGTTAAAAAAAGGATATCATAGAAAAAAATTTCTTCTTGAATTTTGTAGTAAATATAATTTCCTACTTCCTTACTTTCACGTGTATAAAGCTAATTTCACATACATCACAAGTAAAATGAGATATGCAGGTAGCAAAGAGAGTGATTATTATAATAAATAACTTTAATTGATATTTTCATCTTCATTTTACTTGATATTTTTTTATTTTAATTTCATTGTAATTAAATATATTTAGTTAAAAATAGGAGACAAATAAATGAATAAAAAACTTGAATATTGTCTCTTAGTCAAAAATTTAAAAGAGGTGCATATTTATAGCCACTAAATAATCAATTATTAGTCCTAAAATTAAGAAACAAATTAAAACATAGTTGATGAGAATAAAAGAATAAACAAAAAGCAATGACCAATTGTTGAGATAGAAAATCATCTTATGGTTGATTTGATCAAATTACTCGAAATGCTTGATGAAAAATTGATATGGCTCCCACAAATTCCAAAATTCTACTCCCCCTCAAGCTCAAATTATGTTGACCATTCCTAGCATTAATGTTAGATAAATGAATTATGATTGAACAAAATTCTGGACAAGATATCTGCTATGTGAAGTTTTAATGGAGTGTATTGTATTCAAATGATCCCTTGACCTTTTTTTTTATTTTTCCTTTACAAAACATCTATCAATTTCAACATGCTTAGATGTTCCAACAATTTTTAGCCACATTCTTAAATAAATTATGAACCATTGCCCTGAATTCTACTTCAAAAGTACTTCTAGCAACCACCATCTGTTTTTAACTTCTCCAGGTCACAAGATTTCCCTATATAAATGAACAATAGTAAAAGGTAAATTATAGATCAATTATGAACCCAACTAGTCATATCAATAAAGAATTGTATACTAGTATATGTTTCCTCTCTAAAGAATAGACCTTTATTCCAATAGTCAATTTTTAGCGTACCTAAATTGGATAACCGCAATGACAAAGTAATAGATGTCACGATGAGTAGAAAGAGAAATAAATTTTTCAATCAAACATTGATCTCTCTTCCCAATGTCTTTTAAAAGAGCAATATATATATATCTCTTATTGAGAAACAAAAAATTTCATGCCAAAGAAAATTTTAGAGTTCCCAAGCCTTTAATTTCAAATTCATTTACTAAAATCCACTTTAGTCTCAAATCTCATTCTCATTATTGTCAATTAGGTTAATATCATCAAAATAGATAATTAAAATGGTGCTTTAATGAATGGGTAATTTCTTCATAAAAATGATGTGATCAACCTGCCCTAAATCATATCCATGCTCTTTAATTGTAATGGTGAATCTCTCAAATTAGGTACTTGGAGCATATTTTTGGGTATATTTTAGGTCGTATAATGATTTCTAAAATTTATAAACTTTATCTTTATAGTCAGTGGTCTCAAATCCAAAAAATATATTTATCTTATTCAAAATCTCCATTTAGAAAGGTATTTTTTACATCTAATGGTGCAAAATCCAATCAAGATTCATGACTAGAGAGAGGATGACCTAGATAGAGTTAATCCTAGAACTAATACAAAGGTAACTTAATAATTAATGTTATAAGTTTAAATAAATCCTTTTTCAATGAGTCTAACTTTATATCTTTCAATGCTCCAATCCACCTTATATTTTATATTAAAGATCTATTTACTTCCAATAGGTTTCTTTCATTTTCATAAGATCAAGACTTGTCATGTGACATTCTTTTTGAGTGCATTCACTTCTTCATGAACAATGTCTTTCCATTCAAATACTTTTAATGCTTCATGAATATTGCTACAAATGGTCATACTAGACAAATCCCACTTTTTATGGGTCCGGAAATTCTTTCACAAAACAAAGACTAATTGTAAAAACGTATAACAGAAAAGAAAAGTTATTGTAAGAGAGGTATTCACTGATATATTATGTTGTACAAGGTCATAACTTTCTTGTGAGTAATCAGGGTATCAAGGTTAAATTAGTGTTATCAAAGCTTTGATTTAGACAGGTGGTTTTGCTATGGATTACCAACACTTATTGAATGTTCTTAGCATCTATATAAATTGTAAATTTATATCTTGCTTATTGTGCATAATCATGAAATTTTTCAACGTGATCCGAATTTAAAACTTCAGAGAAATCAAGAAATGATAGAGACTGAAGGTAAATGAGACTCATAAAAACTGTTGGAATTCTCCCCCTACATTTGCATTTTGTAAAAACATAAGTAATTTCCAAAAAAAAACAAAATTACATACATAAAAGTGTAGAGTTTGTTCTTCTTAGGATAGCTATATCTTTACCTTTGTTGGTTTACAAAATAACCAATAAATATACACTTAATGGCTTTTGGGTCAGGTTAGCTTCATTCATGAGGTGGAATATGAATAAAATAAAAACACCCAAAGACTTTGAATGTGATAGTGGAAATAAGTTTATTTATGGGATATGTTTCAATGAAAATTTAGCAAAATGTTTTGAATTTAAAAATCCATATTGGCATTTGTTAAATTATAACAGCCAATGTTGAATTGGGGCATTGTTAGTCATGGATCTAGCGACTTTCAAAAGACTCCTATTTTTCCTTTTAGCAATGCCATTTTATTAAGTATATATGCAAAAGTTTTGGCATGCAACTCCTTATTGATGGAGATTGTCTCTAATAATTGAATGAAAATATTCTTTTCTAGTATCAAACATGAAGACATGGATTTGGGCTTTGAAGTGGATTTGTATATAAAAATTAGAATTTATTAACAATGTGACAAGTTTTAAAGTTATCTTTCATTAAGAAGATCCAAGTAATTGTAATATGATCATCTATAAAGGATATGAATTCCCTAACTCCAAAGATATTGATCACACAAGAGGGTACTCAAATTTCACTATGAATTATAGAGAAAGATTTAAAGGACTTGTACACATGGCTAGAATAGGTGTTGCAGATGCGTTTTGCCAGGTGACAAAATTCACATTGATAGAACTCTAGATCTTTATTAATGAAAAAAAGGAATATGTTTTTGAGATAAATAAAGCTTGGATGACCAACACAAAGCACTCTCTTTAGGACAGGATATATGTTGAATATGTTTTATTTGTAATGTATGATTTTCTAAAGGCATCTAAGAGGTAGAGTCTAATATTCTTCTTAGCATTGTCAATCATCCTCTCCAAGACACCATCCTAGAATTCACAATGAGTAGAAAAAAAAACTAATAACATAATTCATATCCCTAATAATTTTGATATAGATAAGATATTATAAAAAAGTTTAGAAATTAATAAAAAAGAATTTAGGGACATGAAATCAAAGATATTGATTCTTCTAATGCCTCTAACAAGAAATAATAATCTATCGACAATCCTTACAAAGTACTCCTAAGAGCTAGGACATATTTTGTGAAATAGGATGATATCCCCGATCATGTGATTTGATGTTCCTAAGTCCACAATCAATAATTGAGTTATGTCATTCTTTTGAATTAAAAGCATTTATGATCGTATCTTTTTAGGTTGTTGATCCATTGCTACATCAGATGTGGCTTCTACAAGGCTAAGGTAAAGTTGGATGAACGCCTTCTTTAGCATTTCCAATTGTTATCGATTGAATGATTGAAGTACGGAGGGAGGTAGGCTCAGAGTTCCATGTTTGAATGGTGAGAAGCCACCTTACTTCCCTGATTTCCAATCACTTGTATCTAGTGTAATTTTTAGCACGTTAGTTTTGTATCGAAATCTTCGATAGTGGCAACACTAGGTCCGTGTTTTTTAGAATTTTTTGTTGGATGTATACATACCTTGGCAAGACAGTGTGAAGTTCTCTGGAGTGCCTTGGTCTCTCATGTTAATTTTGTAAAATAGCTTGTTTATTTTATTTTGAAAGTTGTTCTCTATTTTTCTCATATTGAAGTATGTAACCTTCTCTTTCAAGTAGTGCTTTGACTATATCATGGTTGGATACAAGTAGCAGATCCCTCTCGTCACTCATTTACCCTCTCCCACAAACCCTCCCTTGCTTCCAAACTACCATCCAACAATAGTAGTCACCACATTACTTAAGTCACCTAAATAACTTTGTTCCAAATTTTTCTCCGGTCATACCACCTTACAATCATTAAACTTTCACCATTTATTCCTTGTCACCATCTTGGATCCAAAGATCAATGTCAAGGTCAATATACACACCCCTTAGATCGTAATCTTTTGTGACACCAACCATGGACATTTTTTTAAACATGGTAGGAAAGCCTAGTACTCACATACACTGGAGAAATGTTAGAAGAATGTCAAACTTCCAAGTGAATAAGCAACCAAAAAGACTTTAAAATAACAAAAAATTAAACTTTTTAGGCCAATTAATGTGGAAAAATGAAATTGAAAGACAAATCAAAATAATTATGAACATTAATGCAAGAAAAATTAAAGTACAAGTAATATATTTAGGACAATAATGAGCATTTACATGGGATACAAGTCATTTTAAAAAAAGGCTACATTAAACTCAAACAAAGACTCACGGCAGACTCAATAACTCCTCCCTGATAAGTATGAACGGACCTCCCACTGACTTTGAATGATCAGAACTATAACTTGTAGTTGTAACAAAAATCAACTAAGTTAAAAACTCTATTCGAAGGTGATGGAAGGTCAATATGGGTTATATTTAAACATTGGTGGGGATTGATTGCAAATAGCAAGATGCACTATTTTAAGTGCACATCAAGAATATGAATTAAAAATAATTGCAATTAGTTACATAACACAAACCTACAAGCAAATAGAATGCCAATATCTAAACTCTAAATGAAATATTTACATATTTGTAATAACAAAACTCTAACGCAAAGAACCAAATACATAAAGATTTTAATTCCTCTATATGCTTCATAAAATAACATCTATCTCATACATTTTTTTTCAAATCATGCAAAGCATAACATAGGTGCACCAATATTCACATAATGTATCATGCAAGTGAACTATAAAATACTCAAATGCATTTTGAAATGTACTGGAACAAATATATTATGCAAATACATCAAAAATCATGCGAGTACATAATGCAAGTGCACTAAAAATATTGTAAAAATATCAAATATGCTCACATGGGCTCCAGTCAATACAATAAATTTTCAAACATAGGGTCTCAATATGTTGCACTAGGCAAAAAATGAGATTAATCTAAATTGATCTTACCTTAAGAAATATTTAACCATTCAACAAAATATCATTAGAATATTTTGAACTAGATGCTTTGAAAAAACTAGACAAAGTTGATAATGTTTAGAGTAACTAATTTTATCAAGTGTTGACTCTTACACTCTTGGCTTGAGCTTGAGCTTGAGCTTGATTAATTAATCAAGTTTGAGCTCGTGTTTTATTTTACGAACTCGAGCCAGCTCTTGAGTCAGCTCATTTAGTATAAAAGAGATAAAATAATTATGATTCAAACAATTATTATGATAAAAAAATTAAGAAATTATAAGTAAAATAATAATAAATAACTTGATATAAGAGAAAGAGATATAATTTTAAAATATTTTAATAATTGTATACTTAAATTATTATATGTTAATATATTTTAAAAATATTTTAATATTAATATTTATTAAACAATTCAACTCGCGAGCTAACGAGTCGAGTTGAGGCTAGCCTGAGCTTGGCTTGTTAGCTAATCGAGCTCGGCTCACGAGTCATTTATTGAGCCGAGTTCAAGCCTCCCTGACTCACTTACACGCTTAAAACAAATTGTACTATAAAGAAAGCCAGGCCACTTTTAAAAGTATTTTCAACTCACTTTGATTTTTAGCCGAATTTTAGATGTTTAAATTATTTTTTAAAGTAATGAAAATTAGAATAATCTTGTCCTTTTTTGTGTGATATGATAACAACCCTCATCTAATCATGAGAGTCTGTATACTTATACATAGGATTAATGTATGGACTTTAGACTGATTGAATAACTATTGATGTCTTATGGATGCGAATTATATATGAGATTGAGTGCTCTATCTCGATCAATGTTGTGTACTTGAATCCATTTTTAAGTTGTGTACATTGATATATCATTGTCTATCCATATCTATCAAGCTAGCAAAGAATTTATTAAGTTTAGAAAGCCTCTCTACTCAAAACTATATTGATTTTGAATTAGTTTGCACAATATCTTCAAGTCGAAGCTAAGAGTGACTTGCTTAAACTCAACTCATAATAAATCAATTATATAAATCAACTCAAGTAGTGAAGCTTTAAGAAATGAGCATGTGATCCTAAAACGACGTGTGAAATTAATTGAATCCTTATAACATCTCTACTAAAAAGTTAATTAATTTTCAATCAATTCGAATGCAATTATTTAAAGTCATGAATGGCTCGCTTAAACTCAACTCACAATCAACCTAGTATAAAAAAATTCAAAATAACCTTAAACTATAAGAAATTAGCATATCTTCGTAAAATTATAAATGAAAGAATGTATTTTAATCAAGCACTCTCTCACTATTTCATTTTCAATCTACATTTTTGAGGTGTTGATTTCAATGTCAACAAATGTCCGCGTTTAGAGCATGCATAATAGAGAATATGTTACATTAGCAATGTCTTTTTAGGGGACACTAAAACTACTATTTCCATCTTGCCTCAAATGAATGAAAACTTGAGATCAAATATTAATAACTATACATGATCAAACATCACAACAAGCATAATAAAAGTTTCAATCCCCCACCAATGACATAGCAACAATTGCCAAAAATATTAGGAATCAATTTCAAATGATTTAAATGATCCATCTAGCCATAGAAGGTACTAATCAAATGTATGTAGATAATCGCCATAATAGCTACAACAAAGATTTGATCAAAGGCATATAGATAATCTTTTAAAAATTCATTTCACTTTGCAACTAAAGCATACAATCATATGCATATTCATCTTCATCATAATATTCTAGTTGCCAAATAACAATTTTCATAAATGCATAATAAAGTACTCTTATTAGACTTCACAGTTTCTCTTTGCTAATCAATAGTAACCATTCATAAATACTAACTTCATTCTCGGAGAAAACAAAAAAAAAATCAACCCATGAGGTTTTGTTTAATAATAAAGTGTGTTGTTTTGTTATTTTTTGAAGATAAAGTTATTGCAATCCTCACAAAGATAAACAAACTATTATATCAGAGAAAGTGTGCATGCTCTATAGTAATTTTCTTCATACTTTCTAATTCACATACATTAAAATTGTAATCTATCATATTTTAAAATAGTAGCTACAAATAATTATAAAATGAAGCCTAAAAAGAGCATGCACATTGAATGTAAGACAAGCATAGTGTAGTTCATTACATTAAGTGATGCAACAATGCCTTGTTCCTTTAAGATGTTAAGGTGAACATGACCTTAAGACTATAACCCACAGATATATCAAACAATTAAAAAAGTTAACCCTCATTCTTAAAATACTATTCAATCGACAGACATTTAGTTCTTAAACTCCATATTTAACAACTCTATTCACCTTCACACCACTCATCCTACATCCCTTTTTATTTGCCGACCCCACCTAATGGGATTAAGGCTTGTTGTTGTTGTTGTTGTAGTTTTTAAGGAACATCTCAATTAGTATTGAGTCTCTTATGTAGTAAGCTCTAAAATTTCATTTCCCTACTTTTATCTATAAAGGTTTTTCAAAAATTGGAATCATGCAAAATTTCATCTAATCTCCAATGCACCTCCCCTCCAACCTAAATTTCCATCAATCATCCTTCTACATTTCCAATTGGCAATTGAGACTTACACCATGTCATATTAAAAGTCTATGCACTTTAAGTTGGGCATCTACTTTCATTATTTCTTAAAGTAAAGGCAAACCCAATGCATAAGGAATCCTACTAATGTGATATTTTATGGAATATTAATGTATGAAGTCCTTTCCCCCACATTGCAAGAAGGTTGTTTTTGATTCAAACCTACAAATTTCCAAATCACAATGGAAGCAGCATAATCATTGCACCATCCAATGCATGAGGTTTCCTATAAATTTGAGTTTTAAAGATGGTTTGATGTACATGGTCTTACCCATACATTACAATAAGGATATTTTTGTGACTCAAACACGTGAACTCCAAATATCAGCCAACTTAACCATCAAAGCAGAAAGAAAAGTTAAAAGGAAGTGAGGTGAACAAATCAAACCTATAAAAATGCAACAAAACAAAAGCTTCAGCTGTGTGCAACGTTGCAAACTATATATAACATAAAAGGGGCTTAACCAAATGTGGGTGGGGTTAGCACAACACTGATAGATATTGCTTCAAGACTGCCCTCTTATTCTTTCAACAAAAAAATAAAAAATACAATTATTTTTGAATGGAAACAAAGATGACATTCATGAAAATCATAGATTTTTACCTTTAATTTAGTAGATTATGGACTTAATCCTTCTTTGCTTCTCCAATCATCATAACCATAACAAAGAATTTTTTTAATCCCCTTCTCCAATCATCATGCCTTGCAATCAGCCCCCGTGAATATACATTCAATGAAAAAGAGCATGCCGAGATAACATTTAAAGATGCTAGCAAAATGCTTATTTCATTATTTTCAATTTATTACTTTCCTACATCTTAAACTTGTAATACGGACACAACTTAAATATGTATATCATCAACACCATAGATTTGAATTGAATTTGTATAAATAATTGTGTAATAAAGACATTCGGGATAGCTTATAGTCATGATTGTAGTACAATGAAACTTTGTCCAGCTAATATTCAAACCCATTTGTCTCCCTAAAACCATGTACAATGTTTCTTTCATTCCTTGTGAGGCCAATCTTTATACATTTTTCCATCATTTCTTCCGCTTCTTATCTCTTCCATGCTGTCATAGCACTCTTTCCATGTTCCTCGCCTTAATAATATTAATCTAACCTTTGTCCTCTATATTCATTGGTTTTATTATTATACATGGATCCCCCTTCACCTTTTGTCTTTTCAAGTGCAGTTAAATTTTAGTTATTTATACTGTTGTTATCTATAAAATGATGTGCAGAAATTTGTTTATAATGTAAAGTTTTCTTTTCTTATCGATACTTAGTAAATATCCTCATGACTTTTCCATGACATATACGAATCATAAAAGACACCAATATTGTTATCTATATAGATAAAATCAGATAATAACCATTATCTTTTATAAAATCAGGAGCTAGAAAAGATGTACTTGTATTGTGAAATTACATCCTTGGAAATGATTTGTATTGCAAAAAAATGGCAAGAATTATAATCAACTATTTTATTTCAAGTTCTCGCGACTTTTCAGTTAAGTAATGAGACAAACATTCTGATGAAGGTATAACTCCAATTCCACCAGGAAACTGAGAACTCTATGCTCGTTATAACAGAAAAAAAATGAACATTAAGCAATCAAATTTGCTGAAGATACGAGGCATTCAGGTTAAAAGAAATATTTGCAATATAAAATGAATTATAACTCACAATCTTTAATTCGCAAACACTTCCCAACGCACATGACAAATAACAACAGCACAATCTTTTAATAAGTAATCTACTGAATTACCTATAGCCAAAAGAGTGGGTTTCTTAAATGGACGGTCCTCAGAAACAGGTTTGATCCTCTGCTGAATATGTAGATAAACAGGATTACCAGTCTTCTCGTAGTTCCAGGCCACATACTCTTTCCCAAAAGCAAGAAATGAGTTCAAGTCCACGTACAAACCTCCGTCCGACTTCTAACAAACAGAACAACCAATTGCTTAAGGAAAGAAGGCCGATAAAATACATCGGACCTGTAGAATGGGTTCAAGAAAATCACCGGCGTGTCGAAGGAGACACAGCACTCGTTCTTGTATATGCGGTTGGTAGGCTCGGGTATTCGAACCTTTGAGAGGTGTGACCGAAGCAACTCCATGAGAAATTGAAGGTCCGCTGTATCTCCGGTGGCTTGAAGCTCGATGAAACTTGTTATTAAGAACGTGGACAGTCAAGAGTCTGGCTGTCGAGCCTTGGAGGATGGGGAATGAGAGGATGTATACGGAATGACGACGGCGTAACTGAGACTGCAACAAATGGTTAGGAAGAAGGTCGGAGAAGCGAGTGACATCCCGACCCCCTAACACCCATCTAGCTTTTATAGGGTTTTATTCGGGCCGGGCGGGCTGGGCCAAGAAAATCAATAATAAAACATATCCAATCAAGAAAATATACTATATATACCTTTATATATAATCTAACGTAGATTAATTCGATTCACTTACACTATATTTTCATATTACATTCTGACTTTGAAATTTGGTAATATTTTGCACGTAAGATTTAAGTTAAAGTTTTAGTAAATTTTATAAATTTAAATTTAGTTAATTCTAAAGTGATTAAACTTTAAAAATTATTTAACATAAAAGATGTTAACTTTAATTCATTTCTGTAAAATCATTTATTTCATGATTTAAGTCTTATTTTTCAAATATAATTTTCATATAACATATTAATGATCTAATTATCAAAAAAAATTTTAAATTAATTTATTGTTATTATTTCTTATTATGATAACTAATTAACAATTTAGTAAACTATTTAATCATTATTTAAATGTTTACTAAATAAATTAAATTTTATACAGTACTTCAATTTCCATTAATTAATTTTAAATTATACAAAGATTATAGCACATCAATTGTAAAGAAATTCATTAAATTAGAAATTAATTTAAGAATGTTTTTAATATTATAATATGTCCATTAGTCATTATCAAAAAAAATTTAAAAAATGATTAAACTTAAGAATATTTAGTTATGTAAATGAAAACCGCTACCTTCCCCTTCTCCTCTCCTACTGGAAACTATCGCCCACAGTTGCATTTTTAAATCAATTAATATTAATTATTAAATATATTTTAATATCATTTAAATATTTTTATTAGTATGTCTTATTAAATGAAATATTTTCTTTCACGCTTAAATTCCGGAAACCCTCAATGGCAAAGAGTGGAGGAAGTCATGAGGGGAGCTTATTAAAGAAGGCAGAATAAATGTTCATGTGATTTGGGGATTTAAGTTAAATCCGAGAACATGAAAATTTATAAAAAATTAGAATTTAGAATTGTTGGTTGACTGAAAAAGAAATATATTATATTATTTTTTCAATAAAAAATGAAATATGTGCATTTGATTTCCCGGAAAAAGAAGGCATTAAAATTTATCAATGTATTATTTTTCAATCTTTAGTTCTAATCATGTGAAAAAGAAATTCACCCGTTATGGACGATTTTATTTTACACTGGTCAGAATAAAGTGCATCGTTGCTTGTCCCCTATCTCACACCCATCGCCATCGCCCACCGCCCCGTCAGTTCATGCCGTATCACCGCTTAATTTAAACAATAATTTTTTAAAAAATATTTATAGACATGATATTGTACTACTTAAGTCAACAACGTCGAGCCAACGTCAGATAAACCCGTAAGAGCCCGACACGAGTGATGTGCACCTTCATAAGTGAATGATTGAAATCATCGAGGAGTTAAAGATGATGTGCAATAAAGTTACTAAATCAAATGCCTTCTAAAGAATGGATAAATTAGTTATGTAAAACTTACTTACTCACTTTTATTTGTCCTTTTTGTTATGGTTATTTTAAATGATGAGAGGTCCATATTCTATAATATCAGTGATTATCGTAATCATAGTCATAAAGGATATAGTTATTGGAGTTTTAAAGAGAAATATATGTAATGAGAAGAGAAAAACTCACAAAGAATGAACCTTTTAAATATCATGCCATCAAAGTCGCCATTATGCAATATGTAGTGATAATTAAGGGTGCTCTCACTATTTATGACTCACTATCTTTAATTATCAAAAGAGTGAGTTGTTTTATTTATGTAATAAGATAGGAATTAGAAGCATATTTATCCATAGTTAAATTATAATTAAGGGTCTATTTGGATAGGTGAACTTTAGTTGTATGAAAAAGCAGAGGTGCAGGTGTTGCAGAAGAAATAGTTGTTTAAAAAAGTTACGATGGGTATATAATTTTTTACTCTTATTTTTATAAAAATCAAATTATAATTTTTTGACCACCACCACCACAGGTAGTTAGATCAAATTAGAAAACATAAATTTCTCATCATTGATTTATAAAATTATAGCTAAAATATAGTATAAATACTGTACATGATCACTAACCGACACCGCCGTCCCAAATAGGGCTTAAATTAGAAGCCACAATAATAGATTAGAACCATCAATCATGTGGATGTGTGTTATTTTTTATGTATAGAATTTTTTTTTATATATATTGTTTTATCTATCAAAAATTTAAATAGGTTTTCACATGTGTTTCACAAAAGTGCACACACAATGAGCATTACGTTATTTAAAAAAAAATAAATAATTAGAATTTTTTTACATGAACATGTGTGTAGTTTTAAGATAAAATTTTAATGTGATTTACACACCTATATAACCACGTTATTTTCAATTTAATTTTATTGTCATGCATATGTGAATCTAATTTATAATATCTATTCTATGTGTTATACACAAATATGTATGTGTGTTGCTTTAAAAGATAATCAAAACCGTTTACTACAAAGAAAAATGAAAAAAAAAAGTTCATTTTATATAAAACATGTGGCTCATCTTATTTGATATATAGGTAATATTTTTCAAAATCATTAAAATTCTCTATTGCACGGATGTGTTCAACTATTTAAAAATATTTTATGTATATTTATGATATTTTATAAATAATTAGAATTCTTATGTATGCAAAGATGTGTACATGCATTACATTATCCATGCTATAAAACTATCAATAAGTGATATTTTAAGGAAATAATTTAAATTGCATCATACACAAGTGCGAGCATGTTACAAAGCTCTATTTAGGGGCTGTTTGATTGCGTGAAAAAGAAATGAGGTATAAAAGGAATACATTGTAAACAAAATGCAATGTTTTAGATTACTTTAAGTTGTTTAGTTGAAAATTTTATAGATACATGAATTTATTTTTTTATATTTGAAGATAAATATAATATAAAGTATTTTGAAGGTTTTGAACAGTAACGACGAGATGCGGCCTTGGCCAGCGGCCATACTACTTTATATTGTCCGTGTATTTGGAATTCAACTAAAGTTGGGCGAATTCCAAATACACAATATTTTAATATTTTGATGAATTTCAAATGCATTTTACTTTGTATCATGTCAAAAGCAAAAAAAATTAAAATCTTTATATTTAATTTACTTTATTTTATTTTGCTTTCAAATCAAACAGTAGATAATGCGTACATGGATATGCACGTGAAAAATTATATAATAATCAAAATATTTATATACTACATGTATATAAATATTTTTAACTAAATAGTCCTCTCTCTCTCTCTCTCTCCCTATATATATATATTAAAAAAGAAAAATTTTTACATGAGAAATCCGGATTTAACTTATGAGTTTGGACTCCAATAACCTTACAATGTGCGAAAATATATGATTGTTGGGTTTAACCTGACAATGTGCGAAGGCTTAATTACCTACCGTCGATAATTGCGTTTAAATGAATTGGCTTAAATGGGCTGCATGATATATATATGGGTTTCGTCGGCTCCGTTAATGCCTACGTACTAACGGCAGAGTTGCCGTAAAGTTTTTTAATTTCTTGTTCTTTTCGTTTCAACGTGGAAAACCCTCCTAAAACCCTATTCTCATTCCCCTCGATCGTAGAAGAAATATACAAAACTGGAGTTCGCAAAGCCTCTAAGGATCGTCAAGATCAATGCATCGAGCACTAAGCTCTGGATCATCGCCGGCATCGGCGTCGCCGGCGTCCTGATAATTGCTGAGTCCGCTCGTCGGAGGAGAAAGGGGTCGACTGATACTTCGCCACGTGTGAAGGACTTCGGTGCTTTCGTCGAACGATTCGAGCTCCTACCGGCACCGCAGCCGCCACCTCCTGCCGCTCGCCACCCCCTGTCGAATCTCACCTTCGCTGTTGCGGACAAGTTCGTATTCGTCGACTTTGTCTCGGTGCAGGTTTGATCGTTTTTTTTTGTTGTTTATTTATTTGATCGATCTTGTATTTTTTTTGTTCGGTGATGCAGTTTTGATGTCGAGAATTCAGTTTCTGGGTTTGGCAATCCAGACTGGAAGCGGACGCATGAGCCAGCAAGCAAGACGGCAGCGGTGATTTCGCTGTTGTCGCAGCGGGGAGCCACTTTGGTTGGGAGGACGGTTATGGATGAATTGGCTTTTGGGTTAGTATTTTTACTAATTTGAGTACAAAAGAAGTATCTATAAAGCAGACCCCAAATATCTGGGAGAAAGCTAACGATGACGATGATAAGGAAAAACACTCTTTTATATGGCTCAAATCAGGATGCTTTAAAATTTTAGTTTTAAAAGTTTAAAAGTTTGTGTTCTTCTTTCCTTTATGTTGTGATTTGGCCATGTTTTCCCGTTCATTGTTAGAATTATGGATATAGAACTCACAGAATGTTTTCCATGTCTGAAAAAGATACACCATGTGAATTCTCACAAATTATTCTGTTCGTCTTCACCAAAAAATAGACAAAGCATACATAGCAGTTTCGTTATTTTCAATGGATATCTAGTATTAAAAAAAACAATAGAAGTATCCTTCCCTGAAAATGATATGCTGTCGTGCATGGAACAACATTTATTTTGGCAAGTTGTATTTTCTTTTTTATGATACAACATAAGAAGGTGATTTAGGTTATCCTTCTTCCATCAAGAGAGTTTTTGAAGGTAGCATCTACCGATGTAAAGGATTTTAGATTTTGCTTTTGGTGTGGATGGTTAGATTTGGTGTTCAATTTTATCTTTTGAAGTAATAAATTTTCTCAGGGTCAGTACTTGCGAAACTCCTTTTTTTGTGAATTGTTACTTATTGCACGAATATAATTTTCTCGAGGAGATTATGATATTATCCATCCAAGCTTGCGATACATATGAAGAATATCTTAAAGGGATAATTGAGCTAATTGTTTGTAGTGCATTTTTCCTAGATTTCTGCACTTGTCATGCTTTAAGGAAAATAATTGGGAGTGCAATTTTTTTTTTCTGATGTATGTCTGTTATTGCAGAGTCACAGGAGAGAACTTGCATTATGGCATGCCGGTAAACCCACAATCATCACTGCAAATCTCAGGGGGATCTTCTAGTGGTTCTGCTGTGGCAGTTGCTGCTGGCCTCGTTGACTTTGCCCTTGGTGTGTTAGGCATTCTTTCTAAACCATTAGCTTATTTTTGTTTTACTAACCCTTCTCCCTTGGATTAACTAAGTAAAAGATTAGAGTTGAAGCCTCTGTTGTTTCATCTGCAGAACTTACTTTTTTCTAGAAATTTTTTCTAAAAATGATTATTGTGTGTCAAAGTAAATCTATCTTGGTTGCTAGTACTGTTTGCCTATATGATTGATAATTGGAAGCAGTTAAACTAATGAGGGGAAGTAACTCATACCATGCTACTTTGCCCCATTCTGTGTCCCGTCAATTTTTAAATTTAGCACAAACTGAAATCTTTGCTGAGTATTTAAAGCCATCGGTCTCTCATTTGGTACTTAATGCTATAAATCTTTTTGCTTGTTGTCTGAATAATATTATTGGCATGAGTCACCTTTATCCAGGCTTATGTTTTTTTATGCATGCCATAGGACATAAAAAGCCACGGCATCCATCACCCTAGGAATGCCACTGGTTTATCTTGTCTTGAAACTCACTGGATTATCTTGAGAGGGCTGATACTTATGCGTTATTTAGAAAACAGTAGTTTTTGTCAGTTTCACAGTATCAGGTTACCTGATTCTGCTTTTGTCAGTGCAGGTACTGACACAATTGGATGTGTGAGAATTCCAGCAGCATTTTGTGGCATTCTTGGTTATAGACCATCTCACGGGATTATTTCCAACTTTGGGATTTTGATGAACTCACAAAGTCTTTGTACTGTAGGTGAGTCTTGTACGTAATTTTCACTTTCAATGTGTTGCTTTAATAGTTTTTTCATACCATGAAGAAACACTTGGTGTTTACATGAAGACAGTTTGACATTAATGATGGTTGAATAAGCTATTTGTTAAATTAATGTCTTCGTTTTTTAAGGAAAAAGTTTTCTCGTGAGTCTTCAAAATTTAAATTGGTCCCTGCTCTTATTTTTTTACTTGCACATTGATTGAGGTTACATTTCAGGACTTTTTGCACGAGATCCATCTATTTTCCATCGTGTTGGACACTTATTGTTGCAAACATCTCAAATGGTTGTTAAGCGGGAAAAGCGCTTTATATTTGCTGACGATTTATTTCAGTATTCTAGGATTCCAAAGCAGAAGACCATGCATGTTATAAGCAAGGCCATTGAAGCTCTATCAGGATGTAAGTTTACCTTGACAATGCTATGTTTCAATATAGTATACCTTTAGAGTGCAGCAACCTTTTGAGCATATATTTGAGTATATTTTGGCTACAAATTGTTTGTAGATGTTTCCCAAACTCATAATTACCATCCTCTTTTTGCAGACCAACCAGCTAAGCATATGAATGTTAGTCACTACATTGGTTCAAATGTACCAATTTTAAAGGAGTTTTGCAAGCCCCCTACAAAATTTCACCAAGGAACATCAACTCTGCAGACTCTTTCGACAATAATGCTATCACTTCAAAAGTATGTTATTTAGAAAGCGATTATTAAATGTTATTGCAAAAGACATCAATTTTTAATCTTTACTCTTTATTTGTTGATTACTTGTTCATTTCGAGCATAAAGTTTCAGAATATTGTTAGAGTAACTTACAAATAAGGGATAGAAACTTTTTGGGTTTTTTCTGCACTTAAATTCATGTTCTTAGGAGGCCGTTTATTTGAATTCTTCAATGTTTTTAGTTGCAGTAATAGAAATTATAGAAAAGCTTCTACTTTACCAGGATCGCATTATCTGCAATGAATAACAACGAGTGTCCTGCAAAACCAACCCTCGTTGTTGGATAAGTAGCTGCTACTGTTCATCTTGATGATGCTTTTTTTACAGTAGACATGATGGGAGTGACGGGATAGTCTCAATTTCACCTGTACTGCACCTTAGGGACATTCCAAATTATTTACAGTAAATCTTTTTTGACTTTGTGAATATATATATATATATATATATAATGCAAAACTTTCAGATTAACTTATAAAACATGATGCATGTGACTACATTTCTCAGCAGAGACTTATCGTGCAGCCATGCTAAAAAGCTCAGTTGAAATTGTAGACAAACCACATTTGAAACTATGAAAATATATTCAGAAAATTGAAAAACTGTGATGTCTTTTATAACATGAGGCTCCGTCACTTCATATTTATAGTTGGGACGTGTGAAGGATACCAATCTGACTGCTTTTGATTTTGGAAAACTTCACCATTTGCATGAATATAGTAGTTTTTAAGTGAAGTGTTGTTTCTGACAGCGTTATAACAGTAACTGCAGTGCCTGGATGCTTGAGTGAGAACTTTCAAAAATTTTGCAGTGCAGCATCATTGTCCATTTCAAATTTTGGAATGATAGGCACATAACATAGTCATTCAAGAAAATACTTTCATCTTTCATATGTCTATCATCTGTTTAGTTAATAGGTTTAGCAAGCTTTTTAATCACTGAATTCAGGGATTTTATATACTTATATGAAATAATAGAAAGGACATTGGATTATTAATAGTGCATGCGCATGGATCAAGTTCTAAGGTTAGCAAGGGCTTAGGAACACATTGTTTTCCCAGAAAGTGAAATTAAGCCGATTTTACTTATGCTTGCAGTAGCTATAAATGTTATAATAACATGTTGGAAGAACCATCCAGACTTTGTTCTACATCCGAATGGAAAAAAAAAGTGAACCTAACTGATCTAAGATTTGTGCTCACTAGCTACTTATTGTAAGCTGAAGTAGAACTGCAGAAATATGATCTCCACTACATCATCCCCTTTAATGGCTATCTATGATGAATAACTGACATTGTTAACAACATTATCAGATGCGAGTTCAAAACGAACCACGAGGAGTGGATTAACACTGTCAAGCCCAGATTGGGGCTTGACATCTCTGGGCGCGTGCGTGATGCATTAAACTCAACATATGACAACATTAAATATTTGTATAAAGCCAGGGCAGAACTTCGTGCTGCACTCAGTAGCCTCTTAAAGGTAATTTTGTTGTTGGTGTGTGTGTGTATCTATATATATCCAGTCCCTTTTTGTCCTTCAGCTGGATCTTTCTTTTTCCATTTATGTTTAGCTGCCTTAGTCATGCAAATTTACTCTTTGAAAGCATAAATCATATGCATTGAGACGGGCACATTAATGTGCTGGATTTTGATATTGATTTAGTTGTTCCCATGTCATAATTTTTTATTTTCTGGTTTATCTTGGAAAAAATATACCAATTGGAGGAGAAAATTAATTTATTTTTGGCTGAATATCAGTGTTTATAGACATGAATACGTGGATATGTTAAAAGGCAAATAATATCCTTAATTAATAGGATATGCATGCATACATGGATATGTTAAAAAGAGAATAATATCCTCAATTAATAGGATATAAAAATAATAAAAAAATTAAAAAGACATATTTCTAATTTAAACTATATAGATAGATAGATGAGAATGGTTCAAAGCTTGTTATAAACGGGTTTAACAGATTGAGTCTCATCTGTGAATACGCCTTGACACCCTACTTGATATCAATTCCGTCAGTTTTTTTTTTTTTTTTTTGTTTCATATTAAATAACACCATTGTAATCTTCCCTGGAAATTATCTTTTTTATTTAAAAATTAGCTTTAGATAAATGATTTCCCTTTGTTTGGGGTCCTAAAATATGCACTTTCTTTTAATTTTTTTTCCAATTATGTCGTGGATAGAATGGTAATGCAAAAAGAAGATGAAGTGCTTTAATCCCTGCTTCATACTTGACATTGTTCATTTCAGTTGCTTAAGCATATTCTTTAGTTTTTGTGATACACTGATACTCTGTGTCCGTATTCTTCTGCAGGATGATGGAGTTTTAGTTATTCCAACTATCCCAGATTTCCTTTCGAAATATAGTTCGAAGAGAAAAATGCCTCCTGAGTTTGAAGATCGGTTGTTTATGTTGTTGAGCCTTGCGGGGTTATCAGGGTGTTGTCAGGTAATAATATCTTTTAATGAATTTATGATCTTGCAAGACCACCCTTCTAGGTTGTTAATGTTTTAAAAAACTTGTATGATCTTCACAATTTGCAAAATTTAAGGGTATTTTAGGTATATATGCATATTTTTTTATCTTCCAGGTCTCCATTCCACTAGGAAAGCATGAAAGCTATCCAATTTCACTATCATTCGTAGCAGCACATGGAGCAGATAAGTTTCTTCTTGATACTGTTTTAGACATGCATTCGTCTCTCCAGGAGAAAATTAGCATTGCGTCAAATTCGGCTCCCTTACCAGATTTTAATGGGGACATGGATGCGTCGGAGTTATTGAAAGAAAAGGTTTATTTCTTGTTCTTTAAAATAATTCAGTTATTAGAAAGTATTTCTGGTTTCTTTTGTTGTGTTGGAGTCATTTATTTTGGAATAAAGCCAAATTTCTGGTTTCTTTTGTTGTGTTGGAGTCATTTATTTTGGAATAAAGCCATTTAAAAATTTCATTATTGATATATATATATATATTCAGATTTTGTTTTATAAAAGAAGATAACCAACTTAACATTTAGCACTTTTGTTCAGATGAATGCCAGTGAATTTGTCCTTATATCAAGCCCCCGTAAAAAAAAAGATATGCATGTTGATATAAGATCTATTTTTTATGCTATTTAGAACCTTGAAACTTTGATTTGTGTGTTGTTTAGTCTATATTCTGTTCTGTATTGTGACAACACCTGGTATGCTGAGTGCTCCAATAGTGCTTTCCGCCAAAGCTGACACACCCCTGCCCACTTTTCTTTTTTCATTCAATCGCTCTCTATTTCCCCCATTGTCCTTTTCTTAATAGGGCCTTGTGTCATTATTACAATTTCTGACGTCCATATCACATTGGAACTAACGGACTGCTGTAGCAATTACTTTCTCTACCATTCACGGTATTTCTGTTCTTACCCGTCATTTAAATTCAAAGAGCTACAATTAAGTTTCCGTAGTTTAAATTGTTTTGAATTCATCAACTGTTTATTGGGCAATCTTCATTAATAACTCGTTTAACCTCTAGTAAACATTGATGCGGTCATGAATATTGCTCATGTAAACTTGTTTACACATGCTTTCTCTCGTATGTGATGTTATAAAACGGTGCACGGGTGTTTCAGAGAGGGATCCGGGCATTTTCTAATACTAGGATGAATAGATAGATCAAAGGTAATATTGTGCAAAAATATGAGTAAAATAGAATTAACATCATTTATAACCTCAACAAGCATGAATGGAAGAGGATTCTTACAGTTAACCCCAAATAGTTGATGATGACTGATGAGCCGTAAAAACGAGCATATGGTCTGACATTTATTTTCATTTGTTTCTGCCCAAATTCTTCACAGGTTCCATTTCTTGCCTTTTCAGGGAAATGCTGCATTCAAGGGAAAACAGTGGAACAAGGCTGTTAATCTCTACACTGAAGCTATCAATTTGAATGATTCAAATGCAACGTATTATTGTAACAGAGCAGCTGCTTATCTCGAACTTGGGTGGTGCGCATGATCATTCTTGTATAATCATCATGGACAGATCCCATAATATGTAGGATTTCTGTTTAATCACTTTAGACAATTTTTTGCAGTTACCAGCAGGCTGAAGCAGAAATCAAGCCATTTTACTAGATAAAAAGGTGATAAGAAGATACACGTGAAGATCTTTTGGCTTCTATACTGAATTCAAAATATCAAAATTTGTCATTCTCTGCATTTTTTTGCGCTATCTGCTTCTTAAAATGCTATAATTTTAGTTTTTTTAATGCTATAATGGTGCTTATTTTTGATGGTCCCGACCTGTTCTTTGTTTTAAATCTTAATTCATTCAGACACGTAGGATTGGTATATGGTTTCCTTTATGAGATAATGTGCAATATTAGTTGATAGTTCTATATAGTTTGTTCAGTTTGTAAACGTCCATGGAGCCATTAACTTCTTTCGAGTAACTGAGATACTGGAATTTTGGTTTCTAAAACATGCTTGTATGGCTGTTATTAATTAGGTGGAATATTTGTGGGTGATTAAGGGCATGTTTGGCATTACTTTTTTATTTTTTGTTTTTTTTAAAAATATGTTTGGTCATTGTTTTGTAAGTATTTTGATCTTTTAATTTTGAAAATAAATGAAGTTAAAAAAAAAAAAACTTCAAACAAGTTATAGGTATTTCCATTATTTTGAAAACATGAACTCTCAGTTATCATGTGTTGGCTGGTACAACCACGGTTAGTCAGTTTTCATAGCCCCACTATTGCCACCATTGTTGATAGTTGCCACCGTAGCATTGCTAGTGCAAGTGCCACTGCCACTGTCACCGCCTCTTGCTGTCGCAGCTCATCACCACATTACCACCACCACTATTGTTGCATAAATTGACTTTAGTGACATCTATTTAAAAAATTTGAAACAATCAATATTTAAGTTACTAATCATGTTTTCATTTTATATCAAAACACAAAGAAAAGAAAAATAAGCAATGAAAATAAAAAAATGATTGCAAATGACCCTTAAGTGATTGTCATTTGTTTGCACCTGATGAGTGCTCATTTCCCAAAAAAACTCTACAGATTACCTGCTACGATCCTCTTAAATTTCTGGATTGCAGTGTTTCTTGTGATTTCCAAATTTTATGTCATGTAATCACTGGTTTGTTCTCCAAGCGTTTTCTATCCTTCTCTCCTACATTTATTTAGTCAAGTCTAGCAACAGTATCTTTGATGGAACTCAACCTTCAAGAATACGCTTGTTTTATTAGTGTTAATTGCTTTCTGGCAGAATGTTAAGGCATATCTAAGAAGAGGAACAGCAAGGGAGATGCTCGTATCTTATAAAGAAGCTGCTCAAGGTACAAATTTTTCTTATATTGAGCTTTTGGTTAGAAACTATGCATTTTCTACTACACAATAAACCAAATAGTATCTTTTCGTTGTGTAATTAAGCATATCTGTTTTTTAAAATGCATAATTGTGCCATAGGACTGGTGCTTACATCCACATGGTAAGAAATGAAGGATTATTGTTTTTGTCAATTGACATGGAATTGACCCTTTTCTCTACCCTTCACACGCCTGATTCCCATATCTTCCTTTTCAATCCTCATATTTGACACTCGTGGTGGGTGTTCTCCTTCATGTAAACCAACAAATTGGGTACTGGTTCTTCATGTAATAGATTGTTGGCACGAGCCTTTTCTGATCTGGCGCCTGTCTTCTTCTTAGCATATAATTATATTAATTAGAAGGTTCTTTATATTTGGAAAGTGATGTATGTTATTTAGGTGTATTTTAGATCATTGTATTCGTTATAAATAGGCTGATCTTTAATGAATAATAGGCATTCATTTTTTTTATCTAATATATTGGAGGGATGCTAGCATTAGCAATTGCCTTCTAATCCTATTGGTTCTCTCTTGATCAAATGGACAGTGCTCCTCTCACTTGCAACACTTGTGCTCACTCTCACCTATGCATGACCTATCTCTTGTCGCTCGCTTTGTTTGGTCTACTTGCTTGCTTTGTTTACTTGCATTGCTCGCAACGATCCCTCGCAATGTATCCTTGCATCCACCAGCAATGCTCGCTTGCTTCTTATGTCACTTGTGGCCTCACTCATAGCCTATAACCCAAGCAACCTTGCAATGCTTGCTACACATTGTCTGCTATCCACGTGATCACCTCTCATTACATACTACTTGATCACCTCTCGCTAGATTCTAATGCTCATTATTGCTGCAACCATTCTCTAACTCATTATTGCTTGCTCACAAGTGCATGACAACTTTATGACTTCTCTGTCTATAGTTTGAGTTACCTCTTGAATTCTCTTATCTTACAAATGTCTCATGGCTTCTCACTTATAACCTAATAGTCTGAAAACTTTCTTGACCATTAGTTCCAATATCAACAATGATATTAATTATCTTCATTGGTTGAGGTCATTTTGCTTTTCTTGGTTTTTATAACAAACTCAACATCTTGACAATTCTCTTCCAGATAGCACTGATATGATTAAATGGCAAACATCAACCATGATGTTCTTATATGGTTATTCAATGCTCTTAGATTTTCAATTTCTTCAACTATTATCTTTCAAGGCTATCAAAATGATGTGGGATGTTTTCTTTCCACATACTTTTAGAAAAGTAATACCTCTTGTGTTTACACACTCTATTTTAAGAAATTTTCTCCTTATGTAAATGTCATGCTTATCCAAGGACATTATAATACATTGAGAGGAAAATATGGCAAGTTACTTTAGTACCACCCTTTCTATATGGATTGAACTACTTAGGAAAATTAGAATGAAGAATTTCTTGTGATTAAATTTATCTTTAGCTTACATCCTTTTTTGCATGCATGTAATCTCAATTGATGAAAGACTCAATCCTTAACATTACGTGTTGTTATATGATGTCTTATTTTTATATTAGAGGTCTATACTTTCTAACTTCACATTGCTGACCAAGCAATCTTAGTTGTTTGTTCTTGGGGTTGTCGGGGGAGTTGTGTGGAATTAATGACCTTGTTAGTGGTAGATGTGGCCATGGTTGTAATGCTAATTTTGGCATGCCTTTATTGCAACCATGCTGTCATTTTCTTAAACATCATTGGGTGGAGTTTGACTATCCCTTCACTAAACTTGTTTTTACAATAACTTCAGTTTGTCCTACATTTTGGTGCTCTTTCCTTTGGATTAGTTACTATCTCTATAGGATCATGAACTACTGCTTCTACAATCTCAAATATCCCTCTCAACATCTCATATTGTTTCTTCCTTTGGGTTTGTTAGAATTGTCTTTAGTAGTACATTATTGGTTTTGCATTCAGGTGCTTCTTTCTATTTGTCAGCTGCTCTTCAACCATTTTCATTTCTTTGCATGAACTTTTATCATCTATTATTATCATGAAGGTTTTCTTTCTTCTATTTTTGGAAAGGGCAATTGTGCAAACCTCAAAATCTTTATCTATCATGTATTTTTTGTCCCCCAAGTTTTGGTGTACTTATTATTTATTCGATATCTTACAAAGTCTCATGAATATTATGTAACCTTTTATCCCTCTCGTTGTGTTTTTTTCGGATTTTAGCTTGATAAAGAGGAGTTGTGTTTTATTCCTTATGTTCTTTTATTCCATTTAATGTTATTGTTAACTGGATCATCATCCCCCCAATAAACTTTTAGGATTTCGTATTATGTTTTCTTACGTTATCCATGTTTTATCGCCATGCTTGTTAGACAAAAACTATTATGTTTTCCTTTTCAATTAGTCCACTAGGGCATTTGAGGTCCTAGACCTTTCCTTACTCATCCAAGTTTCACTATAATTTGACATATTTGTTGATGATATTTTAAGATCTATTTGGATTTACTTAAATGTCGATCAAAGGTCTTTTATGTATTTTAAATCTCTTACTAATGCATAAAAGTTTATTTTCTCATCTTAATCATAGTTTCATGTATAGGTAATGCATTATAATTTGGGTTTAAGATCAAATTAGTTCCTCAACTATTTATGAAAGATCAATTTAGTCCCAGATTAAACAGGAGAGCCAATTTGGTCCCTTGACTATTTGATTAGGGACATGCATGAATGAAAATGAGAAGAGAGTAGGGTTTATTAGTTATCTACTTATTTTTATTTTTTGTTATTCCGAAAATGCCCTATAGTATTCATTATTTCTCTACAACTTTCTGTTAAATTCTAAATAGAAGGATCAATTTGGTCCCTGATTAAATAGTCAGGAGACCAAATTGGCCCTCCTATTTAGTCTGGGACTAAATTAGTCCTTCATAAATAGTTGATGGACCAATTTAGTCTTAATCCCATTATAATTTATAGTCTTAGTTTCTGACCTTCTACTTTTTTTTTTTATTCTTATCCATTTGGTGTTGCTAACTATAGGTTTAGATGTGTGCTCAAAAGAAAAAATTTGTAATACAACCCTCTATACTCCAGCCTGTTCCCCTCTCACGCTACAGTTTGCTATATCCCATTTTGCATGCGACTCAAATACCCAACCTCCTCCGTCTCTTAGCTGTCCACGTGAACTCCACTATAGTCAGGCCTCATTTAATCGACCCTAATAGAACCCCAACTCCATCCACCTGCACCGAGTAATTTGTTATCCCCTCACACATGCAGAAGCCGAAACCTAAAAACCTGCTCTTCCCTGTTTTCCAAACTCCCCAGCTGGCCACCTTCTCTCTCTAAACAAAGAGAGAGAAAACCTATTTTCTCTTGCTAGAAAATCAGGAAGTAAAAAAAATTGAGAGAAAATTCTCTCTCTGTTTTGCGTCCAAACTTGCTCTCGAATTCACATTTCGTTACACGCTTTATATCATCATGTGAGAAGGTAAAAATGCTAAAAATAAATACCTGAAATGTGTATTTTTCATACAAGTGCGAAGATCCAAACCCATTTTTCTTAGCATGGTGAGATGTCATCTAAGTTTACACCACTCATGTCTTTCATGACGTGGTGGATATGTCCAACATACCTGAAGCAGCCCTTCATGTGGGAATGTCATCGGGATGCTATTGAAATGATGTCGGATGCATAGTGATAGAGGATTCAAATAAACTAAAATGAATTGAATTTTTAAGCCTAAAATTGAAAATTAAAATGATTTATAAATTGAACGTATGTTCATCAAATTTTGAGATGAATAGACTTACAAAAATTGAATTTGGATGAAATCAAGATGAATGATGCTCATTATCGAACATAAGGAAAATCTTTTATCGAGAGCAAGCACATGATGAAATAACTTATTGTGCATGAACAAGGCTCTTTAATGAATATTTAGATAGTGTTTTGCATTGAATCAAATAAATTAGAAGTAGCCTAATGGAATCTAAATACATATTTCCAATAAATTGGCATCTCAACAAGTTCAAATGAGATTCTATTAAATCTTTTGAGTTCAATTATTAGAGAGACAAGTACAAACAATGATATATTATTGAATTACAGCATAAACCTAGAACTTCTTATGCCATCGGATAGAAAGTATTGATATAAACTTCAATTGAACTATTACACGTTATGAAGCAACCATTCATTTGACTCAAATGTTGTGCAAGGCATGCAAATATTTAAATGTATTGAATTCATTACATGAATTTTGAAATGATCTTATATTTTTTTCAAGTGCTTTAAAATTTATGCAAACTCTTAAAGAAATGAATAAAGCGCTTACATGTATTATGAAATGATTCTAGATTCGATCTCATTACATCAAAATGCATGTAAGTGTTGTAAGAAATGAGTAAAATTCATATAAGCACAAAAAATTAACATACTTACAGCCTTGATATAATGTTAAATGCCTAAACTTAGTGTATTGTGTGACCGTTAATATTACTCGAATGGGCTATAACACAGTGCTAAATGCTTCAATTTAGCGTCTGAGGATGTTGCATTGATTAACATTACCTATATGTGCTTCGATTAGTGCGTTAAACGCTTAATCATAAGCTTTGAGAATATTATATTGGCTAAAATTAATAATAATCTAAGTTATGTATATATTTTGAATGATCAATAATTACTTTTTTTATGAAAATATAAGTTTTTTTTTGAAGTTAAATCTAAAGTTATCAATCATGGATATTCTCAAATGGGTCTCTTCACTCATATTTGAAGTTGTAAGTCCCATTTGATTAGCTTGATCCTTCTTGTCATATGAATGAAGTTGATGAGACTGATCCTAAAATTGAACATTCTTTCTTAAACATGAGATTTCATTTTTGTATTTACATACAACCATCATTGGTATTAATAGAGAAATTTCGTATTTGAAATGTCACTTCTTGATTATAATATCGGAAGATATAATCATATGTATTAACCATAGCCTCAATCTTCTATATTCGTAATATAGTTGACAAGATTTACGATATGATCAATTTTTTAAAGAATTGAAACAACATATAAGTCATAGACTTGATTCTTTGTTAGTAAAATAACAGAGTTGACAAGATCTAAATGATGGGTATGTTGCTCAAAGATTTCAACCAGAGGAGTTATATTATTAAAATTTTCAAAATTTCTAATGCTAAATCATTTTAAATTTATTTTTTTAAAATACAAAACTTAGATCCAATCTTCTACAAGCAAGCAAATAGAATTGAGAATGATTAGAATGTGATAGATTTCAACCGAAGAATTTATTATTATTATTGTTAATTTTTTGAAATTTAACACCAAATCATTTTAAATCTACATGACAATTAATTGTGAAATGATCATAAATTTTAATGGAAAGAAAGCACTTAAATGAAATTCATTATTTAAAACTTTAAAGCAAATATATCAAATTCACCTCTCACTATCTTTTATCAAGGATGATAAACTAAGAAAATTTTAACTCAAAAGAAAATAATTCAAGTATATTCTATATTTATACTCAAATAAATCTTATGTTAGTAAGGACGTGACCTTTTTTATTTGTTTGCATGATTTTGCTCTTATATAACATCACAAAAGTACGGGGTGTCAATTGGTCAGTGGTTTGAAGACCAAATTGACCCGACCAAAAACGTTGACCAACCCAACGATTTTGAACGGTCAAAACTTCAACCGACCACGATTTCGATGATTCGAATGACCAACCATTTCGTCGACGTCGATTGAGTTCGTCAATCGTCATTTTCAATTTCGTCAAACGGATCAATTTCGAGTTGAGGTTCAACTCAAACCGACCAAAAAATTTTCGTCAATTTTCAATCAACCCGACTAAAATTTTGTCAACCCAAACCCAATTTTCGAGTCGGGTTCGTCGAGTTATCGAAGTGTCAATTTTTTTGACACCTACGGCTTATTAGAGTTATTTGTTTGAGGGGTTTGGCTTTTTGAATAACCCTATTAAATTACAATCACATCAGTACGCATAAATGGCTTTTCACTTAAGTCATAAATTATAAGATATATTGGCGCTGGTGGGCTTAAAGTTATTTTTTAGATAAACATCAACTTAGTCTATAAGGTTCCTTCAAACAACTCACGTTATTAATAAAGATCATTTGGTCAAGTTGGATCGACTACTCTTTGACTGTAAGAGACCACTGACGGAATGACGGAACCATGGTATCTTTTTTTGGGTGCATCATCATTTCTCTAATCATAATGCGTTTAAGTACTTTAAAAAATCATACATTAAATGAATAATAATGAATTTCATAAATTTTAAATTCTATTTATTACTATTATGCACTAAATAATTAATGACTCAACGAATAGCCTTAATCGTTCTCTCTCAACACGACCGATAATTAACTATAGGTGCATGTATAGAAACCTAGAACTAGATATAAGATCGCACAAAATGAGGATGAAATCTCAAGGTAGTGTTCTCTTCTCATCGAGAGGGTGGATGCAAATTTTCGGAGCCCACATGTGTTTAGTTTGGGTTGAGGTTTGCATTCATTGGATGACCCATGAATAACTTATTTTAAAGGATTTTAATTACTTATGTTAGCACATTAATTAGGATGAGGTTAACTCATCAAGATCATCTAGTCGCACTCCCTTACCTTTGTTGTGTGTGGACACCTCTTATCATGGTAGATGTAACTAAGATCTACATTTATTGATTGCCCTACATAAAGGTAACAAACAATATGTGTTGTGTTTATTATTTTTTTGTGTTTGTGTGTGTGTTTATGGGACACCACGCAGATCCATGCTTCATTGGAGTGCGACATGAGAAATGATGTACTATTTCGAGAGACAAAAGTCACCATCCTACAATGGACCCAATCACCCAATAAGGACTACGCTAATGGCCTTGAATGTACGAGATCTTTCCATTACTTTATATGGAAAAGTAAAATAGGGTTTATTTTATGTCGGATTATTTAAGTTCCTCTTGGAGGCAAGCCCCCATAATTAATTATATCCTAAGGAATGAGATTTCTTAAGAATACTCTTGATTAAGGTAAATGATTGTTGTCTCCAAAGATTTCAAAAATAGAACTATCAATCAATTGATTATTTTTAGAAAATCAAGTGAGATTGATAAAAAAGGAGAGAATTATTATCGAAATCAAAGGGAGATGAGTAGGAGATACGCATGATACTAGGAAGCCTAATGAGCATCCTAAACTATCCAATGATTAGACTTTATATTTTTGAAATTGAGGAGAATTATATGTTTGAGTTGAATTTTTATTAGAAATCTAGGGCTTACAATTCCACAATACAAGATTATAAATGCTTAAGAGGGTAATTTACGCCAGAATTCCAAAGAAACATCAATCTTAGATCCTAAATCTAGGAAGCTTCGACATAGGTCAAAGTGCGACCTAAATCTAAGTAAAAAAATGGGCGTATGGACCGCCTGGGGTGGCTACCAACTAACTCATCCTATGATTTTAAATACATGTAGGCAAGTTATATGCTTTGCAAGATGATTATGTTGTTATTTACTTAGAAGAGAAACTAAGTCCTTAAACTTATCCCATAAGATACTAGATCATGAAGGCATGAATAATGACCTAAGTTTAATGCAAATTTTTTCATGTTTTATTTTGATTTTTGGACATTTTTATTTGACACAGGCTATGAGATTTTATATGCTTAATGCATGAGAAAATCAATTATGGGTTAAATCAGGCTATGAGATTTTATATGCTTAATGCATGAGAAAATCAATTATGGGCTAAAATTAGAAAGAATGATGTGTGTTTCCACCGACTTTCAAATGTCAATCAATTTTCTCTAAAAGGTGGAAGCTCTATCAAAAGAAAATAATATGATTTACGTGATATGAGACATACAACATCCAACATCCAATTGGGTTGTTAAATTTTTTATTATCTTGATTTATGTCCAGGTTTTAGATGAGGTTATGAATTGTTTAGTTTAATTTTGAATTGATTAATTAGACATAAAATTTATTTTTCTCTAAGAGCCTAATCGCATCCAGGCCATCCAACGATCATCAAATAATTAAGAAATTAGAAAAATCATACCATTCTAATTGCGCAATCATAAACATAACATCAATCAATTTATAAAATTAACACAAAATGATAAGAGGCGGCAAGTTATGCATAACCCGAAAAGAAATGTGGGTAATGAGCTCTACCCTTATACAACTGGATTACAAATGAATTACAATTAATGTGTTATGAGGGTCTTCATTCTTTATTCTTCATTTTTATTTCTTCATTTTGATTTGTTTCTTTTCTTCCTTCCTTCTGACTTGATTGAAATATGGTTGCTCCAAGGGCATCACATGGTACATAAGACTTGATTTTATAACCAATGTTCATTCTAATCCCCCATAACATTCATTCCAAATCATAATGGCAAAATTTACATCAAAATGGGAAAGGTAAATCTAATTAATTCTTCAAAATAATGGTTAGCTAAACATACCATCCAACCCAAGGATATATTAATTAATTGACTTAAGACCTTGCATAGGTAACCAAGTCCATCTCATTCTAATTGGACTATGCTTAGGGCTAAGCAACTTACACAAAAAGTATTTATATTCTTTTATTTTTATTACAACGCCTCTTAAGCACAATCCCGTAGAACATGATTAGGTTAAGATCGTCCTATCATCCGCTTTACATACACTCTAACATTCGTAAAATATTACACCACAAAATAAAATCATCAAACCACGCCTCTAACGTAGAGCTGTGAATCCTATGTGTGTCATTTAAGGGTGACATGTCTTAAGGAAAAATTTTCAAGTGTAAAAGATTCAATTTAGATGGTGGTTTTATTTCAAGTGATTTAGCTGACTTGTCAATTTTAGTTGGTGATTTGATTTAGTTTAAATGAACCTACACTTAGTGACTAAATGTTATGAAGAGAAGAGAAGAGAGCTCTCTTTCATCCATATCTTAAAGCATTTAAGGTAGATTCATTAATTAAATTCTCTTTAATGAATGATTTATTATATGTTTTAATTAACTCTTTTATATTCTCTAAATAGCTCTATTCAATAAGAAAGACATCTTAAGATTAGTGGATTATTATCACATAACACATACCCATTCATTTCTTTCTATCATGTGTACCATGCATATGAATAATCCTAAGCATACTTATACATACAATGCAAATTTTAGCACACTTTGATGATGAATGCAAAGAGATGTGATTTGAAAATTTGGATATTCCATTTGTTAATTGGATCATTAATGCATGTCTTTGTTATGTAGAAAATAGAGATTTCTCATCCATTAGCTAAATGCACGTATGCATGTATAAAAGTTATAAGTGAGTACAACGCCATGTTTTTTAGTGCGTAGCAAGAATCTACTTTTACTAAAAAGCTCGCATGATGTCGTGCCGATATATCACTTTTTCTAGATACGTAGATGTACAAAAGAACTAAATGGATAAGGAATCATACAAAAGATTATATTTGATTTGGTTGTATGATTTACATATGTAATATGAAAGATCCTTCCTAAGTCTTAATATAGATGCTTAGGAATAGATTTAGGCAAGTGTTGTGTTCTTTTCAAATGAATTATATACTTGCAAATCATATGTGAATCTATGTTAAGAGAAGGAAGAGAACTTCATAATATACATCTTATTATCATCATGCACTTTATAAGTATTTATAACCAAGCATCACTTCATTTATAATTTTGATTTATAGGTTTTTAAAAAAAAAATTTTGGTTTAATATGATAATAATAACTTATATTCTTAATTTTAGCCAATACATGTAATTTGACATAAAATTTTTAAAAGAAATGAATGCATGTTTTATATGGTAAATAATATTTAGCATGATTGGAAAGAAATAAAAAATGTAAGCACATGAATCCATTCACCCTAATTAATTCCTAAGGACAATCATATAAAATTAGATAATTTAAAATGGATCAAAAATTCTTTAAGGAGATTTTTATCTTTGAATTTGATTTGACTTAAAAAATATGAGAAGAATTTGCTAGTCCAACCCATTTGCCCCATGTGTGAATTGGTTTGGTTTAATTTAAAACAATTAGATTGATTTTATATTTTGATTAGGTTAAGGTATGAATTAAATTCATTAATTATCACTTACCTATACCACTTTAATATAATTATCCAAGTAATTATGAGCCAACATATGATATGCAACCGTATAAAAATTAAATCAATAATGCATCTAAGAAATGAAGGGGCCTAATCCAATTGGCTCACAATTATTGGTTAATTAAGCTAAAAGTTTTGATTAAGTACTTTTATAACCCTCTTACACATGTAATTTGATTATAATTTTCTTTGAAATTGGGTTATTGAACACCTAACAATCTACCCAATAATTGAATGATTGAGTTCTAGAATGATTTGGTTTTGAGTTTGATTAATTAAATTATTTAACGAGGTGATTAAGCCATTAATTAGTTGCAAATTGATTAAGTGTTATCCAAATGAAGTAAACTTAGGGGAAAAGATTAGAAAAGATGTATTAATCTCATTCTCTATGTCCATTCACTGTTTCATAATGATTAGCCAACTTAATTAATGGATTCATTATTGTTTAACATGCTAATTAATCATTTAATGAATTAAGAGAGGGATCAAGAATGAAATAAGCAATTCCCCTAACTAATCAATCATGCAATAAATTCCAAGAAAATTATAAGAGGCAGAGGTCATTCCAATAATCAATCTCATAAAGTTTGGAATTAATTGCTAGAGTAATTAGAGAGTAATTAGCTTAATTATATTTCCAATAAAATCCAAATTGAGTCAAAATCACTGTTCAAAATTAATTGATTTTAATTTTCTATTATTCTTCTCTGAATTATTTTTAAAATGAGTATTTATTTGTATTTTTTTGGATTTTTCTATAATTAGTTATGAATTTTGGAAGTTTCACTATTAAAATCGGATTAACTAAGTCTAATTAAACTCTTAATTCCCACGCGGTACCGACATGCTTTCACGCATTAAGACAAGATTATTTAAGTTGTCACATCCGCTATCGACAATGGCGGAGCGCGCTCAGGTCGTCCGATCTAAAGATCGGACGACTGAGATTAATCCTGCGGTTTAGGCTAAGAATTACAGTGGATCTAGCGTGATTTGATCAGGACCATCTGATCTTATCATACGGAACGGAAGGTCCATGATCTGTCTCCTCCCGAGCGGCGAGAGACGGATGTCGTCCGTCGATCGTCGCTCGATCCGAGCTCACCTGAGCTCGAATGGAGCTCAAATTCATCCCACACCTTCGAGGAAGCACGAGCAACACATTTAACGGTGGAGATCACGTGGCATAATGATTTCTTTCACAAAGGACCCAACAAATTTTACTCGTCGGTTTCAATGGCATACCTCGCCAGAGGCTATCACCGGCGCTTCCAACGAATGAGGTAGCTTTGTCTAGTAAATACGAAGCCCTGTTGAAGAAATCCGGTCTTGATTTGAAGTGGTTTGCTTGGTCGACCAAGCTCCTCTTCAATAGCGATCGGTCTTGATCGAAGTGGCACTTCTCGTTGCTTGGAGGCTTGGGAAATGGTTCAATTGAGCTTGACGAGGTCCAAGGATGGTGTTTGCAAGGTTAATTACACTTTGGTTGAGGATTGGGTGAGTTAAGCTCGGGATTGATCTCCCCTTTCCGGTTTTGAGTAAAATCGAGAAATGGGAATTAAGGGGGCTGGGGAATGACTGGGAAAAGCTTGGGGAGCTTTCAATTTGACTCTTAGAACTTTGAGGAATGAATCTCTTCTAGTTTGAGTGAGAATGAGGGGGGGTATATCTCCCCCTCCTGGATTGGACGGTGGATGGCCGATTTGCCGTTTTGGCTCAATGGCTTGGATTGGCTGATCAGTTTGAGCTGAAAAATGTCCCACATGGGTCATTTTGGATGGAGGAGTGAGGGAGATTGGCTACCCATGTGATTGGTGAGTGAATTTGGCGAGCCAAGTATCCAAGGGTGATTGGGGAGGTTGGTTTGGCCTCCCTTTGGGTCATGGCCGACCCAAGCTCATTGGGTCATGTTCACCACCCCCCTTGGTGCCCATGTGGACTAATAGATGGGTGCCAAGTGGCCTTGGGAAAGGAATGGCTAAATTTCAAGTGAATTTGGTCATGGGATACCCTTTGACCCAAGGACAAAGTGGTCATTTGGCTATGAGTTTGATTTGGGCAGATTTGAAATGATTTAAAAGTGGGTTGGGCCAAATTTCAAGTGATTTGGAGTTCATTTGATTTGATTTGGCTTAATTTGACCCATTTGGGTCAAGTTGGGTCAAATTATGTTAGGTTGATCAATTAGTCAAATTGGGTTAAACTATAGGTTATGTCAAGTTCGAATGATCATTTTGGAGCCTATGGGTATCATTGGTTTGGTTTAATTTGATTTTGGTTCATTTAGATTCATTTGGGTCAAATGGGTCAAGTTGACCCATTTGAATTAAATTGGAGGTCAGGTTGGTTTGATCATTTGAAATGTATTGCAAGCTTTGGCTTCAATCAATTCGATTTGGTTTGATTTCAAGTTGATTTGACCTTTTGGGGGTCAAGTTAGTCTAATTGGTCAATTGAAGTTTTGGTCAAGTTCAACAAGTGATTTGGAATGAACTTGAGCCATTTTCAATTTGGATTAAATCATGATTTAACCCATTTTGGCTTTTAGGCCAATTTGGGTCAACTTATGTCAAGTTTAATTGGTTTAGCTCAATTGATGACTTGGTCATGTTCAATCATTGATTACATTGGATTAGATCAATGCTTCAATCAATTTCATAGTGAATTTTGGCTTGTTTATGTCTTATTTGGGCTAAGTGTTGACTTGGTCAAAATTAAGTTTGATTTGGATTGGTGATTGATCATTTTAGGATTTGTTGATCACAATATGAGTATGAGCTTTAATCCAATTTGAGTTGGATTAGAACTTAAAAGGATCTTTAGGCTACTTTGGGTTAAGTGAGCCTAAATAATTGACTTGATCATTACTTGATTCAAGTTTGGTTGAACTCACATATGGATTTATGGTGGAAATATAAATCCAATTGCAGTAGTTTGGAGTCAAATGGGTTTTCTATTTGACAATTTCAAGTCAAAAGGATGAACATGGGTTTGACTTGGATTTGCTTTTTTGGCTTGGTGATTGTAGTTTATATTTATATTTGGGCATGTGATTGAAGGAGTAATTGTTTGAAGAGAAGATCCATGGATTTGGATTGCTTTGAGAATGATTTAATAAATTGGCAAATAATAAAGGATATAAATTGAGTTTGGATTTGAGTTTTGAATTTATATTGATTTGATTTTGGCCATTTAAATTTATATTTCATCTATATTTGTGAATGTAAATGAGAATATAAATGATCCATGAGAGAATCATGTGAATTAGGAGTGATTTGATTGTGAATTTTGCTAAGGTAGGTCAAAAAGTTTGAAAAAGGGGTTTTGATTTGGTTTGATTTATATTCATTTGATTTGGATGATTTGGATGCCAATTTTATAGTTGTGAATACAAAAATGATAGATAAGTGATTTATAAAGAAATCACTTGGCTTTGGGTTGATTTGAAGGGTTTGGCTAAGTTTATGGATGTGATTCATAAGATATAGGAAGGTTTTGGATTTGGAATTGATCATGGGTTCCAATCATTTGGAATTGAGGTTGGATTTGGAATTGATTTTGGATTTGAATCATTTAGGATTGGAATTGAATTTAGAGTTGATTTTGGATTTGAAACTCAATTGAGTTAGGATTGATTTGAGATTTGAGAAAATCAATTGAGTTGTAATTGATTTGGATTGGTTTGAAGGAGTATACATGGGCTGGATTTGTTTATAGGGTAAATGGTTGCCTTTGATCCCTAATGCATAGCCTAATCCTATGATAAATTTTTCTAAGTCTCTAGGATTAAGTTAAGTGTTCACTTAATCATTAGAAGTATCTCAAAACTAAGGAACTCTAGTATCTAGAGGAGTCCTGTCTAAGATGAAAAGTTGAGAGCTCATTCCAAAAGTGAGATCAATTTTGATGTTTGATTACTTAATTCTTTCTTTCCATTCATTTGCCTTGTTCCTATCATTTGTTTTTATTCCAATACATATCAAGAAGCATTATATATCTTTCATGGAAACAAGCTATAGATGTTGAAATGAGTGTTCCACTCATTCTTCATACATGGGATTTAGTTGTTACCCCATTTGGGATTAAATTAATTGCTTGCCAATGGATATTATTGCCAAAGTTTATCTTATAAAAATTGACTAGTGGAGAAGGGCTTCATACAAGTCTATGCGATGGACTATTTGAACGCCTCATTGTTTGTCAGGCTTTTCGGCGAAATTCTCTTATATGTAGTTGTCAAATAAGGATGAGCTATTCTGAAAAAGTGCTATCAAAAAAGGTCATTTGTGAACAGCTCATGATCACCTCTTTATGAAACTCGTGTTTAATTCATTTGTTGGGCTAGTTGATATTTTTATTTTAAGCTCATGTCCTTTACAAGCTGAACATAAATAGAGCATTGTTCGATCACGTTGGCTCATTATTAGCTCAAAATGAATGAATAAATAACTAAATAATATATCTTTAAATTATATATTATTATTTTTGTATTTTTTTAGATTTATCAATTGATTATTAGATAAGTATAATGATTCTATTGTATTTGGTTTGTTATTTATTTATCTTAATTTCTATGAAGTTGTTTTGAATTCAAAAGAGCCAATAAACATGATGTTCTTGAACGATTTCAAACACAAACTGATTTCATATAAATGAAAATTTTGACAACATGAAGACACACACACAGCAAGCTCATTTAAGTTCTACTCATTTATGCCCCTAACTACAAATTGATGCGAGCAATGTCTTTCTTGAGATTGTTCGTAGGAGACTTTTTGAGCTCAAGGCTATGCGTTTCGATCTCAAGCCTATCCCTATGATCATTTGTGTGCATTGTTCCCATGCTTATCCATATATCTGAATGGCGTTGTTCTAGTTACTTATGTCCCCTATTATGCCAAACTAGTATATTTGCTCACCCTTCTCAGCTAAACCCCCTTAGTGATGGGCATCTTAATGTAGGAATTGATTCTTCATTCTGTATTCCATTTTGCCCCTCAGTTCAGCAACATCTATGATTAGAAAATAGAGACCATCTTCTTTAACCCATCTAAACAGTTCTAGTTTTATCACTCCATCTTATGTTCTTTAATCCATCTTGATGATGTTTAATATTCATAGTAGTATAAATTGATTTTTGAGAGATTTACATACATAGCACATAATTTTTATATATTTACATATCTAACACCCAAAGATTGATATTTACAAATAGCACACTTTTCCTATGCAGAGAAAAGATGAATTAATGTTGGTAAGTATACTATGTTTGCTAATGCCTTTAAATTCTTCTATTATACAGATTTCAAGCATGCTCTTGTATTAGAACCACAAAACAAGGCCGCCCGTGATGCAGAGAAAAGGCTAAGGAGACTTATGAGCTGATGATCTCTTCTCCGTGCACTGTAACAAGGATGGCTCTGTTGCAGCTGCAGGTCCGACAGTTTTAAGGCCTGTCGAAGCAGCAACCCTGGCTTTTTAGGGTACCCTAATCAATTCAAAAAAAAAAGATTCCTGTTAGTTCAAAATTTTGCTTCTTTGAGGAATTACATTGCAAGCTTTTCCACAGATTTATTTATATTTGTACCTGAAGAATGTCTCCCATGTAGAATTTCAAATATATATAGTTTATGAAGGACAAATCTGTCAGATGCTTATGATAAATTCTTGCAAGTTTTGTTTGCTGAACACTTTTTAAAGATAATGAATGAAGTTTGTCGCTCAGTTTTATGTTGAGGAAGTTTTGTTTACTTCGAAGCTCAAATAAGCCCAAAAAAAAAAGGATAATAAATTACTAATCTCTTCAAGAAAAATGTTGAGGAAGCTTTATGATATAATATTTTTTGTACAGACAAACAGCAGTCTTCGTGATCATATGTTTGTAGCATATTTATGTAGTCAATATGAAGTAGGCAAAGAAGCACTCTCAGTCAGCTGGGTTTCCTTTTAATGATTAAATATTTATTCAAGTTTAAGAAAAAACATATTTATTCGGAAGTATAGTTCGCCTATAAATAATCTATATTTTTCATCTTAATATAAATTATATCATAATTCTGTAACAAACTTCTTGAAAGGAATTACTCAAATAATTGTTTGCGAGAAATACTTTTTTGTTCTTGATTTTCCGTAGTTTATGGAATCATTCGTGGATCACAAATCTGCATTGGTGCTTCTTTGTGGATTCAACTAAATTTCTTTTAAACATAAAAAAAAAAATCAAATCACATTATTTAATCGGTCAGATTAAAAAAAAAAATCTTTCTTCGATCAAACTAATAAAACTTAATTATCATATTTACAATCAATATATTTCGGAGAAATTTACATACAGCACATAATTCTTATGTAATTATAAATCTAACACATAAAGCTTGATATTTACAAATATAACATATTTTTTTCTATGCTATATGATCAAAAGATTAAGATACTAAATTGCCAATAAAAAGGTTTAATTTCTTAATCCCAATCAGATAAAAACCTTCTTCAACTGGGAGCTCCTGCGCTCACTAGCTTTAGCAATCACAAGCTCCTGCCAGTCTTCCCATTTCTCCGCTTGTCTTTCGCCCTCCAACATTTCGAGCACTTTGGACATCGGCGGCCGGACGTTGGGCGATCTTTGTGTGCAGAGGAGGGCAACCCCTAATCATCAGCTCCACCTCCTCAAGATTGTAGTTTTCTCTCAGGTTGGTGTCCACTATAGAACTCAGATGATTCTCTCTCTCCATCCTCCTCACCTTCAAAGTATCGCAAGGATTTAACATAGTTTTTTATTTTTTGTTAGAAAAAGTTTGAATGAAAGACCTACAGATGTTTGCTCAAAACACTGTCTCTATATCTTACTGCGTTGATAGGCATGATTTTTTTTAAATGAAACTACTGCTTTGCTAAAGTTGATCAATCTTACATGATGAAGCAGCAGCAAATCATCTTCTGTCTTAAAGCGTATTGCAGGTTGTCCAGAGATCAGTTCAAGAAGCATGATGCCAAAACCAAACACATCAGTCTTCTCAGATGACCTGCCTGTGGATATATATTCAGGTGCTAAGTGAGACATTGTTCCACGAAGTACAGTTGTTACGGACGTCTTCTTCACATCCACCAGCTTTGCCAAGCCAAAGTCTCCAACTACAGCTTCGAAGTTCTCATCGAGAAGCACATTTGCGGCTTTAATGTCGCGGTGGATGATCTTTGGATTGCAACACTCATGAAGATATGATAGAGCTCGAGCGGTTCCTATGGCCACCTTTTTCTTGTAGACCAATCTAAAACTGGATCTTCAGGCTTCAGCTCTGCATTGAATATATCAGGTCAGTTTCAGAAACATAAAACTAGATGGTTTTACTGTTTGTGATGAACAAATGAGTTCTACATATGGTTTCCTATCTATGGGCTGTGACAAAGGAACATTACAAAGGCATCTGAAGGATATTTGGAGAAGGGGAGAAGCCAAACATTAATGCCTTATAGAAGTAGAAACTTAAACACACTTACAACTAGAGTTACTAAACAAGATAAACATTAAGGCAAGAGAATCGTGTTTAATTCCATCCATTAAACAGAAAGCACAGAGCGAAATGAATCAGAGGCTGGACTACTGAGCGATCATGGCCACATTTATGCAACATTCGAAAAGAGTCAACTGCTTAAAGTACATGCTAATTGACAATTTGGAAGCGTAACCAAGTTAAGAAGACAAGTAGAAAGGTTTTGAAAAGTATACAAAATATATCCTAAAGTATATAATTTGGGGCATTTGTATACCTAGCACATAATTCTTACATATTTATATATCTAAGGTATAAACTTTCATACTTACATAAATAGCATCTAAATCTCTAATATTACATCAAAAATATCATTATAATCAGATCAATCATTAATTTTTTAAAGAGGGATTTACATGCATACCGCATAATTCTTATATATTTACATATCTAACATCTAAATCTTTAATATCACATCAAAGATGCGATTATCATATACTTTTTAAAAGTGAAATACATATTTTCATGCATAGGAAAGTGATATATATGTCAGTATTAAACTTTAGGTGTTAGACGTGTAAATGCATAAGATTTGTGTAAAAGTATGTGAATCTTTCTTTTTTTGAAGTTAGATATATACTTTTTTCATGAAGACAAAAAGTGTTATATTTGAAAATATCCAATTTTAGTTGTTAGATATAAATGCATAAGAATTGTGTGCTATGTATATAAACCTCCCAAAATCTTATCAAGGGAAGAACTCAAGATGATTTGGGTTTCAATTAAACTAATTGGTGCAAATACATATTCAGCTTATTGCACAAAACTTCAATGAAAAATATAGCTTTTTTAAAGATATATATAAGAGTACCTCTTAAATTGTGAGCAACACTTAGATTGGGCATAAATGGATAAACTAAGAGCCTCTCTGAAGGTGTTGCAGAAGCCAATCAATTTTAAGACATTTTGATGGACAGCTCTGCTGATTATCTCAATCTCGCGCAGGAAGAAGGATTCACTGAATGGACTCAGACCATCCTTCAGTCGTTTTACTGCAATATTGCTGTTGTCCTGAAGCACTCCTTTATACACTTCTCCATAAGCTCCTTGTCCCACAACATTATTCTCACTGAAGTTTTCGGTTGCAAGTTTTAATTCTTGCCATGTGAATCTTTTCAATTTTCCTAACGGTATAAATCGAGTGTCTTCTCCTGAAAAATTCAAATGAGAAATAAAATAAAATAAGGCTTATTAGAATTAATTTTGTATATAATATCAAGATAGGGTAACTCGAGCTTTCTGGTTGGTTGGCTCCCAAAGTTCCACTCTGTAGGAAAAGAACCAGTTTAAAAACTTCGTTTCTATGCCTCATTTATACGTGAAGCTAATTCAAATTCAGAAAGCGATAAAAAAGGGGAATAAAATAGAAAAAAGATATGCCTACAAAAATACACAAGAGATTTATACAACTCGACCCAATTGATATATTAGTAATCTAATGCGTATAAAAATTTATCTTGATCTGAATGTAAAGATTGAGCAGCCAGTCTAACATACAAGTGAGAAAAAGAACCTGGAACATCAACAAAAACTTCACGTTTGTGAAATTTCCTTATAGCTATACAGAGAAGGAAAGCAACTGCAATAAGAAGGAAGCTGACAGCTGCTCCAATACTTCCCTGTATGAACTTAGTCTTAAAACTATCGGATTCTCCTGCGTCCAGAAGGAAGCTTTTAGCCATTTTTCTTCAAACAAAGAATAAAAAGATCGCCTTTGATGCTTAGATCTTCGTAATTAGATTCATCTAATTTTATTAGTTCGAATTATTAACAAGTAGAAAGGTTACCTTGACTGAGCAGAGCAGAGACACACGAGTACTGATAACCTTGGCCGCAGTTTAATTTGTTGCCACTAAAACTGCACCAAAAATGTCTATGATCTTGACTTAGCTCCAAATACTTGGAGAATGGAAGAAGAAAGATATGAACTTACTCGTAATGGGAAATTTTAAATAATTTCTCTGGTATTTTCCCAGTCAGATTGTTATATGCTAAACGGCTGCCATCCACAAACCAAAAAATAAAATAAATAGTTGAATGAAGAGCACTTTACTCGCTTCCAACTGAACCAGAACTCCATGTTTTTTGAACAAAAAATAAAAATTAATTTACATACATATCGCTTAAGCTTGTGATATTTGTGAAGGAATCTGGAATGCTTCCATCAAAGTTATTTTGATTCAGGTACCTTAATCAAGTAGAATGTTCAATAAAATACTGCTACAACAAATATGCTCAGTTCAAAGTTCTAAGTTTTTAGGAGCTGTTTGATTGCCTGCATTTAGAATGTAAAGTAAATTAAATAAGTGTAAAAGTAATGCAGTGTATTTGGATTATTTTAACTTATTTGATTGAAAATTCTACAAATACAAAAATTTCTTTTTCTTGTTTTAAAATAAATGTATCAGAAAGATTTTTTTAAGATTATCGGCGGCGGTCATCGACGATCGGACCGGGCGGTCGAGGGGTCGGCCGGGTCGCCCAATGGCGGTGGCGGTGGTCGGCGGCAGCGGCAGCGAACACTTTACACTGGCCGGTGTATTTGGAATTCGCCCAAATCGGACGAATTCCAAATACACACAAAATGTCCATTCTAATGCATTTAAATACACTACAAATGTATTGAAATTTTATTTTGCATCATACCAAACACTCAAAAAATTAAATTCCATATATTTGTTTTACTTTACACTCTAAATGCAGGCAACCAAACAGCCTCTAAAAATAAAATGATCCTCACAATTCTTGGAGATTTTTAAGCTTGCTGAGGGAAGAAGGTATCTTTCCAGTCAAACGATTATTCTCCAAATTAAGAGTTTTCAGACTCGTCAAACTTCCAAGTTCTTCGGGTATTCCACCAGTAATGCTATTATCCCATAACAACCTGTAGGATATAAGAAACATTGAAAAGATCAACTTTAATGAAAATAGTTATATAAAATTATTTTAAAAAATATTATTTATAATGAATTTTCACATCATTTAGCAGAATAAGGCTATATAATCTGGTTTTCAAGTTGATTCACAAATAGGGGTGTGCATTTGACTGATTTGGTTAGTTCGATTGGTATTTTCGTGAAATGAAATAAAAAAATCAAATCGACCAAATTAGCACTAAAAAATGAATAAACTGAATAACATAATCATATTAAAAAAAAATGAAAGAGTATAAATGTACAAGCACAAAAATAGGAAAATTTTATTAATTAAATTAAATATATATATATCGTAAAGAGGATTTCATATTAGTGTAATTTAAGCTGCATCAAATAAGAAAAAAAACTATTAACAAAAAAAAATAAAAATAAAAAATTATAGGAGTACACCATGATTCATATTTATTGATCACATTTAAGTAAATAAATTTAAGTAAACTATAGAAGAATCACTTATGTTGAGCTCATTCCTAACATTTCTCCTTGAAACCTTCAAATATAAGAATATATATATATATATATATATATATATATATATACACACACACACACACACACTCGTATATCTATATTTATAGATTGAGGTTCAAGCTCAGCTATAAAAATATCATTTGTTAGTAAGATTCAAATAATATCCAAGATGATCACCATATATACGCATCGTAACATATAACAAAATTTGAGAAATCGCAAAATTTCAAGAGGGCAATAATATAAGAAAAAACAGTATTTATACATTGATCATTTCATCATTGCTATCATTGTCTCTAATGAAAATTAGAATATAAGCATTTAGTATAAAGAGACGTGCATGTAAATTCAGTAGTATGTAAGTAAATTCTCCTGAAAAAAAAAAATCTGACCACAGCAGATCCCACCAAATCAGCAAAATGGTGAACACATGTCCAGAATAAATCCAACAAAATAGCCGAACCAAACCAGACAGCAAAGCTCGCCAAATCTGCAAAATAATCCTAACACCATATCCAAAATAATAGCCGAACTAAACCAAGCAGTAAAGTTCGACCAACCAGCAAAGTAATCCCAATAGCATATCCAAAATAACATCCAAACCAAACCAGCAAATTGGTGACCACAACAAATCTAAAATGACAGCAAAAATATAATTAACAACAAAGTGAGGTAATGAGCTCTCATATACCAACAAAGCTCACCAAATCAAGGAAATGCTGGCCATAACAAATCTCACAATGACAACCAAACCAAATCAGGCAACAAAGTTTGCCAAACTAGCAAAGTAATTGCAACAATATATCCAAAATAATAGCCGAACCAAATCAGCAAATTGATGACCATAACAAATCCAAAATGCTAGCAAAAAAGTAAATAACAACAAAGATAGTGATGTAATGAGTTCGTATATACCAGCAAAGCTCACCAAACCAACAAAAAATACGACCATAATAAGTCCAACATAACAAACAACCAAATTACTTTTAATAGCAAATTAGAAGAGATGAAAACTCACAAGCAGCAGCAAAATATATATATGGTTGCATCTAATGATTTAAATGACAACAAAGCACAAATCATTTAAACCATATATCTCAATCTCTAAAGTTTAAAAAGCTGCATCTAAATTGAAACAAATCATTTAATATTTTAGTCAATACCTACTACCTACCTCTTCAAATACTAAATAACAGCAAAGTGAGTAAGTAACTAAAAAGAAGTTAAATAGCAAAAAAGATAATGTCATCGTAAGTCCGTAATCATATAAAAGTGGCAAGAAGTTCAACATCATAGAATTAAGTAAATAGCTAAAAGTTCACTACTCATCAAACCTTCTCAATAATTAAATAAAATAAAATCTCCAAGAGCTTTGTTAGCAATTTTTCGAGCAGATCATAAGCCAAGCCATGAAGTTTGTGTTTCACTTGTAAATTTTGGTAAATCTATAAAACAAATGAATAAATAATTATTCTAATTAATAAGCATAAAAAGAATAAATAATTATGAAATTAAGAAGTACTTTCATTAAATTTGTCAATGCCATTAATATTTTCTTTCACATTTATTGGATTAACTGTCCATTTTGCTCGCATCCAATCATATGCACATATTATAGCTTGTGCAATTTTTGTGGATAATGAACTTCTAAATGCATTAAGAATACGACCACTTGTGCTAAAAATTGACTCTGATGCAATAGTAGAAATTGAAATAGCTAAAATATCACGAGCCATGTATGAGAAAATAGAAAATCTTGGTGCATAAACTTTCCACCAATTTAGAATGTCAAAATCATCTTTCATGACTTCAGACTCTTCAGATAAATACTTTTCTAGATCTGATTTGTTATCTAGATCATCCTTGCCAAAATTAGAACTTTTGAATTTATCTATCATTGCATATCTTCTCCCAGAAGATTGCAGTTATAAAACACCATACTCTTCAGAAGAATTTTGTTTCTCAAGTAGACCACTCTCTACTTGGCTTCCACTTACTATCTTTATTTTGTAATTATGAAACATATTATAGCATGATAATAATAAAATAAGGCACCATCGCATTCATATATATTCATAACAATAAACTCTATTTATCGTAGCTTGAAACGAGAAACTAAAACAACAATAAGATATATATTTGAATTCATTTTTTCTACAATACCCCAATATTTATCAACTTTTGTCTTCATTTTTGAAGTCATGTTTCTCACATTTGGATCATCATCCATTTTCCAAACTTGAAGAAGACAGAGAACTTCTACAATTTCATGAAAAAAAAAGAATTTAATGTAACATACAAAGAACCGAAAATTCTTAAAGAAAGCTCATAAAATTTTTCCAAGAAACGGAGCAATCTTCTAACATTCTCCCAATCATTATCATTTAAATCTCCCTTTACATTATGACCGTCATCATCTTCTTTCTCTAGTTCAGATTTAAATTGAATGTCAATCTCTTCGTATCTTTCAAAATCTTTCAAACTTAAGTTAAGACTTTAACATTAAAATGTGAAATTCCATATAGTATGAACATTTAAGAATAACATGCTTTTGCTTTTTATTTTTTTCTATGTCAATATATTCTTTAAATTTTTGTAGCATTGCAGGTGATTGACGAATGTATTTCACTACTACTCGAATATGGTGCATAGATTCACATATCTCTTTTAGACCTTCTTGCATAATTAAGTTAATAATGTGAGCTATGCATCTCATATGTAAGAAGCGACCATCAATAATACTACCTCTTCTCTTGCCAAATTTAAATTGAGTGTCAATCTCCTCATATCTTTAAAAGCTTTCTCAAACTTAAGTGTTGCACTAACATTAAAAATATGAAATTTCATCTAGTAGGAACATTTAAGTATAACATGCTTTTACTTTTTATTTTTTCTATGCTAATGCATTCTTCAAATTTTTATAGCATTGCAGGTGATTGATGAATGTATTTCACTGCTCCTCGAATATAATGCACAGATTCACATATCTCTTTTAGATCATCTTGCATAATTAAGTTAATAATGTGAACTGTGTATCTCATATGTTAGAAGCGACCATCAAGAATAATACCACCTCTCTTGCCAATTTTTTTTGCAGGTGTGTGATGATGCCATTTTTTGAACTTGTATTATCAACTGTCACTATGAAAATTGCATCAATCGCCAATCAATAAGACATTTCTCAACTTATTGCCCAAGTAATTTATCCTTGTGACTATAGATAGGACAAAGTTTATAACTCTTTTATTGAGTTTCCAGTCATCATCAATAAAATAAGCAGTGCTGCACATATAGTTAATTTGTTGAATGGATGTCCAAGTGTTAATTGTTAGACACACTATATGGCAGGACTTCTTGAACAGTTGTTTTAGAATTGCTTTCTCATCCAAAAAAAATTAAAAATAATCACGTGTCAATGTCCATCGTGGAGCTATTTGAAATATTGAACAACATTGAGACATGAAATATTTAAACCTCAAACCTTTAATATGCTTGAAAGGCAATTTATTGGCAATAATCATCGTTGCTAAAGCTTTCCTTATGTTTTCTTGATCAAATCTTAATGCCTTAAGATTTGCATAAACCTCTTCACCTTTAACACCAAATTGTAATATTAGTTTAATTTGATTTGGTGCATTATTAAGTGGATTGTTTTGACATATAGAAAGATGTGCCCTTAAGTTTGAAGTGTCATTAATCTTTGGATCACAGTGATATGATTTTTCATAATAATTATATTTGTTCATTTTTTTTCTCCTTGCTTATTAGTATATCTCACAAAGTGATCCCAAACTTCAGATATAGGTTTAGGAGCTTTCATTTCTTTTCATTGAAATATGTGGCTTCTCATTACTAGTACTTGTGTCTCCTGTAACTTGAATTTGTTGAGTAATGATCATAGCTTTGGAGGAGCTAATAATATTTGAACTATCCACAATTCGTGTCTCTAAAAGATCTAAACAATAATGAGAAAAGAAAACTATGTTTTAATAAATTACAAGAATAAAATTGTTTTCGATTAAAGAACGATTGAACACTACGATAGATCATATAATGCTATGAGTAAAATATTTATAATGACTAATTATTGCAACAGAAAAATATTATCATATAATAAATAAAGTAAGCATTGATGAATAATAATACAAAATCAATTCCAACAGGAAATGTATCCCGATAATATTGAGAAGAGATGGGCATGATTGAATAGTGTTGTTTCATGTTCGCATTTCTCAATCAACTCCATCAAGAAATGCATCCCAAACATTATCATATAATGTCACATTTCTCAACATTAGCTTTTAGTGTTGTTTGCATTAAAGCCTTCCCTATAATATTACTTGCATAGTTGCATAAAAATGGTAAGAGCCTTTACCAATTATTAGATAAAATGTGAAAAATAAATAAGTAAGATATACACCACTACAAATAATTAGATGCTTCAATGGTAGGCTATAATGCTTCCATGAATCTGATGACAACATTATAGGCTTGCACAAAAAATCAAGAAAAGTTTGGTTCAACCATCCGCCAACTCAAATAAAATAGAAAATCAATTATTCATTCAGCTACTATAAATACAAAATCCAATCATCCAAGTCTTCACCTCTTCGTTCCATGAGCGGCTAGGGAAAAATATACTCGAAGGCCAAATGCCTAAGGAGCGAAACCTCGGTCGAAAGATCGAAGAGTCCGAGTAGTATTAAACCCTTACTTTACACGAGACACGGTCACGCGGTCCTCGGACCGGCCAAGTCGGCCGAGGGCTAATTGCCTAATTAATCTTTTTTACCAATTAATCGATTTTTTAGATTAAACCAAAATTTTTTAAATTAAAATCAAACCAAACACCTAACAAAGACAAAAATCCAACCAATAACTGAACAATGATCTTTAAAATCGAATCAGATTAATCAAATAAGCTTGGTTAGATTCGATTTTTTTGGTTTAGACTAACGAATACACAACCTTATTCATAAACAGTAATACACTTACAGAACTTCCAAATGCTTCAGCTCTCCAATTCCTGGTGACAATTGTCCTGTAAATCCCATGGAATTCAGTTCCCTGCAAAAATAATAAGCAAATTATTTTATATATATATATATATATATATATATATATATAAGAGTTCCAGAAAAGCAGGTTCATAAATTTTAATAAACTGGATGGTTAAAACAAAATAGAAAAAAAAAAGGGTTAAAAATTGCTTACACTTGAACTATATTATAGTAATTATCACAATGTATGGCTTCCCAAGAGCAAGTTTCAACGTTCTGTTGAATCCAATTAAGTAGCTGATTTTTAGAAGCATTTAGACTTAGCCTCAGCGCAAGCAACACTTGTGCTGTATTAGAAACATAGGTATCAGTGCATATTAATACAATAATTAATAAATAAAAATTCATGCATAAAAACATAAATGCTTAAATGCAAGAAAGTATTTATTCAAATTAAACATGTTCACTAAATGGATAATGAAATTAAGGGGACATTTGGGATCACTATTATAATAAATCTATCTTATACATCAATTATATAATTCTTATTTGCATATATTTCAAATAATCTAATAAAATTATGTAATATTATATTCAAGATCCTCATTCAATCAAATGAAGCAAACACCACAGTATTATCAACACTATAAACTAGTAAATGTTTCTAATATACCACAACTTTGAACAAAACCAAATTAAAAAACAACAACATTAAAATAGATAAACAAATATAATTTTTACTTTTTGGGGGTATTTGGTAACATATTGGATTTACTTCAAGTAGGATTTAGTAAATCTAATACATCTGAATTTAGTAAATTCCGAGCTGTTAAATCCTGAAAAGTGTTTGATAATATATTAGTTAAATCCTGCTAAATCTAGAGAGATGTTTGGTAAGTTATTTGAAGATTTAAATCTGTTAGGATTTTTTTTTTAAATAACATATCGATTAATCATTAATACTATTAAATTAAAATAATTAAAATTAACTTAAACTATATTAAAAAATAATATTAATTATTATATTAGTTAAAGTCAATTAACTATCAAACTATAATTAAACTACATATTAAAATATCCTCCCCTTTCCTCCCTTCGTGTGCTTCAATTTTTATAAATCCCGTAAATCCGCCTTTCTACAGGATTTACTAAATCGAAGATTTAAGGAACTTTTAGAATTTAAAAGATTTACTAAATCTCCAAAAAGTGTTTGATGGGATTTACGGGATTTAAGCGTTTAAGTCCCATATAAATCCGTTACCAAACACCCCCTTTATGTTTAATTTTTTTCTTAAACAGGGCCTAAGAAACACCACATACGCATGATTTGAAGAATCTCGCAATAAAAATTGAGTGTGAATAAGAATTCAGCACCTTGTCTGTCGGCCTTGGTAGTATGGTGCATGGAAGCTAACATGAAGATCAAACTGAACAGCTTTATATCATTCATTCTCTCTCCTGCAGCCAGAAAAAAATATATTGATATAGTGATAGAGAGAGAGAGAGAGAGAGAGAGAGAGAGAGAGAGAGATGTTGAAGTACCTCAGTATATGGGGGATTCAAAAGAGAGACGGGAGAGAGAGAGAGAGAGAGAGATGTTGAAGTACCTCAATATATGGGGGATTCAAAAGGTTATCTCGATGTCCTCTAGAAGTGAATGAGAGAGTTCTCTTAACTTCCATTGTAACTCTCTGCTCAGAGGAAAGGGGGAAGAAATGACCAATGGTGAGTCAATGGGTCAATCTGGATTGACCATTGATTAGTAAACTGAGACCACAAACAGGATCCAACAATCTATTACAACACCACTAATTTTAGTCCTTTCTTATAAAAAAAAACGAAAAGAATATTCTTTATAATAAATATTTAAATGAAATACTCCCAAGTTCTAATGATAATTAACTTAACAAAAAACTTGAAATCAAATCAGAGAGTTCCTAACATCATTTTAATATGTTGTTTGATTCTCCGAAAAGATAGTGACATTTGCATTTTTCTTTTTCTTTTTCTATTGCTTCGTTTGGGAGAAAGTAAAAGTAAAAGTGCTAAAGATCCTCAAAAAATTATTAAGAAACACACATATAAGAAGGTAACATTACATTTTTTTTTTAAGTTTTGAACGTTGAACGTATTCTTAATCAAATTTTCATCCATCTTTCATTATTTTTTAAACTAATTTTAGCTGATTCATTGAGAGCTTAGACTTTGAACTAAGAGAAATTAGATTCAAAAGGTAAGTTTTCAATTAAATTCACTCAAAGATAAAAATAATAAACAAACTCTCAAGATTTATTATTTGAAAAGTATTTATACAGAGTTATTTTTAGAAAATAATTTTTTAGCGTATTATAGATTTTTTATTTTTCGAACAATAATTATTTATATTGATAATAATCTAATACATATTTTTATAAATTATTTTTCAACATAGATATTTTTTAAAAAATAGCCAAAAATAATGTGTCAACATGTCTAAATAAACATTATCCTATAATTTGATGAGTTAGAAGTGAACAATTTCAAATAGACTATATATGAAATGTTGCTTGAATTATATATGCTTTATGGTGAATTGAAAAATATCACTAATATTAATCTATCTAAAATAAAATAATTATTTTATAAATATATTTTGATGATATTTAAACATTAAATATTATATAATTGAATATAAGAAATTATGCATGAGATATGTAAATTCAAATTTAGTCGTGTGCATGTTTTAGGTGAATGAATTAATGTTTTGAGAGAATTGGGATGATGATAAGAGTGCTTAATGCTTCTTTTAGACAATTTCTTTGATCATTGCACATAATAACAATTCAATATGTTATATTTCGGTTTGTCTATCCATAAGATTTTTAAAATATTTGTATACAGTTTATTTATTATTAATTATGATCATAAGTAGAGTTAGGTTTGGCAATAAGTAGGTATATAAATTTTCTATTTTTATAGAAGTTAAATCATAATTTTTTAACCGCCACTATAGGTAGTCGAGTCATGTTTGAGAATCCAACTTTTACATCACCGATTTCTCAAAATACAGCCAAAACAAAGCACACTAAACCACACTGCAATAGGATATAGACTGCACGCACTGCCATCGTAGCCCCAAATGAAGTCTTTTGAAATCACTTTGATTTTTAAATTTTATTTTTTTTCTTTATTTTTAAATTTAAAATAACATGCATTTAATGATAATTGATATGACCCTGAAAATTCCTCTGACTGAATCTTGATCTTGAAAGCAATTTAAATTGAAACGGTGAGATCAAGTACTTAAAATATCATTGGAAACTTTGAGACATCGGTTAAATTCCTAAAAGCTCTCAAATATAGAGTGTTTATAGTCAAATCGGCGTCTTGTGACGAATCTAACAAGCCAAGATATCATAATTCCGACATCATTTGAGCATTCAAATACACAAAATACATCATATAATCAAGAGAATCATCATGAGCCGTCCGATGGAGAGGAGTGGTTGGATTTTCATGTATTCTGACTTCCTCATCTATAAATAGCCCATTCCTCATATGAGGGAGGCCAAGTGAAGGAGAAGGCAAGCAGAGAGAGGAGAGAGCTCTAAAGATCCTCCACAATCGTCGCCACTCGGCGGTCGTCGACCACCGCGGCGCCCTCGCCCGCCACCGGCCGATCCGTCATCGACCATTGTTGCTGGTCATCATCACCGACCACTATCGTCGGTCATCGACTTCAACATCGTCGTCGCCGACATCGTCGAACTTCATCGTCATATCATCGTCCATTATCATTACGTTTACATTAAGAACTATTTCCCATTTCTCATATACAATTCGTAATCCGGTGTCGGAAGATCTTGTACTCAACAGATACATAGTGGAAGCTTTCTTGGGTTAGGCGTGGTTTTCCCTCTTTTCGAGGTTTTCCACGTAAAATTGAGTTTTCTTATTATTTCTTTAAATACTTGTATGTGTCTTTGGACTTTTCAAAGCTAAAGCGTAAACTTTCACTCTACCTGGCGGTTTTCTAGCATAGCAGTTTGGCACCGTCGTGAAGCCCGATTATTATTTCATCTTGTATGACGACCAAGTTTCCCAACAAGATCAAAACCACCATCGAGGTAGAGCATTTCAAGCTTTTAAAGAGTGCAAGCGAAGAATGAAGATTCATCAAACTTTGTTCCTTCAAATTTTGTCGGAAACTGGGGGGCAACTCTTAATCTCAGAAGATCGCCCATGTTAAGCATCTAATCGATTTCCATCCCAAGAAACAAGTCAAAGTTGGAGGATATTTCAACAATGAGAAGAGATATGACTTTGCAAATTATGTTTTTCCACTCATACTCATGGAAAAATGAGGTCAAGGTTAAGAAGCAACTTTGGCTACAACCACAAACGGATGTTTTAATCGACCTCTTCCATACAGGTTAACGTCATCGAGCAAATACTCTGACAAACAACCTAGGATAGGTCAAAAGGTCCTTGGTGGACTTCCCGATCTCTTCCACGGTTAACGCCATCAGTGACACTCGACAAACAACCTAGATAGGTCAAAGGTCCTTGGTGGACTTTCTACGACCCCCATATGCAGTTAACGTCATCGCAAAGACTTCGACAAACAACCTTGGATAGGTCAAAATCCTCGGGATTCAATTCAACCTCTTCCATACGTTAACGTCGTGAAGACTCGACAAACAATGGGTCAAAAGGTCCTTGGTGGACTTCCTACGACCTCTTCCATACAGGTTAACCTTATCGAGCAAAGACTCTGGCAAATAACCTAGGATAGGTCAAAAGATCCTTAGTTGGCTTTCTACTCCACTTACGTTAAGCGTCGAGCAAGACTCGACAAACAACCTGATAGGTCAAAATTCTCGGATTCAATTCAACCTCTTCCAGACAGTTAGCGTCGCCGGCACTCGACAAACAACCTCGGATAGGTCAAAAACCCTCAGCGGATTCGATTCAACCTCTTCCACACAGGATAATGTCATCGAGCAAAACTCTGACAAACAACCTCGGATAGGTCAAAATCCTCGGCTGATTGACCTCTTCCACAAGTTAGCGTCATCGAGCAAAGACTCGCAAACAACCTGATAGGTCAAAATTCTGGATTCAATTCACTCTTCCATACGTTAACGTCATTAGGTTAAAATCCTCATCGCCATCGGTCATCCCCGCCCGACTACCGACGTCGATCCCCGTCCTTCGCCGATTCGCTGACCACCCCGTCGGCGCCGGCAACCATCGTTGGTCCACTGCCGCCGACCATCGTCGAACTATCGCACCCGTCGGCGCCAACTATGCGTCGGTCACCGCCGATTTGCGTCGCCGTCGCCGCCGCCCGCCGTGCGATCTTTGCGGTCACCACTATAGCCGGTCATCCCCGACTACTGGGCGTCATCGCCGCGTCGATTGGGTTACCCCGCGTCGGCCAACCACGTCGTCGGTCCGCATACTACTTCGTCGGTCACTACCACCTTCACCTCCATCGTCTCTCATCCGCCCATTCGGCGTCGATTAACCGTCAATTACCGTGCCGGTTGCTGTTGCCGACCGTCGGCCGCCAACCGTCGCGGTCGCACCGCCAGCGGTCCGCCGTCGCGGTCATTCCGCCCATTCGACTCGATCTCCAGGCTTCTTACTATCGCCGATTCTTTGCCCGCCGCCACCTCGGGCGGTCCGAGGCGGTTGGCGCCTCTTTCGAGGAAAACCGGAACAACGGCGTAAGTCTGTGGGGATCGCCTCAAACCGGACGGTCCGTCGAGGTTGACGCTCTTCGAGGAACAACGTAATCAGGTAGTCTTGATCGCCAAACTTCGGACGATCCGTAGCCGCGGTTGACGCTCTTTGAGGAAACCGGAACAACGACGTAAGTAAGTGGGGATCCTCAAACTTCGGACGGTTCGTCAAGTTGGCGCTCTTCGAGGGAAAACGGAACAATGATGTAAATGCGGGTCTTGATCGCCTCAAAACCGGACGGTCCGTCAGGCGGTTGGCGCCTCTTCGAGGGAAAACGGCAATAAATCGGTAGTCTTGATCGCCTCAAACCCGGACGGTCCGTCAAGGTTGGCGCCTCTTTGAGGAAAAGCGGAACACGGCAATATCGCGGGCCTTGATCGACTCCGGACGACCTTCTTTCAAGAAGAAAAGAAGGTGTCTTCTCCGTTGACCTGGGGTTTTATAGACCCCAGAAGGGTAAAAACCGTAAAACACACCGCCCGAAATCGTCAAAAGCGTCATTCGGCTCATGGTAGCCGGCGAGCAGCGCCATGCGTATGCGCGCCGCTGCCAGCAGCTCCGTGGTCGCCGCATAACAACCGACCAGTTAAGACCTCAGCCATGCCATGCTGATCCATGGGTCAACCGCTCGCCCGGCTTAGCCGCGTGGCCCGGGGTATACCGCCGACCACGGCGACAGCCGCTCGAGCGTGGCCAGATACCGCGCCTGGCACCCCACCGACCCACCGTAGCCATGTATTCAGCGCCAGACCGCTTCATGGTTCAGCGACCCGCATCTGCGGTTCGCTGATCATCCGGCGTCAGTTCTGCGCCGCTGGGCCCTCTGGCGAGCCCGCTGAGACCACCTGCAGCCTTGGCGCCAGCGGCGCCATATGCTAGCGGCTACGCTAGCCATTGGCGCCATGGCCTGACTCCGTTCGCGCGGGATGGGTCCGTAACCTCGAAATCTCACACCCAAGCATACCTACATGCATTTGCATTCCTTCGACTTAGTAGTCATAATATTGTGCTCCATGAAGATCTGTTATCTCAAATATACAGTTAATGGACTCAAATTTCATTCAAGAATTTGCTATTTTCAAGATTGACATATATTTTTGGATGATTGAGATAATATCATCCAAAAATAGGGGGCAACTGATATGACCCTGAAAATTCCTCTAAATAAGCACGAATCTTGATGCAAAAAAGCAATCAAATCAAATGGAGATAAATCACTTAAAATATCATTGGAAACTTTGAGACATCAGTTAAATTCCTAAAAAGCTCTCAAATATAGAGTGTTTATAGTCAAATCGAGCGTCTTGACGAGTCAAATCTAACAAGCCCAAGATATCATAATTCCAACATCATTTGGGCATTCAAATACACAAAATACATCATATGATCAAGGGAATCATCATGAGCCGTCCGATGGAGAGGAGTGGTTCGGATTTTGCATGTATTTATAGAGACGCCACTCCTCATATATAAATAGCCCTCATTCCTCATATGGGGGAGGCCAAGTGAAGAAGGGGGCAAGCAAGAGAGGAGAGCTCTAAAGATCCTCCAAGACAATCGTGCCGCCGCCACTGACGGCCGCCAACCACCGCCACCGGCCACCGCCATCAGCCACCGCCGATCCGCCATCGACCATTGTTGGTCATCATCATCACTATCGTCGGTTATCGGGCCAACATCGCCGTATCATCAACTTCGTCCAACATCGCCGCCAACATCGTGCCAATATTGTCTATTACTAAGAATCGCTGCCCATTTCATATACAATTCGTAATTCAGACGGAAAAATAGATACATGGTGGGAAGCTTTTCTTTGGGCTAGGCAGGCGTTTTCCTCTTTTCGGTTTTCCGTAAAAGTGCAGGTTTTCTTATTAAATAACTTTAAATACACGTATGTGTCTTTAGAATTTCCAAAGAAGCTAAAGTAAACTTTTCTACTGCATGGTTTTACGCATACAATAATAATTACTTTTTTTAAAATATCCACAACACCTAAAATCAAGATATTTTATTAAAATACACAACTAAATATATTTTAAAATAACATAAGAATTATATATATATATATATATATATATATATATATATATATATATATATATATATATATATATATATATATATATATATATATATATATATATATATATACAACAACAACAAATGAATCATTTGTCCATTTGTCATTCTATTATGTGTCAAATTCTCATTTTATTCAAGTATACTAAGGTCATTTTATATATCTTAACTTAGTTCTTTCTCTACCTTTCTTAATATAAGACAAATCTAATCATCTACTCTCCTAATGGTCATCTCGGACGACGCTTTATGTGGCCAAACCATCTAAGGCAACTCTCTCTAATCTTATCTGCCACTGGAGCTACTCCAACTTTTTCCGAAACCTACTCATTTTGCATTTAATCTCTAAGAGTAAAGCTACTCATCTACCTGAGTATCCTCATCTCTGTAACACATAACTTAGTCTTATGCTTCTCTTTTATTGGCCAACATTCTGCACCATAAGTCATTGCAGGTCATATCACCTTCTTATAAAATTTTTCCTTAAGTTTAAGTGGAACTTTTCTATCACACAACAGGCTAGATGCATTCCTCTACTTCAACCATCCAACTTGAATTCTACTAATAACATCTCCATATATTTCACCATCATTTTGAACAATAGAGCCTAAATATCAATCTCACTCTTATTAATGACTTGTTCACCTAATGTCACAATACTACCACTAGAACTTCTGCAACTAAAATTACACTCCATATATTCAGTTTTAGATCTACTTAAATGAAAACCTTTAGACTCTAATGTTGACCTCCATAATTCAAGTTTCTCTTGGACTCCCTCTCTAGTATTATCAACAAGAAGAATGTCATCAACAAAATGCATACACCAAGGTACATCTTCCTGTAAATGCCTAGTAACTAAAGCAAAAGGATAAGGGCTTAAAGCTGATCCTTGATGTAATCCAACTAAAATAGGAAAATATTTTGTCAATTCTCCTTGTGTTTGGACACAAGTAACAGCTCTAGTATACATATCCTTAATGACTTGAATATAACCAATATTAACTTCTTTTTGTCCTAGAACTCTCCAAAGAACATCTCTTGAAACTTTATCATAAGCTTTCTCTAAATCAATAAATATCATATGTAGATCCTCCTTACTTTCTCTATACTTCTCCATCAAACCTCTTAATAAATGTATAACATCCATAGTAGATCTACTTGGCATGAAACCAAACTGATTGTGAGAAACTTTTGTATCACATCGTAACCTATGGTCAATTACTCTCTCCCATAATTTTTATGTATGTCACATTAACTTAATTCCTCTATAATTTGCACACTCTTGTGCATCGCCTTTATTCTTAAATATAGGAACCAATAAACTCTTCCTCCACTCATTTGACATCTTTTAGTCTTTAAAATAACATTAAAAGATTTGTAAGCCAAGAAATTCCTTGATCTCCTAAACATTTCCACTTCTATTGGAATATCATCGATCTCTTGTTTTCCACATTTCATTTTTTTTAAAGCTTCTCTAACTTGATTTACTAATCTGACGATAAAAAACAAATTCTATTTTATTTAGGGTATTAAGGTTGCTAAAATCAATCGTACTTTCAGATCATTCATTGAAATGTTTATCAAAATATCTCATCCACCTATTTTCAATATCCTTTTCTAAGAAAAGTACTTTATTATTTTCATCTTTAATACACCTCACTTGAACTAGGCATTTACTTCTTCTATCTCTTTGATTGGCTAACTTATACATACATCTTTCACCTTTTTTGGTATCTAATCCATTGTATAAATCACTAAAAGCTAAATTTTTTGCACCATATACTGCGTTCTTAGAATCTCTACAGGTCACTTTATATCTTTCTCAATTCTCTGAATTTTTACATGTAAACCAAATTTTATAACATGATTCTTATTTCTGATCTTTTCTTGCACATTCCGACTCCACCACCAACTATTTTTATTAAAAGAAGATTTCTCTTTTGATTCTTCAAGCACATTTTAAACTTAATTTCACTTCTACTTTTTTCATAAAATTAGCTTCCTTATGAACATCCTAAATTCTAAGCTCTTATAGCTGCTTAAAAATATTTTTATTTGTATTCTTTAAGTGTCCCCATCTAATCTTGGGACAATAATTTGATTTATTTTTCCTCTTACAATCTTTCATCTTAAAATCTACTAGATCGATGTTGGGTACTTAAACTTTCACTTGGAATAATCTTACAATCTTTCTGATCTAAAAGATCTATTTTTCTTATCAGAAAATAATCAATATGTGTTTTACTAGATCAATCTTTACAATCAAATCATACAGTACGTCACTTCCAAAGGGACGCCCTAGCATTAACATAATGATTTAAATGATTCATGTCATGATTATTTCGACAAATTTTATGCTGACTATCAACTACTTATCGTAACCCTTTACTTTTCACATCTGGACTTAGGGAACGACAAAGGTAGATAAATCTACTATCCATTTATATTTTTCAAAATAACAAACATTTATTTAAAATACTTCTTCTAATTTGAGTTAAATGCATAATCTACTGGAAATGGCAAAATAGATATTATAATCTAATAAAAATCAAGTTTTTTTAAACTAATCATTGAAATAATTTAAAAATTGTATTAATAATCAACTTCAATTAATAACCCCAATAAAAGTAGATTAAAATCATATAACATGAGATTTCTTTGCCGTACACTTTTAACATAAATTTAAATCACATTAAAGACACTATTAAGAGTTTTTTTTAATAAAAAGATCTTTTATATAGTTAATCAAATCTAGCTTAATTCTATAAGTTCAAATCAACTCAAAAATAAGCTCAATTATTATTAAAAAAATAAAATAATTATAATTCAAATAAATATTATAATAATAATAAAATTTTAAAAAGAAAATTTTCACTTGAAATAAAATTTGAGATAATTTTTAAACATATTTTAATAATTTTATACTTGCATTTTTTAACTTTTAATATATTTTAAATATATTTTAATTTATCAAGTTTAGCTCACAAATCATTTACCTAACTAAGTTCCAACAAACTCACGATCCAACTTGACTCACCTCTAATCATTTAAAACTCATTTGGCTCAGCTATAACTTTGATTAAAATTAACTATAAAACTAATACGATCAAAACATAACTTCTTAAAACTATTGCTGTATCATAGATTTTTGTTTTCTTTTTCTTTTAAAACTGACATGGCTCTCAAAATACCACTAGTCAAAGCACAAATCTTGATGTCGAAAGCGATATGATTTTGAGTCAATACCGATCGAGATCAAGCACTTGAAATATCATTGGAATCTTTGAGACATCAATTAAATCTCAAAACGCTCTCAAATATGGAGTGTTTATAGTCAAATCGGCGTCTCGACGGCGGATCTAAACCTAAGATCTCATAATTCGACTTCATTTGAGCATCCAAGCTCAAAATACATCAAATGATCAAGGAATCATCCTGGCCGTCCGATCGAGGGGAGTGGCGGCATGAATTCTTAGAATACTCCTCCCATCTAAATAGCCTTCACTCCTCACATGGGGAAGAAAAAAGCTAAGCAGTGAAGAAGAGGAGCCACGAGTGACCAGCTTGACCGTCACCGTGATCCTTGTCAATCACAAGGAAGAAGAGGAAGAGTCAAAACAAGGAAGAGAGGAAGAGCAAAGAAGAAGAAGGAAGAGTCAAACAAGGAAGAAAAGGAAGAGTCAGGCGAGGAAGAAGAGGAAAAGCCAGTGAGGGAGGAAGAGAGCTCTGAAGCAGAAGATCCTCAAAGATCATCGCAAGATTGCACTCCGCTCGGCAACCATCAACCATCATGCCCTTTAATCGTCACTAATTGTACCACTGTATTACCAGCATCTCCACCATGTAACAATTACAACGATCATTGTTACACGGTTGTTATTCTCTCTCGTATGCAATTACGTAATCTGTTATCGGGAAGATTTTGTACTCTGAAGCAGATACATAGTGGAAGCTTTTCTTGGGCTAGGCCAGTGGTTTTCCCCTCTTTTGAGGGTTTTCCGTTAAAATTGCAGGTGTGTCTCTTGTTAAGCTCTTTAATTACGTGTGTGTCTTTGGACTTCACAAGGCTAAAGGCGTAAACTTTCACTCTGCGGTTTTCTAACGCATAGCAGTTTGCGCCGTCTGTGGGAAGCTGATTCCCATTATTTCATCTTGTATGACGACCAAGTTTCCCAACAAGATCAAAACCACCATCGAGGTGGAGCATTCAAGCTTTTAAAGAACGCAAGCGAAGAATGAAGATTCATCAAACTTTGTTCCTTCAGATTCTGCCGGGAACTGGGGGGCAACTCTTAATCTCAAAAGATAAGCAAGTCCACCAATGAAAAGGCAAAGATCAATAGTCAACTCGGCTACAAGCTCACTATTCAACCTCTTCCATGCGGGTTAGCGTCGTGTAAACACCGACTAACCCGGGATAGGTCAAAGCGTCCTTGGTGGACTTCCCATCTTCTCGGGTTAACGTGATCGAAAACACTCGACTAACAACCCGGGATAGGTCAAAGCGTCCTTGGTGGACTTCTGCGATCTCTTCCAGATGGGTTAATGTCATCGAGCAAAAGCTCGACAAACAACCCGGAAAGGTCAAAGCGTCCTTGGTGGACTTCTGCGATCTCTTCCGATGCAGTTAATGTCATCGAGCAAAAGCTCGACAAACAACCGGAAAGGTCAAAAGCGTCCTTGGTGGACTTTCGATCTCTTAGATGCGGGTTAATGTCATCGAGCAAAAGCTCGACAAACAACCGGAAAGGTCAAAGCGTCCTTGGTGGACTTCTGCGATCTCCGCGGGTTAATGTCATCGAGCAAAAGCTCGACAAACAACCGAAAGGTCACTTTGTACCCACTCGCGCGGTTAATGTCGCCGGATAACACTATGACAAACAACCTCGGATGGGTCAAAAATCCTCATCATCCCCGGTCACCACCGTCGACTACCATCGTCGGTCGCCGCCGCCGACCATCACCGGCAATCTTCGCTGGTCACCACCATTGTCGCCGGTCATCGCGGCCACACGTCGGTCGCCCGTCGACTTCGGTCGCGATTGCCTGCCGACCACCCCGTCGGCCAACCCTGGTAGTCACCGCCGCGTACCGTCGCCGGTCCGCCGTTGACCATCCCGGCAATCTCGCGGTCACCACTACTCGCCCACCCGTCGGTCATCAGTCGGTCGCCATCGTCGTCGATCCTTCGCCGACCATCGACAATCTTGCGATCACCACCATCTCGCCGGTCATCCCGCTGCCGGTCGCGTCGACTACGTCGCCTTGCCGTTGCCGACCCCGTGGCAGCTAACCAATAGCCGGTCCGCCGCATTGCTGTACCGCTCGCCAATCTTGCTCGACTATGTAAGCCGGTACCGTCGGCGATAGCCGGTCGCCGCCGATTCGTCGCCGGTCCTGCCGCGACCATCGTCTATCGCCGCCGGTCATCACCATTATCGCCGATCATTCGCGATTGCGTCGATCGCCGTCGACTATCGTCGCAGTTGCGCCGACCACCTCGGTAACCGGTCGCCGATTATCGTCGTAGGTTACCGCCGCTATCATCGGCGACAATTTTGGCGGTCCGCGCTACTTCGTCGCAGACCCGCGGTCGCTCGCCACCATCATTCCGTCGCCGGTGCCGCCGCGGCGGTTGTGACTTCCCATGACCTCTTCCGTGCGTTATGTGGGTAACACCACGACAAACAACCTCGGATAGGTCAAAGGTCCTTGGACTTCATGACCTCTTCCATGCGTTAACGTCGTGGTCTCGACAACGACACCGGATAGGTTAAAATCCTCAGCATTCAATTCGACCTCTTCCGTGCAGGTTGCGTCGTGGGTAACACCGACAAACAACCTCGGATAGGTTAAAATCCTCAACGGATTCAATTCGACCTCATACATGCGGGTTAATGTCGAGTAAAACTCGACTAACAACCGGGATAGGTCAAACGTCCTTGGTGGACTTCCGACCTCTTCCATACGGGTTAACGTCATCGGTAAAACTCGACTAACCCGGAAAGGTCAAAAGGTCCTTTGGACTTCGCGGCCTCTTCCATGCGGGTTAATGTCAGCAAAACTCGACAAACAACTCGGGAAAGGTCAAAGGTCCTTGGTGGACTTCCCGGCCTCTTCCACAAGTTAGCGTCGACGAATAATATTCGGACCAATAACTAGAAAGGTCAAAACTTTGTACCCACTCCGCAGGTTAATGTCATGGATAACACTCGACAAATAACCCGGATGGGTCAAAATCTCGATTAATTATATCTCTAACGTGCAAGTCGAAGCCAGTTGCGTGCCGACCACCGTCGCCAACCACTCTGGCCGGTCCTGGCTACGTCGCCGGTCGCGCCTCCGTACCATTGCGGTCCTTTCGACCATCGTCGGCAATCCCCGTCACCACCATCGTCGGCGGTTATCTCGTCGGCCACCATCATCGAGCATCGCCGTCGGCCGTCTCCGGTGATCGCCTCTAACGGACGGTCACGGCGATGGCCGGAACCACGGCATTATACGTGGGCCTTGATCGCTTAACGGACGGTCGGCGTGGCGTGCCGGAACCACGGCATTATCACGAGTGGCCTTGATCGCCTCAACCGGACGGTCGGCGGCGTCGCCGGAACCACGGCATATCACGTGGGCCGATCGCCTCCCCCGGACGGTCCGGCGTGGCCGATGGCGGAACCACGACGTATGCGCATGAGGGCCTTGATCCCCCAACGGACGGTCCGGCGTGGCGGAACCGGAAACGGCGTATGCAGTGGGCCTTGATCGCCTCAACAGACGGTCGGCGTGGCGATGGCGGGCCACGGCGTATGCCGCCGCGATCGCCTCTCGGACGGTCACGTGGCGGTCGCCGGGCACGGCGTATGCACCGTGGGCCTCGCCTCTCGGACGGTCGGCGTGGCCGTGCCGGAAACGGCGTATGCCGTGGCCTTGATCGCCTCCCAACGGACGGTCCGGCGTGGCCGATCGCTGGAACCGGCGTATGCAGCGACGCCCTAACCTCGGACGGTCGGCTGGCGATGGCCGGTCGGCGTATGCAGGTGGGCCTTGATCGCCTCTAACGGGCGGTCAAGTGGCGTCGCCACGACGTATGCCGCGGCGCGGCCTCTCCGGACGGTCCGGCGTGGCGTGCCGGAACTCGGCGTATGCAGTGGGCCTTGATCGCCTCCTTGATCGCCTCTCCGGACGGTCCGGCTGGCGGTAAACCGGAACCAACGTATGCACCGTGGGCCTTGACGCCTCGATCGCCTCGACGCCTCTTGATGCTTCCAAAGGACCCTCGCTCAAGGAAAGGGGAGGAAAGGTGTGCCTCTCCCTCTCATCCAGGGGTATTTATAACCCTCCCGCCGCGTGCCAGCCTTGACAGGGTGCCAGTTGACCTCGGCCCGCTTCGACAGGGTTGTTCGGATGGCGCGACCACGTTCTGGCGGAATGGCGCTGACGACGAATCGCAGCGGAATGGCCCCTGGCCGTGGCGAAACCCACCAGCCGCCATGCGACCGCATCCCTGACCCGCCATATCGGCACCGACGACGGGCATGCCGTGAGAGGCGCCGTCTTCAGCGGTAGCGCGCCCTCTCCAGCATGGCCGGTCCCCAGTCCGCGCGAAAACTTCAATTCATTATTTTGGTATTTTGGCACATATATTTTTGGATAATTAAAATATCATCCAAAAAATAGAATAGCGATATGGCTCTCAAAATACCACTAGTCAACAAATCTTGATGTCAGCGATATGATTTTGAGTCAATACCGTCGAGATCAAGCGCGAAATATCATTGGAATCTTTGAGACATCAATTAAATCTCAAAACAGCTCTCAAATATGGAGTGTTTATAGTCAAATCGAGCGTCTCGACGAGCCGGATCTAACGAGCCTAAGATCTCATAATTCCGACTTCATTTGAGCATCCAAATGCTCAAAATACATCAAATGATCGAATGAATCATCACATCGATCGAGGGGAATGCAGACTGCTGAATTTTAGAATACCCCTCCTCCCATCTATAAATAGGCCTTCACTCCTCACATGGGGAAGAAAAAAGCTAAGCCAAGTGGAGAGGAGCTGAAACAAGTGAAGAGAGGCCAGCTCGGCGGTCGTCAACCACCGCCGGTCGATCCGCTATCAATCTGCCCAAGCAAGAAGAAGGAAGAGTCAAGCGGAAGAAGAGGAAGAGCGGCAAGGAAGAAGAGGAAGAGTCCAAGCAAGGAAGAAAAGGAAGAGTCGGCGAGAAGAAGAGGAAAAGCAAGTGAGGAGGAAGAGAGCTCGAAGCTTGAAGATCCTCCAAGCAAGATCGCACAAGATTGCACTCCCGCTCGGATCAAGCATCAAACCATATCGTACCACTATTCACGGAGGTTACCCCATCTCCACCATCGATGAATTACAACGATCATTGTTACCGTTGTTATTCTCTCATATCTGATTCGTAATCCTGTTATCGGAAGATTTTGTACTCAAAGCAGTACATAGTGGAAGCTTTCTTTAGCCCGTGGTTTCCCCTCTTTTGAGGTTTTCACGTTAAAATTGCAGGTGTCTCTTGTTAGCTCTTTAATTACTGTGTGTCTTTGGACTTGAAAATTTAAAGCGTAAACTTTCACTCTGCAGTGGTTTTAGACGCAACAAAACAATTCAATACTTCATTTGTATTAGCTTCAACACTACAAAACTGATCATAAGAAACTGAAAAGAAATATGAAAATGAATATCAAGTGCTCACATGCTCCATTGTGTATTGCACTTCTTTAAAGGAATTTGGTTCTGCGTTTAAAATCACGATGTAAAATAAAATCTGATATTAATGAATCTGATAAATTCGAATCTTTTACAGTTATTTGATTGTATATAAAATAAATACATATAAACTATATTTTCTGTTTGATTGAACATATGTAAAGTAAAGTAAATAACTCTATTGTGAATATTCTTGTATATTTAGAAATTAGTGAAATTTTATTTATTAATTGAAATATTAAATTAATAAATTAATTATATATTAAAATATAAATATTTTTTAAAAAAAATTTACTACTTAGTTAAAAAAAAGATTATAATATATTTATTTTAAAAAAGTGAAAAACCGAATAATATGATATACCTCTATATAACTTAGACTGATAAATAAATTTATTTTAATAATATCTATTATTTGTTTTAATTTTTTTTTTAATTTGATTTCATAAGAAGCTCTATATATATATATATATTAAAAATTACATAAAACTATTATTTCTCATATGTTGATTAACTCTATAACTTGAACACTAAAATAAAGAAATTACATTACACCTCTTTTACATTACTTAAAATTGATCATTATATTTTCGATCCCATTATTTAAAATTTAACTAAAATATTCATTTAAACTTTTACTTTTAAGGTTTTAAATATTAATAAAATTGAAATGAGATCATATGTCAAATCATTGCACTAAAACTCATGTTTTCTGAAATTAGATTGATTCGTGAAAAATAAATTGACAAGTAATTATTTTGATGAAGTTGCTAAGTGAAATAATAACAAAAAAAGCCTGCATCATATCTTTGAGAATTATATACTAAAACTATGAATGATATCATTGACCCACCTGAAACAAAATTAAGAGCATTTTTTTTGATGACCAAAATCTTTTAGGTTAAATAATGACCAAAAAATTCAAATTCTGATTTAGAAAAAACAGAGAATACGTGTATATCTGCAAAGTATGACAAATCAAAGCAAAATATGAATAATGAACTCGTATTTGGAAAATCGGTAACGACTCCAAATTCACAAAAAATTAATACTTAGTATGCCCATAAAAGAAGCAATTGTAGTTGCTTAGGATCCTTAACAATTTCCCCAATTTACTTTTTTTGCCGATCGATCACGAGACTTATGCCGACCTTGCGCTTCTTTATATTATGAGCCCAACCAATCAGACTTTGCTGCACATGTTCCTCAAATATAGCCTTCTTGAATAAACTCCCCATCTTTTAAACCATTAGTAACAGTCTCAGCGAAGATGTAAGCTTTAAAAGTACACATTTCACAAAAATTGAGTAGAGGAGCGCCTCACATAAAGTGAGATGTAAGCTTCACATAATACCAATGAGGCATAAGCTTCATTTCAATAATTTCAAAAAGACACAAAAGCGAGTTTTCTATTGCACAATTTTAAAAAGATGGTATGTATGCATGCATAAGTAACTGTCATAAAGGATGTTAATGGAACATCAAAGCAGCTGATGGTAACAGCATGGCACAGTGTGTAGCACTCAGAACTCAAAGGCTCTATTTGGTTTGAAAGAGTTGAAAGAGAGGAAATGCAATGGAAATTGAAATACTAAAGGAAAGGAATTGAAGATAGTCTTCGTTCACTTGTTTGGTTGAGAAGAAACTCAGTGGAGTAGTAATTTCTCTTTCTGCTTGGCTTGAAGAAATAACCAACAAATTGAAGAGTGAACGCAACCTAATAATATCCGCGCCTCAATTTTAAGTAGAGCATAACAAGGAAAAATATGCACATGTTCTAATTTTCATGGTAAAACTATTTTCTTTCAATTAGTCTTAAACAAAAAAATAAAGATGTAAATACTAGGAATACAATATTTATTTTCAGCTTAATTCCTCCACCCAAAACAAAGTCAAAAGCAAATCCCAAAAGAAGAGAAGAACAAGTACAAGAGAACAACAATTAGAAGGATCATATGATGATGGAATCCATCAAATAAGAGAAGCATAGAATCTTTGCCCCAGAACCCAAAACGACAACATTTCAAAAAAAGAGACAAGTACAAAAGCATTCTATAAATAGCTATAAACGAATCACCTTGGCAATGTCAACAGTGGTTGCCAGCAGGAAACATGGAGATTATGATATTATAACTGCAAGCATCACCCCACCTCTAAAAGCCACAAACCTCCATCATAGTTCCGAGTTTTCCCTTTCTATAGAGAAAAAAATTCAAGATTCCACCTTCATGCATAAGAGACAGAAAGGTGACATAACCTTTTATAAAAAAATGGACAATTGTCCTCAAACTTAAAAAAAATGCAAGATTCCAGACTCCACCTCCATGAATAAATATTAGAATGAAGATAGATCCTGCAACTTATAAAGATCTGTTTGATTGCAAATAGAATATGCATAGTATATAAATGTATGTCTAATTGATTGCAATTTCTAAATCATCATTGACCACACAAATTCTTACTCAAACGAGATATCAATGACACACTATTGCATAGAATGCGTATGGCATTAAACTTGATATTTGTTATAAAATTAAGCCCTCTAACTGTATTTCATAATGCAGATAAAGCTACTGATAAGATTCCATGTGTATATCATATATATTTTCCCCTATAATGCAATTTAATTTTATTCTTTTACTTTTAAACAATATCAAGTATCATCCCTCCTCAAAGAACCACAAAACTCACCATCTGGACAAAATTCTATAGAAATTAGAGGATGGATCACCTCATCATGATTAAGTAAACCCAATTTCAAATGTAATGATAAAGAGAAATTATTTCCACACATGGCACCTTTATAATGCAAAGCATAACACAAAGAGGCATAAAATTTCACTGAAAGAATAATGTGCACTGATATGCCTTGGACTTTCTTTCAGAAGTTCTATAAGGAATGATACAAAAGGATCTGTTGAGTGAACATCATCACCATCATTAGGATTTAGCCATCATCATCATGATCTCTAGATAACATGCATTATGCCCAAAAAGGCTAAAATAGTTGCGCAGCACCAGTTACCCTTTCAGGCATTCCCTTGACACCACATAATTACTAGAGAAATCAATACAAAACCTTAGATGTCTGATTAACAAATAGATGCCCTGCCATTGTCACCATCACCGCTAGGAAAATGTAAGTAGTAACTTCATAAGAACAGTCCTGCTATAAAGGTCATCTTTTCTGAGTTTTTTTTTTTCCAAAGCATGATGCATTTAGCAATATTTTATTATTTATCACAACCTAACAAAATTTCCATTGATTGAATGCATGCAGCCAGAACTTGTGATGAAGGCCCTTTCCCTACACAAATACATTACCATTTGAAAAAAAAAATCTGCTGGTAGCTTGAATATCCACAGTAATAGATAAGCTTTGCTTTTCCTGATCTTTAGTTGCTTGAGAAGCTCTAGGTCATCCCTGTAATGCCATGTCATCGCAATAATAGGTAAAGTTACACCAACGCAGCCTTGTTTGGAGATGGCACTGAATTAGGAGAATTTTCTCTCACATTAGTAAGTGGAAAGATAGTCTAATGAATAATGAAGTTCAGAATGCACATGATGTGGTTCAAACTTAATCTGCATATCAAGGATACAAATGCAGTAAATGGAGCTTCAACAGATACAGGAACCAAATCTCACAAATATGAACTGAATTATTATGTTATTTATAACATGGAAAAAAAATTCATTTATCGCACGATTGAGAGCTTCAACAGATACACAAAATCAATTAGAAACAAGCTGTTGTAATTTTCACCTTAACAAGATAATTATAACAAAATATTTGGTATATATTAGACGCTATATACCCTTAAAAAGGCAACATGCAACATTATTTACTAGGTTCTATGTACATGATACCAGAACTAATATTGGTAAACAAAATCTTTCATTTAATCAAGAAATTAAGCAGGAATTGCATGGCCAAATGAAGTAGAAGTGTTGCGATGATGACCATCAACTAATGGACAAAAGGATTCCTAATGAACAAATTGAGATTGTTGTCTATGAAAATGGGCCACAAATTTTAAAAGTATAGCCTGGAGAAAACTAGCAAAAAAATTATACACAACAAAAAAATTTAAAGAGTGAAATTGCATGATGATGAAAGCATAACGAATTAAATTGCATGGTATTCATCACAAACAAAGCCAAACAGCATGATAAATTATTGCTCAAGATCACTATTTCTCAGCTAATAGCCTGAATTAGTTAACTCATAAACACAAAGCCTAACATTTCAGACATAATAAACAAAAAAGGACCAATCGAAGATACATAAACAAATTGTGCCCTATAATCAGTGGTGGTTCATCTGCAAGAAATGGAATTTCCAAAAACCAATAGTGGCATCTCTAAATGTTTTTAAGTCAAATACATTAGAAACATATATACCCCGTGTAACGAGTGAAACTATTTCTTTGTTCCACCACAAGTAAATTGCAAAACATCTTTTTTCTACAATACGTAATAAGTAAGAAGAAATCTTTTACAAGTTAACTGCATATCAACGTGAGAATGTATCACCAATAACAACGATTATGAACAAAGAAAGGACGAACAATTATATAACCTGAAATTAATCAAAGTCAATGAATTTAAAAATCTATGATTAGAACTGAGAATTGGCAAGAAGACCAACTTTTAATCAGAATGAACAAACAAATGACCTACTCCATGCTTAAATCGATCAAGTATTATGCTGGAAAAACATAGAATCGAGTGTAACAAAGATCAAATTGAAATGTATGTAAATATAAAGAGAGTGAGAAGATCGGTCGGCACCGTGCGACGAAGTTGATCGGGAGTGGGGAGAGAGAAGAACAATGTTGCCGAGTTGTGTAAGAGAGTCGAAGGCAAGTCCTTGGAAACCAGACCGCCGCAAATAGCCGCTAAACCTCTTCGATGGCTGTACCTCTCCGGTATTCACCTTCCTTCGATAATATTCCATTTACAGGAGAAGGAGAATGAGAAACAAATAAGGTTTGCGGCTCTCAATCAACTCAGATATACCTGCGAAGGAAGTGGAAAAAGGGAGGAAAAGGGATATATACCAAGGATCACGCTAATTCGAGCAATGTCGCGATCTCACCTCGTCATTTTGCTCTGTTCTTTCACACTGGTGGCGGGTATCGAAAGATTATAGCGGAGGCGAGGAGTTCTTGGCGGTTGTTAACCGTGACTTACGAATTCGCTCGATTTGGGGTATTCCATTTACACGGAAAATACACGAAAGGAATTTGAAATTAAAATTTTACATGGTAATTAAATTACCGCAACCCAAACACGGAAAAAAGAGAATTCCGCGTATTTAGATTACATTACACGCTAATTACACGGAACCAAACAGCCCCTAAGACAAGTTGTAAAGTACTACACAATATAAGAGATTCCTGTATCAGCATGGCGATTGAAGAGCCAATTTCAATATCACAAATCGTCATGAACCTTCTTTAAGACAACTTCCTAATCAGATGTTCATCTCACTGGACAAGTGTGGTTGGCAAGCAAATCATTTTCTGGAAAAAAAAAACAATAAACAAATAAAACTGAAATATTTTAATGAAAAATATGCTTCCTTCAACATCATAGCATGAGCTGTTAACCCTAATAATTTGTGTAAATAGGCGTTCAAGTACAGTGCTTACCAAAATGGTCTAAAGCCGAATTCAGCACTTTTTTATGTCAACCACGTACATGAATCAACAAGCTTCATGTATACTGCAATTCACAAGTTCAAAATTATCAGATCATGGGATTAATTTCCACATTTTTAACAACAAGCTTCAAAGAGAAAATTAACAGAGACTACAACAACAACAAATAACAACAAGTCTTTATCCCACGACGTAAAAACATAACAAGCTTCAAAGAGGAAATTAACAAAGACTGTTAAGTAAAAATTCCATCTCACTTACAGTAAGTAAATCATTATTGCTCGGAGAATTTTTCCTTGCATGACTGGTAAATAAAGCCGAGTGCTTCTGAGTGCGGTTCATCATTTGAACTTTGCTGCCACACAGATGTGAAGTTACTCATGTTGGTGTAAAGAATACAAGCTGGGAAGGTTTATATCATTCAGCTGTGTAGGTATTTATATGAAAATAAGCATCGGTACAGATAGAATAGGAAAACACTTAATGTGATCATTCTTCTGGAGCTAATACGGTGGGGATTAATGCTATTAATGTATTTTATTACATTTAATTATATTTCTTTAATATGCCCCCTATGATGTGCTTCCATCTAAAGCACCACTCTTTGAACAACGATGATGAAACTAGGCTTTTCAAAGTGGTTTGGTGAGTATGTCGGCTAGTTGAGCATGGACAAGTGAAATTGTTAGCGAACCATCTGTCACTTTCTCACGAACAAAATGATAATCAAGACTCACGGTCAACATGACTCCTTGACAACAGAGCTTCACATCATGTCACAGCAAATATGAACAAACTGTCTCTAAGAGAGCCTTATGAAGACTCTGACAATATGGTTATTGGAAACGGCTCAGATGTTCCAATGAGGCATACCGGAAAAACCACTCTCGCAACCCCAGATAAATCCTTTATTCTTGACAATGTTTAGTGTGCTCCAAATACGAAACAAAGCTTAATATCTGTCTGTCAATTCTGCACTACCAATCATACATCAATTGAATTTAACCATACTTATTTTTTTAACAAAGATCTTAGTATGGGGGCACTTCTAGAATGAGGGCGAAGCCAGAATAACGTGTATGAGTGATCAAGCATCAAGAAGACTAAACCTCATATATAAAGAAAGCCTCTGTTGAACAATGCCACCGTCACATCGTTGAAAGCTAACCCTACTTCAACGAGCTAATCTACCTCTCTCCCTATGGCTATATGCATTTGACACAACTGTTTACCTTAACAATCGCATGCCCACGCCAATTCTCCACTAAATCACCCTTTTAGTCTCTTTTTTCAAAAACACCAAATTATTCCAAATTAAGAATATTTGGCTGCCTTTGCTACCCTTAGCTTTGTCCTTACACCAAACAGAAACTAGATCAACAATCAAAGCCATCCATCTTTCTCGAATATTCAAACTAACACAATGCCTATATTTTCTTTGAACCCACTAATCATCAAATATTCATATCTCGACACGCTCAGTTTGTCGAAAATCATTTTCCATCTCTTAAAAACTTCCACAACAAAGACAAAACAAATTTAATCAATCTATCCAAATGGGTTGAGAATAGCCCCTCACTAGCATCCATTTAGGGTTTAGGATATTGATGGCTCAACTATAGTTCTTAAACCTTGAATAATAAAGAGGGCAAAATCAGAAGGCTCGATGGTACCCAGTCTTAACTCCTCGAAAGCTTGTAAGTTCTCATTATTTTGGTTGATTTCACCGAGCTCGCTCCCACACTGCCAACAATTTACAGAATATTATAAGAACAAATTATAAATTGGTACATTCAAGGATTTTTGTGTCTGTGTGCGTGAACATGAACAGAGACCATTTGGTTTAGATTAGATTACAATGTCCGTGTATTGAGAATGATTTGCACAAGAAAAAATAACTATCATATATATATATATAGGGGAGTTTGTTACAAATCAAAGGTGAGGAAATATTCAGTTATATATCTACGGCTAGGATTAGATAGCAGCAGAAGGAATGATTTGTTGCAGTGAGAACTTGTGCTGCTTATCGGTTTGTACTTGTCAGCATCTGCTTATTATGTATGGGAACTTTTTTAAGTTTAAATTTATTGTCAAAATAGTTGCATAGTTTATGCCTCCACATTAGTTTGTCAACCCAAAACTATGGACCTTATAGTTAGCAGCATATTGTGCATATGAAGTCATTGAAGATAACCTTTCATGGCCAAAATGGAGTGATGTGGTGTATACCTCATACCCAGATGATGGTGCTCTAATGGTCGAGAACAAAGAAGAAGAAGAATTGTGTTTAGAAATTCCTTCTTAAATAAGGGAGAACAAGAAAGGGTGATTAAAGTTCATATGATTAATGCCCCTTTTCTATCAGTCTACTAGAGGACCACCTAAAAAGTATGAAGGACACAAGGGGTAGTAGAATGTGTTTTGTTTTACTTTGTAGAAAATACTAAACAAGCTCCTTTTAAAATAGAGCATGGACTTCCTTAAAGCTGTCTATAGAGCATATTATAATTTAGCACTGTCTTAAAATTTAGAATTTTTAATGCGAATATAATATAAAAAATAGAGCGAGATTAAATGAAAATATAGATGGATACTTATTTTATAGATTTTTTTTTTTAATAAGGGGCACACAACTGAATACAATAACTACAAGTATAAACATATAAACCTCGCAGGAAAGCAAACATAAATAATTGTTTACTATTAAAGATGATAAAAAGAAAAAAGGTATAATTCAATTTCCAATGAAAAACTTTGATCTCCTAATGAAATTAACCATAATAAAGAAGGAATTCAAAAGTCAAATATGTAGCAAATCTAACAATATAACAATTACAATGTCGGGAAGGCTACTAATTAAATGGTAAAATAGAAAATGAAAGAAAATAATAAATCAAACAAATGTTTATCAATTAAACAAAGAGACCAACTCACACAAAATGCTTCAAATATTTCATATCAGAAGCTTGACCATATGGCAGAATTCCATAATAATAAAAAAAAAACAACACATCAACAAAATCAGAATTTTATTATCTTAATTAAGTCAAAGTTATTTTCCACATGCATCATAACATTCTTATTTGCAGACACTTGAGCTAGGTGATTTAGAGAATGATTTATAAAATGAGGCGCGATATAAAAAATGAACTTCTAAAGTTCATTTCCTAAATGTTCTTTAAGTGAAACTTTTAGGATTCAGAAGATCATTACTTCTGCACCTTCTTTGAACTTCAAATATCTTCTACTAACATTTGTGGTAAACTTATAATGATTATAGCAATCTCATTGAGAATATTCTCATATAAATCATACACACAACTAATGAATAATGAAAACAATGATAGTACACATATACTTATAGGTTTCCTAATCATGCAATATAATAATTTTCAATGAAAACAAAAAAAAAAAAAAGATATTTATTATACTCTATATTTCATTCTCATAACTAGCAAACTACATAATATGACGTGCTCATTATATATACTTACAACCTTTAAAAAAAACTAATCCAAACAGCTTAAATACCAATCACAATGAATTAGGTAACTTTGGATTTGACCAAATAGATGTAGTTATACAATTCTAGTTTTCTTCGAGGTAACCATCATTAATAAACCCTTTGAAAGTTTAAAAAATTTACATTTTAGCAAGTTTCTTTTAATGATTTCATAAATTATAAAACCAAAAACTAAAAATAAAAAAGATTTGCTAAGCAAATCAATTAATCATCTCCCACAATAAAAAATTACCTTTATAGTAGATCTTTGGATCTACCTAAATGAAGCCATAATAGCTCTTCATAATTAATATAACTTTAAGACAATATTTAATTACTCCCTCACATAACTTCATTGTATGACCCACAAAGATTGATTCCAATATTAGCACAATCTTTAGCAATGTTTTTGTTCTTAAATATTAGTACAAAATGCTTCTTCTTCATTCATTTGGTACCTCTTAGACATGAAAAAAATACTTGTATTAAATGTTTCTTCAACATTCATTTGTTATTCTCTTAGAATTCAAAATTTTATTAAAAAGTTATGTTAACCAAATCACTACAATATAAACCATAAATCTAAAAATATCAACAAGCATCTCATCTGAACCTAAAATCTTACATTTTATACATCATTTCCAAAGCCAATTTCACTTTAATGAGTAATATATGTCAGTATATTATTCACTATGCTCTTTCAAATAATTTCTTCTTTAATTCCCTCATTTAATAATTGCTCAAAAGAAAATATGTATCTAACTTAACATCTTCGTCTTTGACAGAAATTGTATTATCATTACTTATAATGCATCTAACTTAATTAAAATCCCTAAATATCTTATCTCTTAAATGATACTCCTCAACAGAAGTATGCCTTATAAATGGCAATAAAATCAAATAGCTTAATTAAAGGCACAACATATGAAAAAAATATATGGTAAACTATTCCACATAAAAACAAGTTTGCTTAAAGTTGGCATGTGAAACTTAAATTATGTTTATTTAATTTGGGGCCTTGGACTAATTTGGAAACCATTACTGATGCTTGTGCTTCATTCTGTTAAAGATATTTGACCTATATGACAATAATATGCAATATTTTTTACAACAATTTGCTTTAACCATTCAAACCAAAAGAATTGCACAAAAATTGGATTCATTTGATCTAGTTGATTATACAACACTGAAGCATTAGGATTAGTCCTTGCGAAGAAGCTCGACCTTGACAAAGAAAGTACAAAAGAAATACTTAAATAACTACTAATAGAGCAGGTTTAATAATAAAAATTTGGATGAGGCTCTTAAATCATATGCGTATGAAATGAAAAGAAGAAAAGAAAAGCCAAATTCATTACATAGAACAAGTAGAAAATTACAGGAAGAGAGCAATCTTACCTAAGCACATTTGTGTGAAAAATGAGAAATACAAAAGTTTCATCATCCCCAAACAATTATCTCAATACCCCGGCAGCCTTCATCAAATTCTTGAAATGCATGATGTTTATACTTGGAAAGATGACTGAGCAGAAATACATTACCACATCAATAGACCTTGCGATAAGTCACAATAAAAATGGGTCGAAACCTTCTGTGCGGCATGATCAGGCTTCGCAGACTTATCTGAACAGAGCTCAAAACCAGCCAACACGAAAAACTGCATAGCTTACAAAGTAGATGTCATTTTACATGCTTTCTGAATTCGTACCATATTTCATAATGATTAAACAACAAGCTATCATGAGTGTGATTCCCAATATACTCCAACCCAATCTTCTCAAGTCTCCTGGGGCACTCCTCCTTAATCCTGGAACAAAACTTGATGTTATGTGAGACAAAGATCCTCCCTTTCATTGGCTTCAGCTTCGACGCCAACCTCTCCAAACCAACCCAAACAAGCTGATCAGGAATGTGAAGAAAAACTGCACTGGCATATATCAAATCATATGAACCGTTAGCTTTAAATCGGGAAAAATCCATATCATCCCCTTTAAGTATGAGCGGGCGCTTATGAAGGAGCCCCTGCGAGGGGAGCTCATACCGAAGAGCTGCAAGGAGTGATAGCTCATCTCGCTCAAGGCAACTATAGCGACCTGAATCAAGGTACCGTATGAAGTGGAGACCGACACGAAGAGTGCCACAACCAACCTCAAGTACAAGATCAGAGGGTTGGAGAGCAATGGCAGATGCCAGGAACTCGAAGACGTCCCGACCACCAGCCCAAGGCTGTAGTTACTGTGGTGCTCCTCCACTAGCAGCTCTCCTGGGCAAGGCAGAGCAGTGTGATTTTCCCCAGCATCCTCGTAGTGTGAAACGCCATTGAATCTAAAAGCAGAAGAACTAAAATCTAGCAAGACTAATTCGAATAAAAAGCTGTCCTACGTTTGAGAGAGCAATTTAAAAGGAAAACAAAAGAATAAAAATGAGAAATTAATTACCTTAAGAGATCATTGAGCTGCTGTTCGCGAGTACGGGGATTGATGCCTTTGCGAAGGGAATGCCAGGAGTGGGGAGTGTTGAAAGGATCAGGGAGAGAGTTGTCGTGGATCTGAGAGCGGAGCCATTGGATGTCTTCGGAGGTAGGAACGATCTGTTCCGACATTCGGAGGTCTCCGCCGCCACCGACGTCAGCGATATCCGGGGAGGAAGAAGGGCAGGAGGAGGACGGGTAGAAGGAGGGACGGAATAAGAGGAAAAACAGGAGTGCCCCGGAAGCCGACGCCATGAGAAGCAAGACGGATGCTTTTAAGCCCTTCGGCGGCGGAGAAGCCATGCGAGCGAGGATCAATTTGCAGGGGTTGTTTGGATGCAGGATTTGAGCAGGATTTAACACTTGGAGGCTTTGTGCAATCCACTAGATCCGCTTTAGCATGGTTAAATCCGGATTCACTAAATCCTATTGGTAGGAGGATTGACGGGATTTAGACCAGCAGAAGCGCGCGAAGGAGGCTGGGACGAAAGACTAGGGTTACCTTCGCGACGCCTCCCTTCTCTTTATCGGTCGGCAGCGGAGCGGAAGGGGTAGAGAGACAACATGGTTAATTATTATTTTTATTTTTGTTTATTTTAAATTTAATTTAAAATTATTTAAATAATGATTAATTAATATATTATCTTAAATTGAGTAGGATTTAATAAAATAATAGATAATTGATACATGCTCGATAATTTATGATTAATTAATATATTTTAGATTAATAATTAATTGATATACTATATTATGATAATTACATTTTAATAAATTTAATTATGATTATATTATTTTATATAAATTAACTTAATAAAATTATTATTTAATTCACTTATTAAATTATTGATTAATTATGATTAATAATATTCTCTCAAATAAATTAAATTCATTAATTAAAATATATATTAATTGAGCATATGCTTATACTTTATTACATTTATCGCTAATAATATTATTATTTAATTTACTTACAGTTTTCTTTACCTAATTTTTGATATATTATTTCATTTCTTATGAAACAACATTTATTTCGAGCAATCTACTTATGTTCACCTTCTTTCACTTAATTTATGCACGAAACTTAAAAATTATGATCAATATCATAAATTTTTTTATCTTAAAAAAAATCAAACTTCAAATTTATGATAACCAAATTAGAAAACGTAATTTTTTCATCGTATATTTTTCAAAACGAAATCAGTCCATAATTTCTCAAATGTTAACTACAATGTGCAATGCAAAAATCACACCACTATCTCAAACCCCTCCTTAGATTAATTCAATATGATTCTCCTATAACAAAAATAATATAAAAAATTTCTCTTATTGCAATAGTATCGACTTAACAAAGTAAGATAATTAACAAATTTGAGGAAAATTTTCAGAAAATTCTTTTTTATTCAATTATATATATATATGCGCTAATAAATAAAAAATTATTAAAATTATGAGGATTATATGATATATAGAGGTCAAATAAATAATTCAAGATAATATAAATCAAAGGATATTTTCATCAATATAGCAGATAAATAGTACAATAATGAAATGACTATACGGGCTATTTGGAATCGCTTATACATTTTTTTTTATTTTAATTTAAAACAAAACATATTTAATAATTATAGTTATTTTTTAAAAATATTCAAAAATTATTTTTAATATTTAAAAAAAATAATATAACTAATTTTTTTAAATAAAAAATAAAAAGAACTCAAGCCATGACTTTATATATAAGTTTCTTTCTCTATTTAATAAAAAATCTCAAATCCACGTTAGTTCATCTCACTTGACAAGTGTGGTTGGCAAGTAAATCATTTTCTAAAAAAAAAAAAAACTGAAATATTTTAATGGAAAATATGCCACCTTCGACCATCATAGCACAAAAGATTTACAGAATTCTGAAACTTAATATTTTGTGCAAATAGGCGTTTAAGTACAGTGCTTACCAAGTCTAATGCCAAATTCAGCATTTTTCTGCCAACCACACGCATGAATCAACAAGTTTCATGTATTCTGCAATTCAAAGTTCAAAAAATTATCAGATCTTTAGATGAATTTCCACATATTAACAACAAGCTTCAAAGAAGAAATTATAGCTCAGTTGGTGGAGTGCGTGAGCACCCTAAATTTGAATCCTCTCCGGGGACGAGATACCAGGTGGGAAAAGTAGTAAGCACGTGAGTGATGAATGTGGCTAGCGGGATTAGTCACAACGACATCCCCACCCACAAGATGGGTGGGGTGTTGGGTGGATACCCATTGCATAAAAAAAAAAAAAAGAGACTGTTAAGTAAAAGTTCCATCTTACTTACAGTAAGTAATTCATTATTGCCCAGAGAATCTTTCCTTGCATGACTGGCAAATCAAGCCGAGAGCTTCTGAGTGTGGTTCATCACTGTTGTTATCGTGTCTGAACTCTCTGCTGCACCACACGCACACAGACACAGATGTGAAGTTACTCGCGTTGTCGATGTTACCTAAAGATATGTTCCATCCGAGTTGAAAAGAAGAGCAGTGTTGATCATTGAGCTCGGAAGCATAACCCAATGATATCGATGGCTCGACTACAGTTCTAGAATCTTGACCGGTGAAGAGGGCGAAATCAGAAGGCTCGATGGTACCTAGTCTCAGCTCCTCGAAAGCTTGTAGGTTCTCATTCTTCTGGTTAATTTCGCCGAGATCGCCGCCACACTGCCAACAATTTAAGAAACATTATAAGCACAGATTGTAAATTAATGGTAAATTCATGGATTTCTCTGTATTTGTGTGCACATGAACATGGACGGGGATCATTTGAATTAGATTACATTGTTTATATATATCCATTTTTATTAGAATTCAAAAAAATTTACATACATAGTACATAATTCTCATGTATTTATAATATCTAGAACCTAAATTTTGATATTTACAAATACAACACCTTTCTTGTGCTTGAAAAGATGCATTTCACATTAAAAATAATAATAAGGGTGCTATTTTTCATGTAATATCAAGGATTTAGGCGCCATGCATATGTAAACATCAATGTTTAGGTGTTAAATATGTATTTATATAGGAATTGTGTGCTATGTACGTAAATGCCCCTAGCATCAACAACAATAGCGACAATAAAAAGCCTTTATCCCACTAGGTGGGGTCTTCTACATGAATCCTATTTCTCCATTGTGTCTAATAAAGTGTCAAATTCTCATTTAATTCTAATAAAATAAGATCATTTTTTATACTACCTAATCAAATCTTCTTAGGTCTATCTCTACCGTTCTTCATATAAGTCAAATCTATTACATCTATTATTCTAACTAGATCATCAGATGATTGAAGTTTTCTGTGACCAAACCATCTAAGGCGACTTTCTCAAATCTCATCTAGCACTAGAGCTACTCCAACCTTTCCACATATATATTCGTTTTGTATTTTATCTTTAAGTATAAAGCCACTCATCCACTTGAGCATCCTCATCTCTGCAACTTAACTTAATTTATGTTTTTCTTTTATTGGCCAATATTTTGTTCGATAAATAATTACAATTCTTACAATCATCTTATAAAATTTTTCCTAAGGTCTAAGAAGTATTTTTCTATCACACAACAGGCTAGATGTATTCCCCCACTTCAACCATCCAACTTGAATTATACTAATAACATCCCCATCTATTTCATCATCATTTTGATTGATCTCACGTTATCTATAACTAACCTCATATAGTGGGATAAAAAATTATTGTTGTTATTGTGTCAGTGTATGGCTACTTTTTTCAGTTTAAATTTATTGTCAAAATAGTTGCATAGCTTATGTCTCCACGTTAGTTGGTCAAGCCCAACTTCTAGACCCTATGGTTAGAGGTATATTGGGCCAATGAAGTCATCGAAGATAAACTTTGATAGCAAAAATTGAGTGGAGTGTATACCTAAACAAGAAACTGTGGTTAAAGTACATGAGAATAAATCCCCTCTTTCTATCAGTCTATTAGAAGACCACCCGAATAGTATGAATGAATGTGCTTTGTTGCAACACGGGGGGTAGATTGTGTTTTGTTATAATTTATAGAAAATACTAGACAAGAACCTTTAAAAATAGAGCATGGACTTTCCTTGGAGCTGTCTATAGAGCACATTAAAATTTAGCACTATCTTAAAGTCAATAACTTTTAATGCGAATATAATATAAAAAATAGCACGAGATTAAATGAAAATACAGATGGATACTTATTTTATAAATTTCCTTGATAGAGGCACACAATCAATAACTACTAGAATAAACATATAAACCTCGCAGGACGCAGACATAAATAATCATTTACTATGGAAGATTATAAATAGAAGGAAAACATAATTCAATTTCCACTGAAAAGCTTTGACCTCTTAATGAAATTAATCATAAGAAAGAAATAATTCATAACAAATAAGATATGCATATTACCTATGTCAAATATATAACAATAACAACAAGCCTTTATCCCACTAAGTGGGTCGGCTACATGAATCCTTCGTCTCCATTGTGTCCTATTATGTGTCAAATTCTCATTTAATTCAAGTATACTAAGGTCAGTTTTTATACATCTTAACCAAGTCTTTTTAGGTCTACCTCTACTTTTATTAACATAGGGAAAATATAATGCATCTACTCTCCTAACTGGGTCATCAGACGGCCGACACTTTATGTGGCCAAACCATCTAAGACGACTCTCTTTAATCTCATCTGCCATTGGAGCTACTCCAACTTTTTTCCGAACATACTCATTTCGCATTATATCTCTAAGAGTAAAGCCAGTCATCCACCTGAGCATCCTCATATCTGTAACACTTAACTTAGTCTTATGCTTCTCTTTTAGTGGCCAACATTCTGCACCACCATAAGTCATTGCAGGTCTTACCACCATCTTATAAAATTTTCTCTTAAGTTTAAGTGGAACTTTTCTATCACACAACGCCGATGCATTCCTCCACTTCAACCATCCAACTTGAATTCTATTCATCTATTTCACCATCATTTTGAACAATAGAGTCTAAATATATGAATCGCTCACTCTTATTTATGACTTGTTCACCTAAAGTCACAACACTACCACTAGAACTTCGACAACTAAAATTACACTCCATATATTCAATTTTAGATCTACTTAAACGAAAAGCTTTGGACTCTAATGTTGGCCTCCATAATTCAAGTTTCTCTTGGACTCCCTCTCTAGTCTTATCAACAAGAAGAATGTCATTAGCAAAAAACATACACCAAGGTACATCTTCCTGTAAATGCCTAGTAAGAACATCCATAACTAAAGCAAAAAAGATAAGGGCTTAAAGCTGATCCTTGATGTAATCCAACTGAAATAGGAAAATATTTTGTCAATCCTCCTTGTGTTTGGACACAAGTAACAGCTCTAGAATACATATCCTTAATGACTTGAATATAACCAATATTAACTCATTTATGTTCTAGAACTCTCCAAAGAACATCTCTTGAAACTTTATCATAAGCTTTCTCTAAATCAATAAATATCATATGTAGATCATCCTTACTTTCTCTATACTTCTCCATCAAATCTCTTAACAAATGTATAGCATCCATAGTAGATCTACCTGGCATGAAACCAAACTGATTGTGAGAACCTTTTATATCACATCGTAACCTATGCTAAATTACTCTCTCCCATAATTTTAATGTATGACACATTAACTTAATTCCTCTATAATTTGCACGCTCTTGTGCATCACCTTTATTCTTAAATATAGGAACCAACAAACTCTTCCTCCACTCATCTGACATCTTTTTAGTCTTTAAAATAACATTAAAAAGATTTATAAGCCAAGAAATTCCTTAATCTCTTAAACATTTCCACACTTCTATTGGAATATCATCAGATCCTACTATTTTTCCACATTTCATTTTCTTTAAAGTTTCTCTAACTTCAGATTTACTAATACGACGATAAAAATAAAATTCTTTAAAGCTTCTCTAACTTCAGATTTACTTCTCTAACTTCATAATTAAAATATATACCAAATCTATTAATATACCAATTATATTGTCAGTAAACCAATAATTAAATGGAAAATAGAAAATGAAAAAATAATAAATCAAACAAAAGTTTATATGTAAGGCTTGACCGTATGGCAGAATTCCCCCAAAATTGAAAAAAACAGTGCATCCACAAAATTGAAATAATATTTTCTTATTTAAGTCAAAATTACATTCCGCATGCATCATAACACCCTTATTTGTGACACTTGCACTAGGTGACTTAGAAAATGAGGCTGATAAACTAAATGAACTTTTTAAAGTTCATTTAGTAAAAGTTCTTTAAAGGGAACCGTTTAGGATCCAGGAGATCTTTAGTTTTGCACCTTCTTTGAATTTCATATATCATCTACTAACATATTACAGTTACAACCAATCTTATTGTGAATATTCTCAAAGAAATCATATACATAACTAATGAATAATGCAAGCACCGATAGTACACAAATACTTACAGGTTTCCAAATCAATACACTATCACTAATTCTTAAAGAAGACAAAAATAAAAATTGATATTTATTAGATTCTCTAATATTTTTTTACATAACTAGAAAACTAAATACATATGACATGTTCATTTTATGGACTAACAACTTTTAAAAGAAAACTAATCTGAATGGCTTACATATTAAGCACAATGAATTACATAAATTTGAATTCAACCAAATAGACAGTTATAAAATTAAAGTTTTCTTTAAAGTTATCATCATTATTTAATCTTTTGAAAGTTTAATGTAATTTTACTTGCTTAACAAGTTTCTTTTTATGATTTCATAAATTATAGAACCAAGAACTAAAATTAAAAGGATTTGCTAACCAAATCAATAAAGTATCCCCATAACACAAAATTACTTTTATATTAGTATATCTTCATAAAATAAAACCAATTAGTTCTTCAAATTTAATATAGTTTTTTAAGTCAATATTTAATTACATGATCATATGAAGCATAAGTTTAATTCCTTTATTAGCACAATCTTTAGCCATGTCTTTGTTCTTAAATATTAGTATCAAATGCTTCTTCTTCATTCATTTCGTATCTCTAAGACATCTAAAATATTGGTAACAAATGTTTCTTCTCTATTCATTTATTATCCTCATAGACTTTAAAATCTTATTACAAAAAATTGATGACTAAATCACTATAATATCTATCAAAAATCTAAAAATCTTACAAGTATCTCATATGAACCTAAAATCTTGTCTTTTATGCATCATTTCTAAAACTAATTCCACTTTAATTTTTTTGGATCAATACATAATATATGTCATTATATCGTTCGTAATACTCTTCCAAAATAATTTCTTCCTTAAATCCAGTAATAATTAAAAAAAAAACTTCTTTAATTGATATATTCATCTTAGACAAAGATCATATTGTCGTTACTTTTAATGCATTTAACTTGATTAAAATCCACGAATCTCTTATCTCTTATATGATACTTCCGTAACAAAAGAACATGTCTTACATATGTTAATAAAATCAAATAGCTTAATTAAAAACACAATATATGAAAAGAAGAATATAAACTACTCCAAATGAGAGGGATATATGATCTTCAACTATAACTTCTAAAATATTGTCAATATTTTATTGAGCAATATGAAAATCTATGATGAATGCAAAAATAGATGGTTAACTAGAAAGTGACCATGATTTTCATTGCTTTTCTTGTGATGGTTTATTAACTCTTATATTTAGGACTAAAGGATTCCTATTTCTATCATTAAAGGAGCACTATTCCTATAACTTCTCAATTGCAAGTATATGTTAGCTCCTACTTTCCTATTTCTACAAACATTCACCTACATATCTTGCACCATTAAGTTCTTCAACTTCAGTTAAATAGGTAATTATTGTAGCTCCTTCAATCCTTTGATCGCAAATCTTCCGAGGTTCAGTTCATTGTGATGTTTACAGAGCATCTTCAATGCTCTAGCGGCTTCTCCCCTAGGAAGACTACCAATCCTATTTGTTCTTTTTAATGAAGTTCACAAAAAGGGATCATGAGGCATGTTCAAAAACAATTTATAAATTAATAAAAAGCAATATCCTTGTACATATATAACGCTTGCCTATTTGTTTCTTCTATCCATTTCCTCATTTCTCACTCTCATCCTTTTTGTTTCATTGTTACTAGTCAAAAGGTTAAAACTTCTTCACATAAAATGGATTTTAGTCATTTTTATTATCTATTGAAAGTAATAACTAAAAAAATTAATAGCTTGCTTTCCCAAAAAATGTATATGCTTGTTGCAATGTTTTATCTCATACAAATCTACAGTGTAAGTTTGATGTGCATTGGAAATCCTAGATCCTAAAACATCTTCCATCAACTTGATTGCATTTCTAAAATCAGTTGGAAATAGTCAATAACTAATTGCTCCGTATTTTTTAATTGATATAGTAAGCTTAGAATTGAATGGATAAAGAAATAACTTCATAGTTGCTTTCTTCCACTATATAGACAATATTTAAACTGCATTACCTGGTCAGGTAGCATATCAAGGACTGGAAGAACATTGGATGATTGCAACCAAGATGAATTAGACAAACTGATATGAACAGCTTTACTTTTTGCATCATTTTCAATCATCTCATTGGCAGCATTCCCTTCATGCACAGAGTTGCTCCCCCCAAAAAAAAATTCCAGCTCATTAGTAGGTTTATCAATTTCATGAAGAACACATTCGTTTATGTCAGTACCAAGGGAACAATCTATATTTGCACCAATATCCCGTGTCTGTTCGCTATCACTATCGAAAGAAGTGAAAGTAGAGCTATTCTGAAGTGTACCAGGCATGTTCCTCTCCAGAACAGCATCTTTGCCAAAAAGCTGATGAAGATATTCACTGGAACCTTGCCCTTCTCTTGATTTAGGCTTTTCAACATGCTGTTCAGCAGCATGAGTGGAGAAATCTACGTACATCACACATTCATTGCTTTGCTGGTTGCCAGATAAAGAAAAACAATGATTTTCAATTTCCACCATGAGCTTATCATTATAGTTTTCAAATTCAGATGTCAAATTGCCAGGAGGAGGAGTTATTCCATTATGCTTATCCTTAGCCTTCACATCCATATCCATTAGAGACAGAGATAAGTCATAGCAGGTATTGGTATCCGCATCCATATAGTCGCTCGTACACACAGAATTATGGGCTGCATAACTGATTGAATTGAAGTCATTTTTCTTTGAAACTTCAGCTTTACTTGGGGAATATGGGAGACCGCAGTCATTACTAGTTTTACAAACTAAATCATCACCATCCAATGCAACCAAAGATATACCAGCAAAAGTTTTACCCGTAGGAAGAGAATTTAGCACCTCTTCAGTATTGCAAGCTGCAGAATCTAAATTTGCCAGATCTAAAGAACCTGCATTTTTAATCTTGCTTTCAGAGGAATGAATATCCATCTCATTGCTCAAATTACAAAGTGCACCATCCAAGTGTCTTGGAACTGAGGACACATTGAATGAGTTAGAAATGGTGAAAGAAAATGCCGTTGTATCTGTTGCTTTAAGAGTATCTATATGTGAATGAGTGGAGAACAAAGGGACGGCATCAGAGGATGTATTAGGACTTGCTTCTTCAAAGCTTTTTTCATCATGAATACCACTAGCATTATTGCTAATCATGACACAATCACTGACCTCACTACCAACAGGTTTGCCAGGTGATGCTTCTTCAGTTAACATTGGTGAGCAGTCTTGAGGGGTAGCATTCAAATCACTAGCAGTGGGGAATGTGCTATCTGCACAATCATTACATTTATTTTCAATGGCAATCCCTTCCTCAATAATCCCTTTTAAATGACCACCATCAGAAGATTTGGCAGTGGAAATTTCTGCTTGATCGCCCATGGCTTGAGGACTATTCAGCTGTGCAATACATTCACCAGTATGACTAACATCAATTTTCATAGTAGAAACATCCTTATCTGAAGAGGTATATGGAACCACAGCCCAAGAAGATTGATCTGTGATTTTCCTTGCACTACTGTCATCAACTAATACTTCTGCAGTTATACCTTGGTATCTTACATGAGGATATGACCATTATAGCGGTGTCTCTCGCTAAAATCTTATGGCAAAATTGACATTCAAACTTTCCATCTCTTATGATCACACCATCAACAATTGTTCTACCAAGCCTTCGCCTTTTGGGCCTCCTCTGTTGGGAAGATAAAAGCCGCTGCTTCCCATTATCACAAGAAATATAAGAAATTGGTGTAGCATAATAGCAACTAGTGCCTTCTGGTTGTTTTCTTGGGTACCAGAAATATGTGAGACAGGTGTAGGAGAAGAGAAACTAGAGCTTCCATTGGAGATGGAATTTTGATGGATTTGATCTGCATTCTATTGCATATTTCATATACAGAAGGAAGAGAAGTAGCATTAATTTTAAAAATTAAATGTTTTTCAAAAAGACCTACAGATCCGTGAGTTACTTTGTCAAACTGAGGGGTATTATTATCATCTCGATCAGAAATCGGCAGCTTTGCATTTTGAAGGGAGAGTATGTATGAAGAAACCTCCTTGCAAGACACAAATTGGTACCCATTTGGACTAAAAAGTGCATAAGAAAAAAAATTATCACAAATAATCAAAAGAGACTCTAACAACAATATACAACAGTATCAAAAGATTGCCTAACATTTTGCACAAGAAAACATATCAGATGCTGCAATTAAGAACATCTGATGAGGAACAGATTAAAATGAATCTAAAGTATATTCGTAACATGATAATTAAAGTCATATTGATATATCCTATGCCAGAGAGGGACTTATTGTAGCTAATCAAATGTTGTGAAAAATAAAGTGTAAGTTAGATGGACTGACACAACAAAAATTTATAAGAAATTAATTACCTGATAAGTTAGAATGCAATTAAGGACATGCTTATCTATCATTTTCTTGCCTTTACAAAGAAGACACATAAGGCAACATTGCAACAACCTAAAAAGATAGTCTGCTATATAATGAGAGCGATGTTCTGTTCGCCTGCATTGTGCATGCTCAATTGCTCCCACAAGCAATGAGTGTCAGAATAAAAACACTTGTAAGCATTGGATACTAAGCTAGAAATATGAACAATGATTATATACAAGAATCAAATCATTAACCATCCAACTACTAATTAAAAGAAAACTTGCACATTGTGTTGCCTTATTAAACTATCTTCAGGCTTTTTAAAAAGAATCTTGGTAAGATTATTTAGTTATTTCCTTGATTAAGTACCATAAATTTTTATAGGAAGGTATATAAGTATTTAAAACTGTCATCACCAGTTCCAAGACGAATGAGAAATATTAAAAATTAATGTTAGAATGATAACCAATCTTAAAACCAACAATAAATCTTAATAAAATATTTGCCAATACTAGGACATTCCAGGAAAAGATGCACCATAATATAGCAATATTTCAGTCACAATTTTTTTTTTCTAATCAAATGATTTTTTTTCATGAAACTAGAATATAAAAATTTTCATAAACCAATTCATATGGACCATTTTTTATACTTGATGCATCCAAAGCTATAAATAATTCAACTATGACACAGTTTAACCTTAAAGATATGTACTCATGTTTTCTCCTTGCTTTGATAAAAAAATGATAACTTTTTTAAGTCGAAAAAAAAAAACATAACATGCATCTAAATAAAATCTTCACTATGTCGGATGCATCCAGAGCAAGGAATAATGTACTATAGTTAGATTCATTTGGACATGCCCTTATTTTTGCAAAAACTCTTTAAGCAAAACGGTAAGAAAAGCATCCTCTAAAAATCATGAGTATATCATAGAATCAAGCACAGGAACGCAAGAGGACGCATTTCTTAAGAGTATGAACACTACTCGTATTTTCAAAGGATCATTGGTACTCAAAACTCAAGCAGATAAACAAAGTATTAGCAGACCAATAGAGAAAAAAATATATCAACAAACCTAACATATCTCCGGCAATCCAACCATGCAACGCCCTCCTTCCTTTTAAGTCCCAGCAGGAGCTTCCACGACCTTGGCAGTACGTCCCCGAACAGAGAAGCATCCACAAACCTCCTCCTCTTCCTCCTACTCGCCCATTGGCCCTCTACGCCCAAAAGAAAACCAAGCAGCTGCTCATCCGTCTTCAATCCCAGTGTCCTCAGGCGCAGCTCCTCTCCAAATGGATCCTCCATGTGACCCAGCGCAACCAAATCGACAGCCACACCCTTGGAATTCAAGGTTTCTCGATCACGGTCTTCCGAAAGAACCAAAGCCTTCTGCGCTTCCTCCGCTGCAGCCAAAATGTTCTTCCAACCATCATTATTTTCGTTCGTGCTGACGGCTGAAACGGCCTTTTTCGCGGTTAGGGTTGGGGCTGATGGGTCCTCGCGAGAGAAAAGCTGGCGAAGGAAGGACGCGATGAGGAGATTCTCACGGCGATCGGGATCGTTTGTATTGTCGTCGGAGACAGGAGGTGCGGAGGCGGATGGAGAACCGCCGGCAGCAGTGTGCAGGGGTACGGAGCGAGGACGGCCACGGCGGCGGGGAAGAGATGGCGGAAGTGATGGGGAGTCCGCCTTGGGAGGGGCGAGGGGGAGGCGGGAGTAAGTTTGTTTGCGGCTTCCAGCACTCTCGTTGAAAACGGAACGGTCGATTTTGGGTACTACGACATCGTCGCAACGGCGAAGATCGAAGGCATTGGGAGACGAGAGCGCGAGGATGGTAAGCTCGGATTGGGAGAGGAAACGCAGATCGACGACTGGAATTAGCTCCGTCGCCATGCCGGCGTATCTCTGTTAGTGAAGAGGGAAGGAGCGCGGGTGCAACTCGAAGGTGGATCGGTGTGATTCAGCGGTAACTTCGATCCAAGAAACAAGCCGATCCGGAAAATTTAACCAGTCCTTAATCCTTCCTACTTTTTTTAACCATTAAAAAAACAGGGATTTACATACATACTACATAATTCTTATTTGTTTATGTATCAAATATTCAAATTTTAATTTTTACCTATATAACACCTCAATCTTCAATATCATAATAAAAATATCATCACCACTTACTATTTAAAAATAAAATATACCTTTTTAGCATAAGAAAATGTTAAATAAGTAAATATCTAACTTTAGGTATTAGATATGTAAATACATAAGAATATAAATTTTCCTTAAAAAAAAAAGAAAAGATTTAGATAGATAACATAATTCTTATACATTTAGTTATATATTTGTTGCGTGCTAGAAAATCAGTTACGATAAAATAAAAATTTATGTCTTAGTCTTGTTGTGAAATCTAGCACCCACACAGATATTTGAAGAGTAAATAAAAATTTTTATGATTTTTACGTGGAAAAAAACTACGGGCTTGGCCCAGTAAAAATCTTCCATTATATATCTACTTCGGAGTACAAAATTTAAGTTTTCCATATAATGGGATTAGAGAATTGTATGCGAGAAAGCCTGACAATGTGAATCCCAAAATTAGGTAACGTATGCATCGTTGTTGTTGTACGGTTATTGTGCAGCCGGCGATGGTGAATAGAATGGTCGATGTGGCGGCAATGGCCATTAAATGGTGATGACCGGCAGCGATATGGTTATGATGATGATGTCAGCAGTGGTAGTTGATGCAACGATCGATAGTGGTGCGATAAAATGGCCGGTGATGATCGGTGTAGCGGCCGTGATGATGGTCAGCCGGTGGTTGATTAACAATGATGTCGATGGTGGTAGCAGCGGCAGCCGGCGATAGTTGCGATGCGGCGAGCGATGGTTAGCAGTGATAGCCATTGCAGTAGTTGGCAGCAGCGAGGACGGCGGTGGTAATAGCGGCAATGAGCAGTGGTTAGCGGCAATGACCAGCGGTGGTCGGTGGCGATGACCGGCAGCGGTCGTCAGCGAATGTCTGTTGCCCGATTATGCTTAGTATCTTCCTGAGCTCTCTCTCTCTTTAAGCTCCCTCATGTGAAGAATGAGGGACTATTTATAGATTAGAGAGATGACATTTTTGTAAATACGTGTAAAATCCAAACCACTCCATCGGATGGCTCAAAATGATTTCATTGATCATCTGATGAATTTTAAGTATTTGAATGCTCAAATAAAGTAAGAATTAATGAGATCTTGGGCTTGTTAGATCAGGCTCGTCAAGACGCTCGATTTGACTATAAACACTCCTTATTTAGGGGCCGACCGATATCTCAAAATTTTCAATTATATTTTAAACAAACGCTTAATCTGAGTTAGTCTTGACTCAGAATCAGATTGCTTTCGACATCAAGATTCGTGCTTTAACTAGTGAAATTTTCTGTGGCATATCAGTTATCCCCTATTTTTGGATGATATTATCTCTATCATCTAAAAATATATGTCAAATAATTAAAAATAATAAATTCTTCAATAAAATTTACAGGTTCATTAACTTTTACGTCACATATAGTTTGAGAGAATAGATCTTCATGGGTACATAAGACTATGATCACGAAGCGGAGTGCGAGGGCAGTGCGTCGCAGTGCTTGTGTAAGCTCGGGAACAGGCCGCCCGGATGCTTGTCGCGTGCTCATGCGCTCACACCGCACTGCATCGTTCGCGAGATATCACTGGTGGCGAGCGAACTACGAACAGCGAGTGCGAGGCTCGAGGATCGTCTTTGGCGCGATCTGGGGCGTGGTGCATCAAAACCCGCAATGAACATATTTTTCGATTTTCTTTAGTGTTTTTTATTTATTCCATTTTTGTCCATATAGTGGATCTATAAAACCCCTTTATAATCAAGTAAGAAGACACAATTATCTTTTATATGCTATAGTGTTCTTCTGTGTTGAATGAGAAATTATCTAGCAAAAGTTCAGGGGCTAAGAGTAATAATAAAAAAAATATTTTGTTAGCAAAGCTCTGACCTTCTTCTTAAAATGTCATTTGCTTTGCTGATCAAGACTTGTATTTCATACGGCGAGGCTCTGATTTTCCCTTGAGAGAGGCGTCAACTATCCTCTTCAGACCGACAGGGTTTGGAGGCGATCAAGGCCCGTAGTTCATGCTGCGAGGCTCCGGTTTTCCCTCGAGAGAAGTGTCAACTATCCTTGTCAGACCGACTGGGTTTGGAGGGGCCCGTAATTCATACAACGAGGCTCCAATTTTTCCTCAATAGAAGTTTCAACTGTCCTCGTTGGACAGACCGGGTTTGAAGGCGATCAAGGCCCGTAGTTCTTACGGCGAGGCTCTAGTTTTCCCTCGAGAGAGGTGTCAACTATCCTTGTCGGACCGGCCAGGTTCGGAGGTGATCAAGGCCCATAGTTCATATGACAAGTCTCTAATTTTTTCTCGAGAGAGGTGTCAACTGTCCTTGTTAGACAGACCAGGTTTGGAGGCGATCAAGGCCTGTATTTCTACTTTTTATTGTAGGAAATTGAATTTCTTGAAATCACAATGGATGGTTTAGCAGTTTCCAAGGTGGCGAGAAAGCGACAATTTGGAACCATCCCTAAAAAAACTCAAAAAATCTAGCAGGTAATTTCGGAGTATCATTAAGGAAAAATAGTTTTTTTGTGATCTCATATATATGCAAATATTTTTCGTCAGATCATAGTTGAAAAATTTTATCCAAAACTATTTGTAAGTAATAAAGTCAGGAAATGATATGCCCAAGTATTGGGGTGAGTGAGTTGCTTCACACAGCTCTCAGACCTTCATCTTTCTCTCCACTTTTTGTTTCATATTTATTATGTATTTTCGCAGGATGATGGCTGAAAGAAAATCAATAGCGTGACAGCTATAGACGATATATCATCCACTGTCACAGCTGACAGTTTAATAGTGCTCCGTAGGAAATTTCATTTTCTAAATAAGTTGGTGGCTATTGTTGCCAAAAAGTCTGATCGGGCACGTTCTCCTCTGCAAAGATATTTTACTATTTCTGAGATGATTCTTCGAGCGAGACTGCAATTTCCTTTGGCTCTTTAATTGATTAAGGTTTTTAAAATATGAAGTGTAGCTTTATCAAAATTTTCATTTTGAGCTTTAGTGATCATCGATGGTTTGACTGTCTTTTTTAGAGAGCGTGGTGCGACTTTGAACATCAAGTACCAAATGAGTAGGTTCACATGTGATGCTTAGGGACTTGTTTCATATCAAAGTATAAAGAATTAGATAGAATTTTCAGCATGAGATTCATCTAGAAGTTGGTCTAATAGGTTCTTTTTTGTGAAAATGAGTGGGACCTTCCTATGAGATAGGAAAGATTAAATATCCTTCCAGATCGATTATTGATTGAAGAGAATGAAATCCTAATAACTTGTAGCACAAGTTACGTCACATTGGCAAGTATATAATTGAAAATAAAATGTTCAAAGTTGACCTTTCCGTTTATGCATGGAGATCTCATGCTCTTCCACTGAAGAGATCAAGTAAATGTGATGAAAGATCTCCTCATATTTATAAGATTCTTTCAAGAAGCCCGTTACGAAATCATGGTGAAAACAATGCTTCTTCTTTAAAGAAAATGAAGACATGTGCCAAAGTAACTATGTCAAATATTTATGGAGAATATGTTCTCCCTCAGTTGGCCTCTGAAAGTTTAGCTATCTCAACTCATAATGAAGAGATTTGTTTCTTGAAACCACATATTCCTGAAGAGGTGTTAAAGAACGTATGTACCGGACGTCAATGAGCTGACGAATTAATATGTTATCTTCTCTTTCTCTTTCTTTTCTTTTTTCCTTTTTTCTTCGTGTAATATTTATGATTTTTTTATTATAGGTAATCCAAACATTAGGGCTTATAGCTCATTTGGGTATCACTCTAGATAAGTGGAATACTGAATTTGTGAAGATAAAATACTTGCGAGACGAGTACGAATGAAAGATGAGTGCTAAGGCCAAAGAAGTGACAGCTCTGGAGTATCAGCTAACCGGGTGTAGAACTGAGATAATGAACATGTTAACTTTTTTCTCTCTCTAATGTTAAGAGGTGGAGTGTACTTGTGATGAGCTGATTGAGGTGAGGGTAGAGACTCGCCAAAAAGAGAAAAGACTCAAGGCATTTGCAACAGAGAAGAAGACTCTTGAATTGGAGAAGAAAGTATTACAAAATCGTCTTTTTGAGAAGGAGCTTATAATGTCAGAAGCGGAAGCAAATGAAATCTTCTTGAAGGCAGTGGAAGATTTTAAGAGCTCCCTAACTTATTGCGATGCTATCGAGGATCATATCCAAGAAGCTCGTAATCATATTCTTGACATTGAAGTGAAGGACTTGGAGCACCAATATTTAGAGGAATACTTCATCCAAGTGTTTCTAAAAGGAATATACTTAGTACATCGTAAAACTGGGGCTAGTATTGAGAATCTGTCTCTCAACCAAGTATTTGAAGACCCTTCGCCAGATTCAGGAGATGAAGGGGTTGAGAGTGAATTTAAGAGAGAATCTTCTAGCGGTGAGGAGGATATTGACATCATGTAGTATCACTTGAGGATGCATTTCCTTCCCTTTTATCTATGTATTATTATTTTTTATTATTATTATTATTATTATTATTATTGTATCCAAAATTTTGATTCTTTCTTATATCATCATATTAACTAAAAATTTTGGGTGATTTACTCTCGTTTTATTTTGACCTATCCGAGGTGATTGGTTGGAATATTACTTAACGACGCTAACATGTACGAAAGAGGTCGTGAGAAGTCCACCAAAGACTTTTTGACCTATCCTAGGTATTAGTCAAAATATTATTTGACGTCTTACATGTATGGAAGAGGCCATGGAATATCCATCGAGGACTTTTTGACTTATCCTAGGTATTAGCTAAAGTGTTACTTGGCTTCTTACTTATATGGAAGAGGTTCGATTAAATCCCCTTGGGATTGGTCACGCCCTAATTGAGACACAACGTGAGTTGTGCATTCCTCAAGTGGAAGGATTAAATGAAGAAGATTATTTATATGCAACAAGCTTAAAAGTTATAAACTCATTATTTTAATAAAGTCGGTGATACAATATTATCATAAGATAACTTAACAAAGATATGAATTGAAGAGGAAATGATAAGCAAGACAAAATAAAAGTTACAATATTTATGCAGTAGGAATTACTAATAATACTTCCGGAGATTCTTCGTGTTCCATGTTCGAGACAAGATTTTTTTCTCTGGATCATTGAGCTTAAATGTTTCTGGCTTGACCATAGTTGTAACCACATAAGGGTCATCCCAAAGAGGTGAGAGCTTATTGCGTTGAGGGCCTTTGCCAGCAGCTTCAAAACTTCACAAGACTATGTCACCAATAGAGATGGGATGGGGTTTCACTCTTTTGTTGAAGTGATGAGCTACCCTTTGGTGGTAGGAAGCAGTCGGAAGTAGGGCCATGTCATGAGTTTTGGGGAGTAGGTACAAGTTCTATCAGAGTTTTTCTTCATTAATATTATGATTGAATGATTGAACCATTGGACTTGGAATCCTGATATCTACTTGTATAATAGCTTTTGTGTCAAAACATAAATTATATGGTGTCTCACCAGTCGGAGTTGGCGATGTAGTGTGATAAACCCAAAGAACATTAGAGAGTTCCTCAACCCATTGCCCCCCAGCCTTCTCGAGGCGCATTTTTAACCCTTTGAGTATAGTCACATTGGTAGCTTGGTATCCATTAGTTTGAGGATGGGTTACGACCATATCGCATTTGAATGTGAAGATCTTTACAAAAAGATGTAAAAACTTTTCCAGTAAATCGGGTTCCATTGTCGGTGATGATCTTTGCAAAAAGATCGAATCAACATATTAGATTTTCTAAATAAATTATTTAGCATTTGCCTCCATGATTTTAACAAGTGGTTCAGCCTCCACCCATTTAGTGAAGTAGTCAACAGCTAAAATAATAAACTTTTGTTGCCTTGATGCTACTAGAAAAGGTCTCATGATATCAATTATCCATTGAGCAAAAGGTCATGGGATCTGAAGGGATAAGAGCTCTGTATGTGGTGTATGAGAGAGGCTAGAGTGCAATTGACAACTCATACATTTTTTTGTGAAATCCAAAGCATCTTGTCTCATCGTAAGCCAATAGAACCCTTGCCTCATAATTTTAAGGGTCAGCGCCCTTCCTCGTAAGTGTTCTTCACATATCCTAGAGTGAACCTCTCTTAATACATAATCGGCCTCTGATGGTGAGAGGTATTTAAGGTATGGCCCAAAAAAAGCTCATTTGTATGTTCACCTCCGATAATAATAAAGTTTGCAGCTTGACTTCGGAGATGAGTTGTAATAGTTGGGTCTTCAAGAAGGGTCCCTTCTTGTAGAAAGGATAGGACGGGGTCCATCTATGAAGGTTCCTTCGTCTCATTAATTGCTTGTATTACTCATGACCCTTGGATATTAGGAAAATATATTTCATCAACATGTCTTCTCTTAAATAGATCTCCAGTAGTAAAAATAGTGAGCTTAGCGAGAGCATCAGCTCGAGTGTTCTTCTCTCGAAGTATATGAATGATTTGATGTGTCTTGATATGGGCAAGAAGTGACCTCACCAAGCTGAGGTATTATGCTAACTAGGGATTATGAGCATTAAAAATTCCCTCAACCTGCGAGGCAATAAGTTGAGAGTCAGTGTGGATCATTAAGTTTTGAGCTTCATATTCGATGACAAGTCTCAACTATGCAATGAGAGCCTCATATTCAACCATATTATTAGTTGCAAAGAATTTTAAGTGAAGTGTATACGATAAGGTATCCTATTAGAAGAAATAAGTAAGATTCATGCTTCAGTATCAGTATTTCCTAAAGCTCCATCAACATAGAGGGTCCATTGAGGAGATGAAATGGGTGTAATATATAACTCATTTGGAGTAGGGACAATGCACTTCACTATAAAGCCTGCGAGTACTTGAGATTTTATGTCTGGCATGGGTAGAAAATTAATATCAAACTCTCTCAATTCTATGAACCATTTGATTAACCTTCCAGATGCCTCTGATTTCTATAGAAGTGCCCTCAATGGTAAATGGGTATAAACACATATGGTGTGAGCTTGGAAGTATGGACGTAATTTTGTACTGAGAAAACTAAAGCCAAAGACATCTTATCTGTTAGTGGATAACGACTTTCTATATTAGAGAGAATTTTGCTAACATAATAAATTGGTCATTGTATCGCATTTTCTTCTCACTAAAACCGATCTTATTGGGGAAGAGTGTTGTGAAATTTTATAAAGATTTCTAAAAGAGAAATATATACTTCCATCTTCACTCTATGCATGATAAAATGAAGATAGAAATATACTTATCTTTTTATGCATTTTTGACACAACGTAGATCCGTAGATGTTCTTATTGAGATTGATCGGGTACGATATTGAGGAGATGTGTACTATCTCAAAAGATAGAAGTCACAACCCTATAATGGACCTAATCACCTCAACAAGGACTCCTAAGGATAATGGATCTGCATGTGTACCAAAGATTCTTCCACTACTTTACATAGAAAAGTAAAGTAGGGTTTATTTTAAATAATATTCATTAAGTTTCCCTACACGGGCAAGCCCCTATAGTTAATTACATCTTAAAGAAGAAGATCCCTTAGGAATACTCTTGATTAAGGTAAATAATTACTGTCTTCAAAGATTTTATTAGGTAGGACTATCAATCGATTAGTTTATTTTGAAAGATCAAATGGGAATGATCAAATAGAGATTTATTATCGAAGCCAAAAAGAAGATAAGTAGGAGATGCTCATGATGCTAGGAAACCTAGCAAACATCACAAACTATCCTATAGTTGGGCTTTATATTTTTGAAATTGAATTTTTATTAGAAGTTTAGGGTTTATAATTTCATGATACAAGGTTATGGAAATTCCTAGGGGTGAGGATTTATGCTTATGACCCACAGAAAGGAGAAACAATCTCATAACCTAAATCTAGGGAGCTTTGGTAAGAGCCAAAAGCACGACCTAAATCTAAGGCAAAAATGAGTATTTGATTTACCTCCCCAAGAGAGGATAAACCATCCGACTGCTTGGACTTACAACCGCCTAGGGGTGGCTGCCAACTAACCATTCCTATGATTTTAAATTCATGTAGGCAAGTTATATGTTTTATGTAAGATAGCTATGTTGTTATTTATTTAAAAAGAGGCTAAGTCCTTAAACTCACTCCCTAAAAGACTAGATCATGTAAGGGCATGAGAAATGACCTAGATCTAATGAAAAATATATTACATGTTATTTTCAATTTTTTGTTTGACAATCATTTGACTTAGGCTTATAGGATTCATATGCCTAATGCATGAGAAGTAAGATTATTGGACAAAATCAGCGATAAGGGAGGAGGTGTGTTTCCACCATGACTCTCAAAGGTCAAGCCAAGTTTCTCTAGCAAAGGGGTTGCTAATTCTTTTATCTTGATTTTAACTTAAGCTTTGAATGAGATTATGAGTTATTTATTTTAATTTTGAGTTGATTACCTAATCGGCATTCAGGACTTACATCAAGCAAGGAAGAAACTAGGAAACATGTCATCTTAATGCACAAGCTAAACAAAACATCAAGCATTTTATAAAGCTAACACAAAAGAATAAAAGACCATTTGTGGTCGAGTACCACTACACAAACCCGAAAATAAATCGGGTAGCCAAGCTCTACCCTTATGCAACCCGGATTACAAATAAATTAATTTACAATTAAGCAAATAAATTCATGTTATGGGGGTCTTCTTTCTTATTTTCTTCTTTTTTTTCTTTCTCTTTTCTTCTTTGGTTCCTTCTTTTGGGTGGTTGGAATGTAGATGTTCTAAAGGCTTCACATGATATATAAGATGAGATCTTATGACCAATGCTCATCCTAATCTCTCATAACATTCATTCTGAAATTCTAATTGTAAAAATTATATGAAAAGGATAAGTAAATCTAACTAACACCTACAAAATAAAGATTAGTTAAACAAATCATACAAATCTCAAGCATGTATATTGGACTTAGCACCCCACACATGGGTAACCAAGTCCATCTAGCTTATTGGATTATGCTTAGGGGTATAAGCATCTGCACGACAAAAGAATTTATATTTTTATTGATTACAGCGCCCCTTAAGCACAATCCCTTGCAGAAAATAATTATTAGACTACTATCGTCCTACTATTCATTCTACACGCATTCACCCTAACATCCATATTAAAAATAATACATTTCAAAATAAAAGTAAATATCAAGCCATGCACCACCCTAACCTAAAGCTAGAAGTGGTGACTTAGCCTAATGTGTGTGCTATAGAAGGTTTATGTGGTATGCTTAGATATGTCTTTAAGGTTTGGATTTTCTAAGTGTGAAGATGTTCAACTTAGATGGGTGGTTTTGTTTAAGTTGTTTAGTTGATTTGGGTTGATTTTATTTGATGTTTTGTTTAGGTTTGAATGAACCTACAATTAATTATTAAGTGTTGTAAAGAGAGGAAAAAGAGAAGAGAGATTCTCTTTCCTTCTCTACCTTAAGTGAAGTCTAAAGTAGATTCATATTTAGTTTTATTTAGTGAATATTTCATTATGTGTTTTAATTAATCATAAGTTTAGATTTTCCTAAACAAACCCATTCAAATAGAAATATATTTAAGATTAAATAAAATGAATTAAGATCAAAAAACACACATCACCTCATTTTCTTTTCCAACATGCATATGAATGAATCCTTAGCATATCTATACATGCAAATGGAAATGTTTAGCATACTTTATGATGAATGCTAAGTGAATTACTGTTGACCTCATTTTTAGAATGAGCTCTCAACCTTCCATCTTAAACATAAGACTTCTCTTATACTTTAAGAGTTCCTTAGTCTTAAAACACATCTAGTGATTAGGTGGACACTCAACATAGCCCTAGAGACTTAGAAGAGTTAGCCATAGGAATATGTCACGCCTTAGGGGTATTAGAAAAATTTGCCTACCCTTAGATTAAATCATTCCTCACCTTCCTTCCTTCAAGTCAAACTCTAAATCAATCTTATTTGATTTTCTCCAAACTCCAATCAACTCTATGTGATTGAAATTCATAATTGAAATCCATGATTGAAACCCATGAATGAAATTCCTAAGTCTAAATCTTTTCTAAGTCCTTAATCTTCTTTAATGAACTTAGCCAAAATCATAATCTAAACCAAATCAAACTCATGAGATTTTCTCATAATCCATTTATATTCTCATTTATATTCACATATACAAATTAAATATAAATTAAAACCAATCAAACTAAACTCAAAATTTAAAATCAATTCATAAATTTTTCTAAGCTCTTTAAATTTTCCTTGAAGGACTTATCCAAAATCATGATTAAACCTATTCAAACTCATGAGATTTTCTCATAATACATTTATATTGTAATTTATATTCATATATATAAATGAAATATAAATATAAATCAATCAAATCAAATCCAAAAAAATTAAATTTCAAATCTAAAATCATTCTTAAGTCCTTAATTTTTCATTAATGGACTTAGCCAAAATCATGATCAAATCAATTCAAATTCATGAGATTTTCTCATAACTCATTTATATTCTCATTTATATTCACATATATAAATAAAATATAAATATAAATCAATCAAACCAAATTCAAAAAATTCAAATCTCTACTCAAAAATTTCCTAAGTCCTTTAAAATTCCCCTTTAATGAACTTAACATAAATCTTGATCAAATCACTTCAAATTCTTGAAATTTTCTCATGATCCATTTATATTCTCATTTATATTCACATATATAAATGAAATATACATTCATACAATCAAAACCAATTCCAAAAATTAAACTGAAATCCATTCAAAATCCAACCTAAACTTTTCAAGTCAAAATCTTGAACTTAGCCAAATCAACATCAAATCAAGCCAAACTCTTGATTTTCCTTCATGATTCAATAAACCCCACAATCATGAATCCATATATAAATACAAACTTCAGTCATCAAATCAAAATCCAATTCAAAAATCAAACCCCAAATCCATTCATATTCCTCCTTTAAATATGAAATTGTCAAATGGATCAAAACCCATTTGGCTTCAAACCACTTGTAAATGGATTTATATTTCAATCATAAGTCCATATACAAGTTCAATCAAACTCAAATCAAGCTTTGACCAAGCCATTTGACCCACTTAGGCTCACTTGACCCAAAGTGACCTAAAGTACTCTTATGAGCCAAATTTTAATCCTAATCAAATTGAATTGAACCAAACTCACATATGCCTCTCATCATGATCAACAATCATCATGGGCCTAAAGGTAAAATGGTCATTTGACCTTGATTTCAGTTTGGGCATATTTGGTATGATGAGAAAATAGGTTTGGCCAAGTTTCATTGAATTTGGAGTTGGTTTGATATGGTTTGTCTCATGTTGACCCATTTAGGTCAAAATGGGTCAACTTGGGTCAAGTTGACCAATTGATCAAATTTAGTCAAATCAAGGGTTGGGTCAAGTTCATATGACTATTTGAAATGTTTTGGTGGCTTTAGTTTAATTCAATTTAGGTTAGGTTTGAATTTGGTTCAATTTAGTTCATTTAGGTCAAATGGGTCAAGTTGACCAATTTAACTTATTTGACCTATTTGGGTTAAGTCATGGGTTGGTCATATGAAATGGATTTGTATCTTTGTTTACAGTCTATTTTGGTTAAGTTTGAATTTAGATCAATTTGACCCTTTAGGTCAAGTTGGGTTCAAGGTCAATTGGGCTAGGTTATGTCTAATTGGCCAATTGAGGCTTTGGTCAAGTTCATCAATCATTTTGGGATGAACTTGACCAATTGGTTTCAATCAATTTGGCTTAAATCAAGTTTTGACATATTTTGACTTTTTAGGTCAAGTTGGGTCAACTTGGGTCAAGTGGACAATTGGGCTAGGTTAGACTCAAATGTTGACTTGGTCGAGTTCAAATATTAATCATGAATAAACTTAGATCATTAGTTTCAATCAATTTGGCCTATGGTGGTTGACTATGTTGGGTTTCATTTTGGCTAAGTGTTGACTTGGTCAACTCTTAGGTTTGAGTTGATTTGACCCAATTTGAGTGATTGATCATCTCATGATGATTGTTGATCATGATGAGAGGCTTAGATGAGCTTAGTCAATCCAATTTGGTTAGGATTGGAATTTGGCTGATAAGGGTACTTTAGGTCACTTTGGATCAAGTGAGCCTAAGCGGGTCAAATGACTTGGTCAAAGCTTGATTTGAGTTTGATTGAACTCACATATAGACTTATGATTGAAATATAAATCCATTTGCAAGTGGTTTGAAGTCAAATGGGTTTTGATTCATTTGATAATTTTAAGTTCAAAAGGGTGAACATGAGTTTGACTTGGGTTTGATTTTTGAATTTAGTTTTGGTTTAGTGATTGAAGTTTATGTTTATATTTGGATTCATGATTGAATGATTAATTGAATCATGAAGAAAAATCAAGGGATTGGCTTGATTTGAAATTGATTTGGCAAAGTTCAAGATTTTGACTTGAAAGGCTTAGGTTGGAATTTGATTGAATTTGAGTTTGATTTTTGGGGTTAGTTTTAGTTGTTTGAATTTATATTTCATTTATATATATGAATATAAATGAGAATATAAATGGATTATGAGAAAATTTCTTGAGTTTGAAGTGATTTGAATATGATTTAGGCTAAGTCCTTAAGAGAAAATCAAAGTGACTTAGAAAAGATTTGTGATTTGATTAATTTGAATTTATATTTTATTTATATATATGAATATAAACGAGAATATAAATGGGTTGTGAGAAAATTTCATGAGTTTGAATTAATTTGAACATGATTTAGGCTAAGTACTTAAGAGGGGATTAAAAGACTTTAGAAATATTTGGAATGTTGAATTTCAACTTGGAATTTGATTTTATTGATTTGAATTTTTATTTCAATTATATATGTGAATATAAATGAGAATATAAATGAGTTTTGAGAAAATTCATGAGTTTGAATTGATTTGAACATGATTTAGGCTAAGTCCTTAAGAAGGGATTAAGGACTTAGGCAAGATTTGGAATTTCAATCATGGGCTTCAGTCATAAGTTTCAATCATGGGTTTCAATCATGTGACATTGATTTGAGTTTGGGAGACATCAATTAAGCTGGAATTGATTTATGTTTGTTGTTGATTTGATTTGGAGTTTGACTTGAAGGAAGGAAGTAAGGAATGTTGTTTAAGCTATACAAATTTTCCTAACACCCTTAGGGCATGACCTTCCTATGGCTAACTCTTCTAAGTCTTTATGGCTAGGTTGAGTGTCCACCTAATCACTAGATGTGTCTTAAGACAAAGGATCTCTTAAAGTCTAAGAGGAGTCCTATGTCTAAGATGAAGGGGTTGAGAGCTCACCCTAAAAATGAGGTCAACAAAGAAATTGAGAGATATAAGTATAACATCTCTCCTTGGATAGGCTTAGATAGTAAAGGTGGAGATGCTAAATATTCTCTTAGTTGCTTAAAAGCAAATTGGCATTCATCCTACTAAAATTTTATTTTAGCTCCTTTTAATATTTTAAAGAATGATAAGTATTTATCTCCATAATGGGCTAAGAAGCGGGATAAGACAGCAATTCGTCCATTCAAGCATCAAACTTTTTGATATTCTTTGGAGGAGCCATATCTCTGAGCACTTTGATTTTCTTGGGATTAGCTTCAATCTCGCAGTGGGTGACCATGAACCCAATAAATTTTCCTGACGTAACCCTAAAAGCACACTTGGTTGGGTTGAGTTGCATGTTATAACGTTGAAGAAGGATAAAGCATATTTCTAAGTTAAAAATATATTGTGATTCTTTTAAGCTTTTTACTAACATAGCATCCACATATACTTTCATTGTGTAATCAATACACATTCTCCAAGTTCCATTTACTTTCTTAACCATGACAACATTTGCTAGCCATGTAAGGTAATATACTTCTCGTATGAATCCCGCTTCTAAGAGCTTGTTAACTTCTTGTTCAATAGCTTAGAGATTAAGTGCACTCGCTTCTTTTGGATGACTGGTTTGAATATTGGATCAATCTTGAGGGAGTGCATGATCACATTGGGGTCGACCCCAGGCATATCTGTTAGAGTCCAAGTAAAGATGTCTTGATTTTTGTGCAAGAAGTCTATATATTTTACCCTACATTCGTCTGAGAGCAGAGATCCGACTTGCACTATTCATAAAGCTTGGTCATCTGATAATGAAATAGGGAGCAAGTCTTCTATAGGCGAAGCCCTTTGGGGTGCTTCTTCATCTCAAAAATTAAAATTCTCGATGTTGAAGATCACTGAAGGGTGTGGTTGAGCTTGTCGGAGGTAACATGATTGTGCTATTTGTTGATTTTCACAGACCACTCTAACCTCAACAGGATTTGGAAATTTCATCTTAAGATGAGATACTGAAGTAACAACACCAAAGATTGATTGAAGGGGCCTTCCGAAGATAGCAGGCGTCAATCGACTTGACCACCATGAATTGAATTGAATGATTCACTTGTCGGAGATTCTCCGAGGACAATAAGAAGGGTGATTGCCCCTCCACTCACATGGGAGATTATCAAACCCATATAATGGTTCTATAAGGGGTTGGAGCTTTTCCCTAATTAGACCCATGCTAAGAAGTGTGGAGTAAAATAAAACATCGATAAAACTCCAATTATCAATCAAAATTTTCTTACATTATAAAATGGGTCACTGATCCCCGCACTGATGATAAGTGGATCTTAATGCGGAACTTGGACTCCTTCTAAGTCCGAGCCATTAAAAGTGATATAATGATCAATACGAGATTTCATTAACTTTGGCTCTTCGGAGGTGGTAATGAGTACTTAATTAGATAATAATAGTCCTCCTGCGATTATTTCAATTTTTCTAACTATCTGGCAACTATTTTGTTATTTTTGTGATGATTGCCCTGGTTGTCCCCTAGTTGCAGCTATATTTTCTTGAGTTGATTGATTCTACGCAAATTGACGTATATATCTTTGTAGAATGAGCCTCTCGATCTCTTCTTTGAGTTGCTTACATGCCTCAGCAGTATGTACATGACTTCGATGAAAGTGACAATATTGCTCATGATTTTCTGAATTTGGTTTCAGTGGATGTGGCCACTTAATGATCTCTTCATCTCGCATGGTCATCAAGACGTTAACACGAGATGTGTTAGTGGTGTGTATTCCTTTTCTAGTCGTGGTTCATGTCATTGAAGTGAGGGCCGTGGAGGGAGATCACGACTGCCTTGTTACTTCTTTTGATGGGATTGTCGATTTGTGTTCCCTGGAGCACTCTTACATTTTCCTATGAATTTTTCAAAATGTTTATGATGAGCATTAATAGCCTCATCAGCAGAAATTTATACTTTCACACGATGAACAAAGTCGGCATATGAGCGGACCGTATCTCGCATTAGTGACGAGTAGAAAGGCCCAGGACGGAGCCCTCCAAGGAAAACTCCTCTTAATAATTCAGGGTCTACTCCAAGTATTTGGCGAACCTCTAAGGAGAATCTCTGGAAGTACTCCTTAAGTGATTCACCCTCATTTTGATGAATGCCTCAGAGATGAGAGGAGTCTTTAATGATCCTCTGATTTGCAATGAACTGTTCTACAAAAATCTTGGTGAGTTCGTCAAAGGTATGGATGGATCCCCTTGGAAGGAAGTAGAACCAAGTGTGAGCTTGACCCTTGAGGGTGACTGGAAAGACCTGACAAAGCAGTGTGTCAAGAACTTATTAGATATGCATGATAGTCCTGTAATGGTCGATGTGTTCATATGGGTCTGTTGCCCCATCATAGGAGTTGATGCTCAAAAGCTTGAAACGTACAAGAATAAGATGTTGAAGAATAGCTTCAGCCAAAGGTGAAGACTCTTGATAGCCACAATGGGAGGGGAGATGATTTTCATCTTTAAAGTAGAATTTTTCTTGTACTAAGTGTTATCATTCTGCACGTATAACATAATGGGTGGAATCAACAAGACGAGAACGTGTCAAGCTATTGACAATAATTGGTGGGTTAACAAATGGTTGAGCTGCAAGTGATGGATGAGTAGAACTAGTAGTGTCAATGAGGTCAACATCATAGTCTGGAAGCGGAGGAACTTTAGCCTGATGGCGAGGAAGCCTCGTATTAGCATTTTGACCTTCCCTGGCTAATGATCTATCTTGGGGGAGTTGCGTTTATCACGGTAGTGGCTGTCATGTTTCTCGTAAAAGTCAAATTATCTCATTTTGAGACACTTTTATTTGACAAACACAATCTTCTATAGAGGTTCCTGTTGCACCTGTCGATAAGGTATTGTCTATCAAGGGGAAGTGAGACAAAAGCTTGGAGTCCTTAGTTCAAGGATTGATTTGTGAGTGACGAGTTGGAGCGGAGGACAGCCACGACTATTTACCGCTAATATAATGCGTGTGTTCACAGAGATCAGGGGTTTGATTCCCACCAAAGTGTGCTAGAAAATGAGTTACGATAGAATAAAAGTTTATGTTTTAGCCTTATTATAAAATCCATCACACACACAGATATTTGAAGAGTGAACAAGAAACTCTAGGATTTTTTCGTGGAAAACCCGAGAAAGACGGCTAGCCCATTAAAAATCTTCCACTATCTATCTGCTTCGAAGTACAAAGTTTAAGTTTTTCTAGTAACGGGATTACTCTATGTGAGAATGTCTGATAATGAGAATCTCAGAATCAGGTAACAACAGCTATGCAACAGTAGTTGGGTTGTAACAGTTGTTGGTGGCGATGGCGATAACGCGTGGTCGGCGATGGCGACAAATGACGGGTGGTGATGACCTGGTGATGGTCGGCGCAGTGACGAGGGTGACCGGCGGCGGTGGTCGATGACGACGATGATCAATGGTGGTGGCCGAAGGTGGCGGCTGGCGATGGTTGGTGGCGGCGACCGACGACGGTGGTCGGCGGTGATGACCGATGGTGGTGGTTGACAGCGGCGAAGACCGACGGTGGTGGCCGATGGCGGCGGTCGACAGTGGTTGGCAGCGATGACCGGCGGTGGTGGTCGGCGGTGATGACCAGCGGCGGTGGTCGGCGACCGTCGACTGGTGGCTCGATTATGCTTGGAGTATCTTCAAGCCTTAGAGCTCTCTCTTCTCTTTAGCTTGGGCTCCCATAATGTGAAGAATAAGGGGCTATTTATAGATTAGAGGGATGATGCTTCTGTAAATATGTGCAAAATCCAAACCACTCCATCGGACGGCTCAAAATAATTTCCTTGATCATCAGATGTATTTTAAGTATTTGAATGCTCAAATGAAGTCAAAATTAGGAGATCTTGGGCTCGTTAGATCTGGCTCGTCAAGATGCTCGATTTGACTATAAACATTTCTTATTTATGAGCCGATTGATATCACAAAATTTTCAATATTTTAAGATTTATCTCTATATTAAATATATATATATATATATATATATATATATATATATATATATATATATATATATATATATATATATTAATATATATTAACAATATAATACTTTTTATATTTAAAAAAATAAGAATAAATTATTTAAATATAAAAAATGTGACAATCTTTAAATAATTTTAATAATTTTATTCTTAAATTATTAAATGTTGTCATATTTCAAATATATTTTATATTAATATTTATTAAATGAACGATGACCTAAGTTTGTGTTGTTAACTTATTGAGCTTAGCTCAATTTACAAGCGAGCTTGAGCGAGCACACGAGTCAGCTTGACTCACCTACACCAATCCATAAATATTTAATATAATATCAAAAATATCACTCACTATTTTCTTAAAAGTAGATCATATCTTTTTATGATAGAAAAAATATCACATAAGTAAATATAAAACTTTGAATGTTATATATGTAAATGTATAAAAGTAGTATGATGTGTATGCAAATCTTCATTTTTTATTATTTGGAAAATTACTTAGATACATCAAAATAGGGAGAACCTAAATATAGAGGTGTAAATGAGTCTTGAGTCAAACTCAAGTCAACTTAATTTGAGCTTAAGATTCATTAATTAATTGAGTTTGAGCTTTAATTTTATTTTATGAGTTCGAGCTTACTCATTTAGTATGAAAGATAAGATAATTTTGATTCGAGTAATTTTTATTAAAAATATTAAAAATATAAAATTAGAAGAAAAATAATAAGAAAATATTTGATATAAAAAATAAGCTATAATATTTAAATATTTTTAACAATTTCATCCATAAATTATTAAATTCTAACATATTTTAAATATAATTTATATTAATATTTATTAAATGAATCAAATCACAAGCTAAACTAATAGAGTTCAACTCACAGTCATTCATTGGGTTATGAGTTGACTTGACTCACACTTACCTAAATCTTCAATATCACATCCAAATTACTAATATCACTATGTTAATAAAAGTAAAATATACTTTGTACAACATAGAAAAATATCATATAATTAAATATAAGCTTTAAGTGTTATATATGTAGATATATAAAATTGTGAGATTTGTAAATCTTATTATTATTATTATTATTATTATTATTATTATTATTATTATTTTGACAATTACTTACATACATCACAATCAAAATATAGATATTTATCTAATTAGCATATTCTTTTATTCAATTTCCAATTTTTCATGAGCATATCAAAATTCACAATAGAATTTTAATTGTTTTTTTTTTATTATCAAATTCTCATTGATTTGATCGTAGCATATATATGCAAGTACTTGAATTCGATAATTAAAAAATAATAATATAAATGGTAGTTTTGTAAATAATAAATTTTGTTCTATTTTTTATTATATTTGTGTTGTATAATTTCATGTTCTCTTTCTTTTTAATTATTCTTGTATCATCTAATGTGAGCTCAAGGGGCCCTTATCTCATGCCTAATTTTTCAATCTCCATAGAAGAGAAACCAAAGATATATTTTATGATTTAATTATCAGCTTCTAATATTAATTCACCTTTCATAATTACATTTCATCTATAATATTCACATAAACACATCTTGAGTATGCATTTGCTTTAACTGTATTTATAAAAATATATATTTAATTATTATGATACCTTAGCATATATATTAAAATATAATTTTAAATTATATTTATCTTGAATAATTTGTTAAATATTTTAAAATTAGAGCAACAATGATCTAATAACATCAACAATCTCATTTATCTATTTTTGAGTAAAAGTGGGAAGATATTACTATGAATTTTAGTATGAGTTCTTATCATATTGCGATAAAAGTAAGGCAAAATCTTTAAACTAAGCACCTTTTAAATCGTAATTAGCGAAATAGGCTTAAAAAAATTCATAATAGACAACGCCTGCTTAATCCGACCGCTAAAATAATTTTTTTTAAGAAAAAGTGCCGAGATCGGGACACAGCCCGATCCCGATCTCTCATTTTCTCCTCCCCTAGGGCAGCGACGAAGCACCCCATCCGCCGCCCCTACTCACCGCCGGCCGCCCCTAATCGCCGACCTTTTGACCGCCGCTTCCCCGCCGGCCGCTTATCCGCCAAATACCGATCCGACCGCTTTTGTGGTGAAGAAGGTATATTTTGGCTTTTTTTTTTTGAAAATAAGTGAGTAATATATGAATGTGAAATATATATATTGTATTTTATGATATTTGTAGGCAAACTTAATGTGGATTTGTGGGGAAGAAGGTATATTTTAGCTTTTTTTTATTTTTTTGAAAATAAGTGAGTAATATGTGAATGTGAAATGTATATGTTGTATTTTATGATGTTTGTAGGCAAACTTAATGTGGATTTGTGGGGAAGAAGGTATATTTTGGCTTTTTTTTTATTTTTTTGAAAAAAAGTGAGTAATATATGAATGTGAGATGTATATGTTGTATTTGGAGTGTGTAGCAAATTTGTGTTTTCTTTAGGTATAGTGTGACATGCTTTTCTTTGTGAATGTGATATGTTTTTCTTTAGGTATAGTGTTTGTGCGTAGTAAATTTGTTATGTTATTTACCATGGAGAATGGAGAAAGTGTATCAAATAGGGACAATGGAGAAAGTGTATCAAATAGGTATAGTGTTTGTGAATGTGATATGCTTTTCCTTATGTTATTTACCATAGAGAATGGAGAAAGTGTATCAAATAGGGAGATTCAAATATAAAGAAGAAATCGTAGCTATGTGTGCTAAAGTCTAGATTTGTAGTCTTGATTATTCCTAATATTCTTCTACATTTATAAATTACCGATGTTCTCTCTTTCCCAAATGAGTAGTTATGCTAAATTGGATTTGAAGAATGTATTGTAAGTTTAAAATATTTATTTTTTGTTGTGATTTTTTATGTTTTAAAATATATAATTGGAAACTAAATTAACAATGTGAAGCTTGTGTAGAACCTAAAAAGATACTTTTTAAATAGAATGCGACGCAGGTGAGATTTTGTTTATGTTCCTATTTTTGAGATAAGCATGGAAGAAGCATAATTTTTCTATCAGTAGACTTAACTTAACTGTTTGGGGTCATCTTTAAGAAGTATAATTTTGCAATCATTTTGTAAGTCGGATCTTTGATTTCTTTGATTTTTTTTGTTCGTGAGATGAAAATTAATTTAGATAATTTAAACAGGTCTGCAGATTCTTCGATACACATTTGATTCGAATATGAGTTCAGACAGAGAATGTTTAGTGCTATATTATGGCGGCCAACTTACTGTTAGTGACGATTTCTTCCCTACGTATAGTGACGGAAAAAATTGTCTTATATTAATTTCGCGCCGGGCTGATTTTAGCAGCGTACAAAATCGAATCATGTAGTCACTAAAAGTTGATTCGACACGGTTCAGGATTAATCTCATATGAAGGTTTCCTGTTGATGCGAGATTCATTACTACACCATTAAATGATGACAAAGTTTGTGAGTCGGTCATCAATGCAGCAAGTGTACAACCTGTTGTTGTGTACGTTGAAATTGTATTGAAACCAGTAGATGATACCGAAGCCCATAATTATACTGAAGATGAATTTCAGCCTATCGAAACTTTCCAGCACCATATACCGCCACAGGAACCATATCATTGATAAGTTGTTTGAATTGCTTATCTGAGTACATATTTTCATCTTAACATTATACACTACATTCAAATGCGCAGCACTGATGATGTAGACGTATCTGCATCTCCTATTCATGATCCTTATATGGCCTAACTTCTGTAACTATGGGTGAGAATCGTTGTGATCAGGTTGTTGATCCTCTAGAAATCGAGGATGATGGCTACGAAATAATGCCCAGTGTAACTAGTTCAGACACAGATGACAACGAAGGTGATATGAGAGAACAACAACATCCAAATGCTGGAACCAGTCAGATATTGAGAGATTATGCTAACAAAATAGTGATCGTTGAAGAAAATATGTTTAGTAATAATGACTACATTAGAGCTTGTCAGTCAACCCAAGAATGGGATGAAGAACTAAACTTTGATGGCCTCCCAACAAATTCTATTTTTCTAGAAGATAATTTCATTCCAACAGACCTAAATGAAGGAATGTATTTCCATGACAAGAGGCCCCTTAAATTTACCATCTAGGGTTGGTCAATAATAAATAATGTGGAATATATGACAAGTTATTCTAATAAAACAAGGTTCATGAAACTTTGCATTCATAGCAATCATTCTAGTAAGCCATGTTTGTGGCGGCTACATGCTGGTGCAAGCAAGAGGCTTGGTGGTGCCTGGGTGATTTCTAGTTTGTCAGGGTCACACACATGTTCTCATTCCATATTGAGCAGTGGGCATAGGCAGTGCACCTCTCAATTTATTAGCTACTACATCCAGCCAATCATTAGATGTCAGTTGGATTTGAAACGCAAGGAAATTATCGGTCGCATAGAATCAAAATTTAACATTAAAGTTTCCTATATGAAAGCATGGGATGCCCACAGAAAGGCTATATAAGTTATATTTGGCAGCTGGGAGGAGTCATATCGTATACTGGATCACTTCATGATTGTTGTATGTTCAGTTATGCCTGACACTGTGTATCGCACCCAGTCAAGCGATTCTGGCTATTTTCAATGCATTTTTTGGGCATTTGGACCATCTATATCAGGTTGGCAATTCTGTAGACCAGTCCTAAGTCTTGATGGTACTTTCCTCCTGGGAAAGTATAGAGGTACTCTACTAATTGCTATTAGTATTGATGTTAATAATGGTTTGTTCCCATTCGCATTTGCAATTATTGAAGTATAATGCAATAAGTCCTGGATTTGGTTTATCATGATATTGCGGGAGTTGGTACCATTTATATGCACGCAACCTAATTTATGCATTATATCTTACCATCATTCTGGATTAGTAGATGTCATGAAATTTTACCCTGGGCAAAACACCGCCACTGTTTGCGCCATCTCAGGAAAAACTTCAAAAAGACATGCAAATCGATGGGAATTCCAGATACTGAGTTTGTGTGCCAGAAAATGTGTGTGGTTGGCAATACAACTGACATTCACATATTCACACACTACATTACAAACATAAAAAAATATTAAACCGAGGTTGAGTGGTCTAAGCAAGAGATGTGGCGGGCATTTGTCATGATGGCGTATAATACGACAATGTCTACTAACGATCGAGTGTTTCAACCTGTACTAAAGCGAGCACGCGGGTTTACCAATTCGCATTTAATAACATCAATTTTCTACAACCTTGTTGCCATCTTCAATAAACGACTAGAGATTTTCTCACCTTGTGTGTGAATGATTCGATTTTCGCCCCCACGTGAAAGCTCAACTGCAACAAAATGAGCGTGAAGCATGAAGATGCTCAGATCCTACAAGAATAAATGTAATTAAATTCCAGGTTTTCATAATATCCTCCATGTCATTCAAGGTTGAATTGTAAGACCAAGCTCGTTGCACTTGTACATGCAGGCACCCCAAGCATCGCGACATTCCATGTCCACATGTCATTGTTGTAATGGGGCAACATCATGTAAATCATTCAGAATATGTTTCCCCGTACTACACTCGACAAATGTACCATAACACGATGAAGCTCATTTTCATGTCATTCCCGACGGAATTAATCGCCAATGTATTTATCCGTCGTCATACAATTAAACTCGCACCACCAAATATTAGAAGCTGCACTGGCAGGCCTAAGACACGGTGATATGCAAATACAATGAATGAGAACGTTTAGCGGTCCAACAGAATCTATGGACTATGCAGGCATAAGGACTACGTCTCCTGCCACACTGTTGTTTCGGTAGGTTGTTTGTTTCTTTTAGACTTATGTACATGATGTGTATTATGGTTGTTATTTCCTCTCAGACTTATGTACTTGAAATGTACTCTGGGTATTAGTGTTTCTTTACCAATATGTGGCCTTTATGGATATAATCATGTATGATGGAATGTTTTCCTATTTTCTGCATTTATGTGAGATTAGCTGTTATCGACACCATGTCATCCTACAGTACTTACCGCTGCTGGCTGATTTGAGCTTGTTTAGCAGGTACTCCATTAGAGCAGCTGTGTTAGCACACCTATATAGAGAGTTGAATGAGGCTATTAAGACAAAACGGACGAACATGGCATGATGTCTGCATCTACTCCAGATCTAGTCGTGGGAGCATATACATGTTGGCCGACCCACATTAGAGGTACCCTTTCCATCAGAGTCAGAGGGGCTGAGCATTGGATGCAGGTGGAATGAGGGTTACTTGAGGGAGATGACACCTGCTCATGTTAGAGTGTACAAAGATGAGCTTGATGGTTTGTTACAGAGTCAGGTATGAGTAAGTGCACTTTTAATTCATTTTTTATTGCTCTAATCTTACATATGGCATATATTCCTTAATATGATGTTGCAGGTGATATGGGAGCCTTATGGGCGCAGATGCACTGTGAGTGGCGGATATCTGCTTTGGATGCAAAATTTGGCTCGTGTGCCGCTTGTCGGAAGAGAATTGTGGTACCTCTCCGACGTCCTGCAGCTTGGTCTCACATCGGTGGTCGACGAGCCTATAGATCCCCGTGATTTCAAGTCGATGGTCGTGGAAGGCTAACGACCGGGTTCGCATCACCGTGGTTACATAACGCAGGCCGGACATTCTCAGCTTGTATCTATAGATGCGGTTCCACCTAGAGTTGACCCGGCGATTAGTCGGTACATGAGATGGTATCGGTCCTGGGCCTCCTTGTACATGCTTAGGGCTCCGACCATTCCGCCTACCACTTACTATCCTCGAGCTCCTGAAGAGAGACTGATGGTGAGTACTGAAAAATTGTAAGCCATTCAAATTTTGATATGTTATGCAAACTAAATTATATAATTGCTTCAACAGCGGGAGCATATCTTGGACACACAAGATATTTTCCAGCCTTATTTTGGGAGAGATATGGATACCGATTTTCAGCATTCAATTAATACTTATGAGGAGATATGCAGGAAACTACAGAGGGACATGCACATATTAGATAGCATATATAGAGATTCAGATGATGCCAGCAGTTCTTCTGCAGCACCTTCGTTTTTCCAGCCACATACTGTAGGATTTGATGCAGGTCCATTGTCTATACCAAATGTCGGTCCACACAGTTACCCATATGGCACACCTACTCGCACTTTATCGTGAAACCATGCTCACTTTCGCCATGGCAAAAGACGCTCTCCTACGTATCCTCACCCACTAGTCTACATGCTGCAGATACACGCAGTGTACCCCAGTGTCCCCTTTCAGGTAGGACCATCACAGGAGATAGCCGATGTTACACCCCTCGATGATACAGAAGAGGCCACTGACCAGGCTAGAGATGAAGTGCGGCATCAGTACACCATTTGCGAGACCGTCCTTGACGACCTCTCGACAAGACACTCAGGAGTGATGCACTTCCACCATGAGGCACTACCGTTAGATGTTCTTGGTTGTCCTTAGTCATCGTGATTGAGGTCATCCGATAGCTTGATGTGCACTACTGTTATTGTTTTATATTTTCTATGTACACTGCATATCACAATCGTTTATCTATGCTACATATTACCAGATTAAGTGAATTGTATTTTTTCTGCGAAATATCAGATATATTTTTTTGATATTGAGCTCTCCTTTTTTAAAAATTTTAGAGAATTAAATAAGTTCAAGTGAAAATATTTTACATAAGTAAATATCTAACTTTAGATGTTAGATATGTAACATATATATATATATATATATATATATATATATATATATATATATATATATATATATTTATTGTGATGTTACTTATGTAAATACATAAGAACTTATGTAAATACATAAGAATTGTGTGATATGTATGTAATTTATTTTTTTTTAAAAAAAATTATTTTTTAGTTAGTCGCCCGTTTAACGGGCGACTGTGCCTATTTTGAATTTTTTTTATTTCGCTAATTACGATTTAAAAGGTGCTTAGTTTAAAAATTTTGCCTAAAGGTCATAATACTGTATAGGCAGTTGTTGTCGATCAATCATTAAAACCAACATATTTCTTATTTATGAGACAAAATAACACAAATAAATTAGCTTAATTATATGTGAAAGAGGTGGTTAGAACATATGAAACATTAAAGATTGTCATATATGATCGTGGCATTCTGATTGTGATATAAAGTTTACTTTTAGATTACGGGACAAAATACAAAATAGGCTGAGTACCAATTGAATTTCAATAAACTTTTGAATCGTAAATAAATGGGCAAATCAATAACATTATATAGATACTAAATGATTTTATTGAGGCTACGTGTGCTTCATTTTTAAAATAGTTGGGAGTACTATAACATTATATAGGCACTATCCATAGATTTAAATTATTCATTTCAAATAAATCTCGAGCGAATTAGCATAGCAATGTTATGCTACTCGAACATGATCCTACATTATGACTCATCATTTTCAAATAAATTATGAAGATCATATAACATGATTACTATCATATGATATGATTCATTGATGTTATTAATTTGATATATTAGTCGAGTTATTCTATGAATATAGCCTTATTGTATGATATGATCAAATAGTATAATTAAGCATTTTAATTATTTATTTTCTATGTGATTTCATGATTTTATTTTATGAATAGTCACAATTATAACTTAAATGAACATATTAGCTTCTCAAAATTATGTATTTGCTTATCCATTGAATGAATACATTGGGTTAACAAATAATATAATTTCTTTATCAAATGAACAATTTTAATTTTAAGAAGATAAAATATAATAATTACTCTTAAATGCCGAAGAGCTGCGTTGTATGGTGTTGTACGATAAAGCCATTGCAACTCTCACATATCACGATTGATTAAATTCAAATCTAACAAAAATATAACTCTCCGTTAAAATAAACTCATCCGGTCACTCCTGCCTCATTGCCATTCACCGCTTGTGACCGAACGTCACTTCACACTTGCCGTGCGTCCCTTGCCGAAACTTCGTCGGGATTACTTGCGGGGGTAGCAACTTGGAGTCAGAATTCACATTTTTGGAGAAAGCTCAACCTCAACTACAACAAGCTGGAGCTCGCATGCCTGTTCATGCCACCCCGTCTCCACCTTAGTTATGATGAGCATTCAAAATCCCCATGGCTGAAGGAAGAAGCTTCAGCATCTGCATGAATGGGTTTCTTCCATTGGTAATGATGTCGCTTCAAATCATCTACATGGCTGATGCTTCCATCTAGCCTTGCTTGACAACTAATGTAAAGGATTTCCTTAGTGAGCAAAATTTATGTTTTATTTTCAGTTTCTTTCATTCTATCCTGTACTCGTTGGGTTTTAAACACTTTTGTTTTCATAGGTTGTGAAATAATAGGACGAAGAAGTGATTATTCTTCTTTTAATAACCTGCGCACATTCTCTCTACCATTGGTTACTCAAATGTTTGATTTAAGAAGAAATATTTGTTCAGTAGTCTATAAAAGTAATGATGAAGCATTTTTCTGTCATTACAAATCCTAAAAGATGAAAGAACAAATCGAAAGAGAAACATCAGCCCTTAGATTTGTAAATTCTTTCACTATTCTCTTTTAGAGATTATTTTGAAGCTTCCTCCTTCCTCCACGAGCTAAGATTGTCTGAACCTGACTAGCATATCTCCAATCTTTATTTTGGTAACTAACATCTCATCAATCTCGAAGTCAAGAATATAATACATTCAGTGGATATCTCAGATTTTCTTTCTTCACATTAAGAGCATAATTATTCATGATAGCTCACAAAAGAGGAAAAAGCTTTTATAGTGCTCACATAACAAATTAATTTTTCTTGACGCAAATCAGGGAACCTTAACAAAGATTCTTGGTGAAGATGATGAGTTAGGTCTCAGCTAATAGCGAAAAGCGGGAAGGGTGACAATTTGTTTCTTTTAACGGCGAGTGGTATATCTTAATTTTTAATATCATATAAAAATATCATCATTTTAAAAATGAAATATACACATTTTAAAACATAATAAAATATTAGATATATAAATACATAAAAATTGTTTATATGTACCTAAATCTTCCTTTTAATATTGTTGTCTGTTAGAAAACTAATTGCAGTAGAGTAAAAGTTTATGCCTTGATTTTGTTGCAGAGTCCAACACACACACAGATATTTGAAGAATTAATAAGAGAAACTCAGAACTTTTACGTAGAAAAACCCCTAAAGAGGGGGAAAAAACCACGGGGCCTAGCCCAGTAAAAATCTTCCACTGTGTATTTGTTTCAGAGTACAAAGTTTTTCCGATAAGGAGATTACAAAATTGTATATGAGAAGGGCTGACAATAAGAATCCCAGAATCATGTAACAACCGCCATGTATCGCTGATTAGTCGTTGTTGTGCCGCTTGACGATGGTGAACAATAGGAGTCATCAACTGACTGTGACGATCGGCGATGATGGCCAGCGATGGTTGGCGGAAGCGACCAATGACGGTGGTTGCGCGGTGACTAAACGATGGCGATGATGACCAACGACGTTAATAATGATAACGGTCGATGGTGGTGGCCGACGATGGTGGTTGACGGCCGACGACGGTGGTTGACGACGACGAGGATCGGCAGTGGAGGCCGACGGCGGTGGTCGACGACCATCGAGCGGTGGCACGATTATGCTTGGAGGATTTTCAAGCTTTAGAGCTCTCTCTTCTCTTTAGCTTGGACCCCCCTCATTTGAAGAATGATGAGCTATTTATAGATTAGAGAAGTGGCGTTTCTGTAAATACATGCAAAATCTGAACCACTCCATCGGACGGCTCAAAATGATTCCTTTGATCATTTGATATATTTTAAGTATTTGAATGCTCAAATGAAGTCGGAATTATGATATATTGGGCTTGTTAGAACCGACTCGTTAAGACACTTGATTTGACTATAAACACTCCATGTTTAAGAATCGATTGATAATAAGCGCTTGATCTGGGTTAGTCTTGATTCATAATCAGATTGCTTTTGACATCAAGATTCGTGCTTCGACTAGTAGAATTTTTAGTGTCATATCAGTTGCCTCCCTATTTTTGGATGACATTATCTCAATCATCCAATATATGCCAAATACTTGAAAATAACAAATTTTTCAATAAAATTTGCAGGTCTATTAACCATACATTTTGAGAGAACAGATCTTCATAAGAGCATAAGATTATGATCACTAAACGGTGCAAAGTGATGTGGGTACGCAAGCGCAAGATTTTGTTATGTACCCATCCGGCACTTATAGCCACGCACCCACGGAGCACGGACGCTGAGGCGGTGAGCCCATGGGCGTGGGCTGGGCGAAGGCACTAGCCGTCCAATGAGGGTTTGTCTGCTTTTCTTTCATTTACCAATGAGGGTTTTTTTGTCCGTTTTCTTTCATTTACCCCCCTTTTCACCCATTTTTTTCTGATATTTTATTTTTTACCTTTTTGCCCTTATATAGGGTCTATAAAAACCCCTTAGGGTCAAGTGAGAAGATACAAATCTCATATGTTATAGTGTTCCACTTCTTCTTAAGAGAAAGTCATTTGCTTTGCTGATCAAGGCTTGTAGTTCATACGACGAGGCTCCGGTTTTCTCTCGAAAGAGCTGTCAACTGTCCTCGTCGGACCAACCGGGTTCGGAGGCGATCAAGGCCCGTAGTTCATACGACGAGGCTCCAGTTTTCCCTCAAAAGAGGCATCAAGCCTCGTTGGACCGGCCCGAGAAGCGATCAAGTAGTTCATAAGCGATTTCCGAAAGAGGCATCAACTGTCCTCATTAGACCGACCGGGTTAGGAGGCGATCAAGGCCTGTAGTTCCTTCTTCTTCTTGTAGGAAATTGGATTTCTTGAAACTTTAATTGATGGTTCAACAGTTGATAATTGTCAAGATGGCGGGGAAGAGTTAATTAGGAACCATCATTCGAATGACTCAGAAAGTTTGGCAGGTAATTTCGGAGCATCATTAGAGAGGAATAACTTCTCTTTTTTTCATATGTATGCGTATCCTTTTCGTCAAATCGTAGGCGAAAAATTTTATCTCAAGCTGTCCATGAGCGATAGAGTCAGGAAATGATATGCCCAAGTATTGGGGTGAGTTAGTTACTTCATAAAATTTTTAGATTTTTGTCATTTCTCTCTTTATTTATTTATTTATTATGTATTTTCACAGGGTGATGACCAGAAGAAAACCCATAACGTGACAGCTACAGACAATATACCATCAACTATCACAGCAGATAGTTTAATAGTGTTCCGCTGGAAATTTCACTTCCCTAATGAGTTGGTGGCTATTGTTACCAAAAAGTCTCATCGAGCCTGTTCACCTCCGCCAAGATACTTTATTGTTTCTAAGATGATTTTTCGTGCGGGACTGTGATTCCCTTTGGCTCCCGAGTTGATTGAGATCTTTAAAATATATGGCGTAGCTTTGTCATAATTTTCATTTCGAGCTTTAGTGATGATCGTTAGTTTGACTGTCTTCTTTAGAGAGCATGGTGTTACATTAAACATCAAATACTTGTGCCGAATGTGTAGATTCACATGTGATGCTTAGGGATGTGTTTCTTATCGGGCTATAAAGAATTGGATACAATTTTCAGCGCGGGATCCATATAGAAATTGGTTTAATGGATTCTTTGTTGTGAAAAATAAGTGGTGCCTCCCTGAGAGATGGAGAAGATTGAATGACCTTCCAGATCCATTGCTGATTGAAAAGAATGAGATCTTAACAACTCTTAATATTTTTGATGCAGGAAGCTTACAACATGAGTTACGTCACATTGACAAATATATAGTTGAAGATAGAATGTTCAAGGTTGGCCTTTCCATCCAGGCAGGGAGATCTCATGGTCTTCCACTGAAGAGGTCAAGTAAAGGTGATGAAAGGTCTCCTCATATTCATAGGATTCTTTTAAGAAGCCCGTTACAAAATCACGGTGGTAGCAATATTTCTTCTTTAAAGAAAAAGAAGACATGTGCTGAAGTGACTATGTCAAATATCTGCGGAGAAGATGTTCGCCCCCAGTTGGCCTCCGAGAGTTTAGCTATTTCAACTCATAATGGGGGAATTCATTTCTTGAAGCCGCACATTCCTGAAGAGGTGTTAAAGCATGTATGTACTGGACGTCAACGAGCAGATGAATTAGTACGTTGTCTTCTCTTCCTCCTTCTTTTCTTATTTTTCTTTTTTCTTTGTGTAATATTTGTGATGATTTTTTTTGTAGGTAGCTCAAACATTAGAGCTGATGGCTCATTTGAGTGTCGCTCTAGACGAGTGAAATACTAAATTTATGAAGGTAAAATATCTGCAAGATGAGTATGAGCGAAAGATGAGTGTTAAGGCCAAAGAAGTAACGACTCTGGAGGATCAGCTAACCGAGTGTAGAACTGAGTTAGTAAATATGTCAGCTTCTCTTTCTCTTTAGCGTCAGGAGGTGGAACACACTTATGATGAGCTGATTGAGGTGAGGCGAGATTCTGAGAAAGAAAAGACTCAAGGCACTTACGGCGGAGAAAGCTCTCGAACTGGAGAAGAAAGCATTACAAGATCGTCTTTCTGAGAAGGAGCTTATAATATCAGAGGCGGAAGCAAATGAAATCTCCTTGAAGGCAGTGAAAGACTTTAAGAACTCCCTGGTTTATCTGGATACTATTGAAGACCATGTCTAGGAAGCTCATAATCATATTCTTGATGTTGAAGTGAAGGACTTGGAGCACCAATGTTTAGAGGAGCGCTTCATCCGAGGGTTCTTAAAAGGAATTTGCTTAGTACATGCAAAATAGGAGCTAGTATTGAGAATCTATCTCCCAGCCAAGTATCTGAAGACCCTTTACCAGATTCAGGAGATGAAGGAGTCGAGAGTGAGTTCAAGGGAGCATTTCCTAGTGGTGAGGAGGACGTTGATATCATGTAGTATCACTTGAGGATATAATTTTTTTTATCTATGCATTGTTATTATTTTGTATCAGAATTTTGATTCTTTCTTATATCATCATGTTAGTGCTCTCAATGAAAAAAAAAATTTTTTTTTGGTGATATGCTCTTGTTTTGTCTTTACGTATCCCGGGTGATTAGTCGTAATATTATTCGACGACACTAACTTGTACGAATGAGGCCGTGGGAAGTCCACTGAGGACCTTTTGGCCTATCATAGGTATTACTCAAAATATTATTTGACATCTTACCCGTATGAAAGAGGTCGTGAGATGTCCACTAATGACCTTTTGACTTCTAAGTATTAAAAGTGTTACTTGATTTCTTACGTATGGAAGAGGCGATCAAGTGAATTGATCAACAGAATGTGAGTTGTATTCTCAAGTGGAAGGATTAAATGAAGGATATTGTTTATATGCAATAAGCTATAAATTCATTCTGATAAGGTCGGTGATACAATCATAAGATGATTTTAATACAGATATGAGTTTGAAGAGGAAATGACAAACGAGATAAAATAAAAATTGCAATAATTATGCATTAGGAATTACTAATAATATTTTTGGAGATTCTCAGTGTTTATTTTCGGAGATTCTCAGTGTTCCAAATTCGAGGTAAAGTTTTTCCCTCTGGATCCTTGAGCTTGAATGTTCCTGGCTTGACCATAGCTATAACTACATATGGGTCATCCCAAAGTGGTGAGAGTTTATTGCGTTGAGGGCCTTCTGAAGATAGCGTTATATGTTGAATCTGACTTGACCACCATGAATTGGATTGAATGAGTCACTTGCCGAGGGAATTCTTCGAGGACAACAAGAAGGGTGATTGTCCCCTCTACTCGCACAGGGCGATTATCAAACCCGTATAATGATCCTGCAGCGTGTTGGAGCTTTTCTCTAACCAAGCCCATGCTAAGAAATATAGAGTAAAATAAGACATCAACAGAACTCTCATTGTCAATCAAAATTCTCTTAACATTATAGCATGGGTCACCGATCCTTGCATTAATGACAAGTGGATCTTGATGAGGAACATGGACTCCTTCTAAGTCTGAGTCATTAAAAGTGATGGAATGATCAATACGAGATTTCTTTAACTCTGGCTCTTCAGACGTAGTAATGAGAACTCGATTATATAGTATTGGTCCTCCTACGATTGTTTTAATTTTCCCAACTGTTTGATGACTATTTTGTTGTTTATGTGATGATTGTCCTGGTTGCCCCCCAGTTGGAGTTATGTTTGTTTGAGTCGATTGATTCTTCACAAATCGACGTAGATATCCTTGTTGAACGAGCCTCTCGATTTCTTCTATGAGTTGTTTGCATACCTCAGTAGTATATCCACGACTTCATTGGAAGTGACAATATTGCTCCTGATTTTCTGAATTTGGTTTCAGTGGATGTGACCACTTGATGGTTTCTTCATCTCGAATAGCCATCATAATGTTAACACGAGATGTGTTCAGTGGTGTGTATTCCTTTTCTGGCCATGGTTCATGTCGTTGATGTGAGGGTTGTAGATCACGCATTTGTTGTTATTTTGATGGGGACCTGCCCGCATTCCCTGGGCGCTCTCAGATTATTCAAATTGTTTGCGATGGGCATTAATAGCCTCATCGGCAGAAATTTGTGCTTCCACACGATGAACCAAGTTGGCATATGAGCGGACCGTATCTCGCATTAGTGATGAGTAGAAAGGCCCCGGATGGAGCCCTCTAAAGAAAACTCCTCTTAATAGTTCAGGGTCTACTCCAGGTATTTGGCGAGCTTCTAAGGAGAACCTCTGGAAGTATTCCTTAAGTGATTCACCCTCATTTTGACGAATGTCGGAGATATGAGAGGAATCTTTAATGATCCTTTGATTTGCAATGAACTATTTTACAAAAATCTTGATGAGTTTGTTAAAGGTATGGATGAATCCCCTTGTAAGGGAGCATAACCAAGTGCGGGCCTGACCCTTAAGGGTGACTGGAAAAACTTGACAAAGCAGTGTGTTAGGAGCTCGTCGGATATGCATGATGGTTCTGTAATGATCGGTGTGTTCATATGGGTCAGTTGCCCCATCAAAGGAATCAATGCTCAGAAGCTTAAAACCAACGAGAATAAGATGTTGAAGAATAGCTTTAGCTAAAGGTGAGGACTCCTCATAGCCGTGATGAGGGGGATGATGATTTCTGTCTTTAAGGTGAAATTCGTCTTGCATTAAGCATCATAATTCTGCACATATAACATGATGAGTGGAGTCAACAGGACGAGAACGTGCCAAGCTACCAACAATAATTGGTGGATTAGCTGTCGGTTAGGCTGCACGTGATGGATGAGTAGAACTAGTAATGTCAATGAGATCAGCATCACGGTATGGAAGCGGAGGAACTTCAGTGTCAAGGAGATTAGCATTTTGACCTCTCACAACTAAAGATTGATTTTGGGGGAGATGTGTTTGCGTGGTAGTGGCTGTCGTGTTCATCATAAAAGTCAGATCATCTCATTTTGAGACTATTTCATTTGGCACATATGAGAAGAGATTCCTGTTGCGCCTTCACTGACAGGGTCACGCCTATCAGGGGGAAGTGATGCAAAAGCTTGGCGTCCTTGGTTCAAGGATTGGTTTCGAGAGTAACGAGAGTTGGAGTGGGAGGCTCCATTGTTACGAGTATTGTGCCTATTGACCATGATGCGGGTGTTCATGGAAATTGTGATTGAGGGGTTCATTTCCCACAGACGGCACCAAACTGTTGTGTGCTAGAAAACCAGTTACGGTAGAGTAAAAGTTTACGCCTTAGCTTTGTTGTAGAGTCCATCGCACACACAAATGTTTGAAGAATTAATAAGAGAAACTATAGAATTTTTACGTGGAAAAACCCTTGAAGAGGGGGAAAAAACTACGGGGCCTAGCCCAGTAAAAATCTTCCACTATACATTTGTTTCGGAGTACAAAGTTTTCCCGATAAGGGGATTACAAAATTATATATGAGGAAGGCTAATAATAAAAATCTCAGAATAAGGTAATAATCGCTATGTGGCAGTGGTTAGGTCGTAGCAGTTGTTGGTAACAGTTGATGATGGTGAAACGGGAGTCATCCGGCGGTATGATGGTGTACGGCCGATGGTTGGCAAAAGCAAATGATGGTGGTTGTAACGGTGGCCAGCGGCGATGATGATGACGGCACGCGGTTAATAATGATAACGATCGATGGTGGTGGCTGACAGTGGTGGCTAGCGGCCGACGATGGTGGTTGACAACGATGGGGATCGGCAGTGGAGGTCGATGGCGGCGGCCGACTGCGGTAGTAGACGACCGTCGAGCGGTGGCACAATTATGTTTGGAGGATTTTTAAGCTTTAGAGCTCCCTCTTCTCTTTAGCTTGGGCCCCCCTCATGTGAAGAATGATAGACTATTTATATATTAGAGGAGTGACGTTTCTATAAATACATGTAAAATCCAAACCACTCCATTGGACGACTCAAAATGATTCCTTTGATCATTTGATGAATTTTAAGTATTTGAATGCTCAAATGAAGTCAGAATTATGAGATCTTGGGGCTTATTAGATCTGGCTCGTCAAGACGCTCGATTTGACTATAAACACTTCATGTTTAAGAGTCGATTGATAATAAGTGCTTGATCTGGGTTAGTCTTGATTCAGAATCAAATTACTTTCGACATCAAGATTCGTGCTTCGACAAGTAGAATTTTTAGTATCATCTCAAATATTATATAAAAATAATATCATTATTAAACTTTTAAAGTTAAATATATTTCCTCAACCTACGAGGCGATAAGCTGAGAGTCAGTGTGGATCATTAAGTTTTGAGCTTCACAATCGATGATAAGTCACAACCAGTGAGCCTCATATTCAACCATATTATTAGTTGCAAAGAATTTTAAGTGAAGTATATACTCTAAGGTATCCTATTAGGAGAAATAAGTAAGATTCATGCTCTGGCACCAACATTTCCTGAAGCTCCATCAACATAGAGGGTCCATTGAGAAGATGAAAGGGGTGTAATATATAACTCATTTGGAGTAGGGACAATGCACTTCACTATAAAGCCTGCGAGTACTTGAGATTTTATGTCTGGCATGGGTAAAAAATTAATATCAAACTATCTCAATTCTACGAATCATTTGATTAACCTTCCAGATGCCTCTGATTTCTATAGAAGTGCCCTCAATGGTAAATGGGTATAAACACATATGGTGTGAGCTTGGAAGTATGGACGTAATTTTCGTGTGAGAAAATTAAATCCAAATCTTATCTTTTGTGGACAACAACTTTCTATATTAGAGAATTTTGATAACATAATAAATTGGTTGTTGTATCGCATTTTCTTCTCACACTAAAACTGATCTTATTGGGTGGGAAGAGTGTTGTGAAATTTTATAAGGATTTCTAAAGAAATATATAATTCCATCTTCACTCTATGGATTAAAATGAAGATAGAAATATACTTATCTTTTTATGCATTTTGACACCGTAGATCATAAATGTTCTTATTGAGGTTGATGGTGCGATATTGAGGAGATGTATCCTAAGATAGAAGTCACAACTTACACAATGGACCTAATCACCTCAACAAGGACTCCTAAGGATAATGGATCTGCATGTGTACCAAAGATTCTTCCACTACTTTACATAGAAAAGTAAAGTAGAGTTTATTTTAAATAGGGTTCGTTAAGTTTCCCTACACGGGCAAGCCCCCATAGTTAATTACATTCTAAAGAATGAGATCCCTTAGAATACTCTCGATTAAGGTATATGATTGTTGTCTCCAAAGATTTCAATAGGTAGGACTATCAATCGATTAGTTTATTTTGGAAGATCAAATGAGATTGATCAAATAAATATTTATTATCAAGCCAAAATAAGATAAGTAGGAGATGCTCATGATGCTGAAACCTAAAACATCATAAACTATCCTATAGTTGGATTTTATATTTTTGAAATTGAATTATTTCTTTGAATTTAATTTTTATTAGAAGTTTAGGGTTTATAATTCTATAATACAAGGTTATGAAAATTCCTAAGAGGTGAGAATTTATGCTTATGGCCCACAGAAAGGAGAAGCAACCTTAGAACCTAAATCTAGGGAGCTTTGATAAGAGCCAAAAGCACGACCTAAATCTAAGGCGAAAATGAGCATTTGATTTACCTCCCCAAGAGAGGATAAATCATCCGACTGCTTGGACTTACAACCACCTAGGGGTGGCTGCCAACTAACCATTCCTACAATTTTAAATTCATGTAGGCAAGTTATATGTTTTATGCAAGATAGTTAGGCTGTTATTTATTTAGAAAGAGGTTAAGTCCTTAAACTCACTCCCTAAGAGACTAGATCATGTAAGGGCATGAGAAATGACCTAGATCTAATGCAAAATATATTACATGTTATTTTCAATTTTTTGTTTGATAATCATTTGACTTAGGCTTATAGGATTCATATGCCTAATACATGAGAAGTAAGATTATTGGCCAAAATCACGATAAGGGAGGAGGTGTGTTTCCACCATGACTCTCAAAGGTCAAGCCAAGTTTCTCTGGCAAAGGTGAAAGCCCTCCAATCAAGAGTGTAATAATATGCTTTTATGCATGATGTTATAAAAGAAATACTCATCCACCTAAGGGGTTGCTAATTCTTTTATCTTGATTTTAACTTAAGCTTTGAATGAAATTATGAGTTATTTATTTTAATTTTGAGTTGATTAATTTGGTAGAAGATTTATTTTTTCCTCAGAGCCTGATCGTTATTCAGGCCATACATCAAGCAAGGAAGAAACTAGGAAACATGTCATCTTAATGCACAAGCTAAACAAAACATCAAGCATTTTATAAAGCTAACACAAAAGAATAAAAGACCATTGTGGTCGTACCACCACAAAATAAATAATTGTACTCTACTTATGCAACCCGGATTACAAATAAATTAATTTACAATTAAGCAAATAAATTCATGTTATGGGGGTCTTCTTTCTTATTTTCTTCTTTTTTTTCTTTCTCTTTTCTTCTTTGGTTCCTTCTTTTGGATGGTTGGAATGTGGACGCTCCAAAGGCTTCACATGGTGTATAAAATGAGATCTTATAACCAATGCTCATCCTAATCTCCCATAACATTCATTCTGAAATTCTAATTATAAAAATTATATGAAAAGAAAAAGTAAATCTAACTAATACCTGCAAAATATAGATTAGCTAAACAAACCATACAAATCTCAAGCATGTATATTGGACTTAACACCCCACACATGGGTAACCAAGTCCATCTAGCTTATTGGATTATGCTTAGGGGTATAAGCACCTGCACGACAAAAGCATTTATATTTTAATTGATTACAGTGCCCCTTAAGCACAATCCCCTGTAGAAAATAATGGTTAGACTACTATCATCCTACTATTCATTCTACGCACATTCACCATAACATCCATACTAAAAATAATACATCACAAAATAAAAGCAAATATCAGGCCATACACCGCCCTAACCTAAAGCTAGAAGTGGTGACTTAGCCTAATGTGTGTGCTTTAGAAGGTTTATGTGGTATGCTTAGATATGGCTTTAAGGTTTGGATTTTTTAAGTGTGAAGATGTTCAACTTAGATGGGTGGTTTTGTTTAAGTTGTTTAGTTGATTTGGGTTGATTTTATTTGATGTTTGGTTTAGGTTTGAATGAACCTATAATTAATTATTAAGTGTTGTAAAGAGAGGAAAAAGAGAAGAGAGATTCTCTTTCCTTCTCTACCTTAAGTGAAGTCTAAAGTAGATTCATATTTAGTTTTGTTTAGTGAATATTTCATTATGTGTTTTAATTAATCATAAGTTTAGATTTTCCCTAAACAAACCCATTCAAATAGAAAGGTATTTTAAGATTAAATAAAATGAATTAAGATCACAAAACACACATCACCTCATTTTCTTTTCCAACATGCATAGAATGAATCCTTAGCATATCTATACATGCAAATGGAAATGTTTAGCATACTTTATGATGAATGCTATGAATTCTTGTGACCTCATTTTTTTGAATGAGCTCTTAACCTTCCATCTTAGACATAGGATTTCTCTTAGACTTTAAGAGTTCCTTAGTCTTAAAATGCATCTAGTGATTAGGTGGACACTCAACCTAGCCCTAAAGACTTAGAAGAGTTAGCCATAGGAATAGGTCACGCCTTAGGGGTGTTAGAAAAATTTATCTACCCTTAGATTAAACCATTCCTCACCTTCCTTCCTTCAAGTCAAACTCCAAATCAATCTTATTTGACTTTCTTCAAACTCCATTCAACTCTATGTGATTGAAATTCATAATCGAAATCCATGATTGAAACCCATGAATGAAATTCCTAAGTCCAAATCTTTTTTAAGTCCTTAATCTTCTTTAATGAACTTAGCCAAAATCATAATCTAAATCAAATCAAACTCATGAGATTTTCTCATAATCCATTTATATTCTCGTTTATATTCACATATATGAATGAAATATAAATTAAAATCAATCTAACTAAACTCAAAATTTAAATTCAATTCATAAATTTTTCTAAGTTCTTTAAATTTTCCTTGAAGGACTTATCCAAAATCATGATTAAACCTATTCAAACTCATGGGATTTTCTCACAACTCATTTATATTCTCATTTATATTCATATATATAAATGAAATATAAATATAAATCAATCAAATCAAATCCAAAAAAATTAAATTTCAAATCTAAAATCATTCTTAAGTCCTTTTTTCATTAATGGACTTAGCCTAAATCATGATCAAATCAATTCAAATTCATGAGATTTTCTCATAACTCATTTATATTCTCATTTATATTCACATATATAAATAAAATATAAATATAAATCAATCAAACCAAATTCAAAAATTCAAATCTCTACTCAAAAATTTCCTAAGTCCTTTAAAATTCCCCTTTAATGAACTTAACATAAATCTTGATCAAATCACTTCAAATTCTTGAAATTTTCTCATGATCCATTTATATTCTCATTTATATTCACATATATAAATGAAATATAAATTCAAACAATCAAAACCAATTTCAAAAATCAAACTGAAATCCATTCAAAATCCAACCTAAACTTTTCAAGTCAAAATCTTGAACTTAGCCAAATCAACATCAAATCAAGCCAAACTCTTGATTTTCCTTCATGATTCAATAAACCCCAATCAACCCACAATCATGAATCCATATATAAATACAAACTGGTCATCAAATCAAAATCAAATTCAAAAAGCAAACCCCAAATCCATTCATATTCCTCCTTTAAATATGAAATTGTCAAATGGATCAAAACCCATTTGGCTTCAAACCACTTGTAAATGGATTTATATTTCAATCATAGGTCTATATACAAGTTCAATCAAACTCAAATCAAGCTTTGACCAAGCCATTTGACTTAGGCTCACTTGACCCAAAGTGACCTAAAGTACTCTTATGAGCAATCCTAATCAAATTGAATTGAACCAAACTCACATATGCCTCTCATCATGATCAACAATCATCATGGGCCTAAAGGTAAAATGGTCATTTGACCTTGATTTTAGTTTGGGAATATTTGGTATGATGAGAAAATAGGTTTGTGCCAAGTTTCATTGAATTTGGAGTTGGTTTGATATGGTTTGTCTCATGTTGACCTATTTAGGTCAAAATGGGTCAACGACCAATTGATCAAATTAGTCAAACCAAGGGTTGGGTCAAGTTCATATGACCATTTGAAATATTTTGGTGGCTTTAGTTTAATTCAATTTAGTTTAGGTTTGAATTTGGTTCAGTTTAGTTCATTTAGGTCAAATGGGTCAAATTGACCAATTTGACCCATTTGTCCTATTTTGGGTGGGTTGGTTCATGTTTGGTTGGTCATATGAAATAGATTTGAATGTTTGTTTACAATCAATTTTTGTTAAGTTTGAATTTAGATCAATTTGACCCTTTAGGTCAAGTTGGGTTCAAGGTCAATTGGGCTAGGTTATTGAGGCTTTGGTCAAGTTCATCAATCATTTTGGGATGAACTTGACCAATTGGTTTCAATCAATTTGGCTTAAATCAAGTTTTGACATATTTTGACTTTTTAGGTCAAGTTGGGTCAACTTGGGTCAAGTGGCCAATTAAGGTTAGACTCAAATGTTGACTTGAAAGTTCAAATCATGAATAAACTTAGATCATTAGTTTCAATCAATTTGGCCTATGGTGGGTTTATGTTGGGTTTCATTTTGGCTAAGTGTTGACTTGGTCAACTCTTAGGTTTGACTTGATTTGACCTAATTTGAGTGATTGATCATCTTGTGATGATTGTTGATCATGATGAGAGGCTTAGATGAGTTTAGTCAATCCAATTTGGTTAGGATTGGAATTTGGCTGATAAGGGTACTTTAGGTCACTTTGGATCAAGTGAGCTTAAGCGGGTCAAATGACTTGGTCAAAGCTTGATTTGAGTTTGATTGAACTCACATATAGACTTATGATTGAAATATAAATCCATTTGCAAGTGGTTTGAAGTCAAATGGATTTTGATTCACTTGGAAATTTTAAGTTCAAAAGGGTGAACATGAGTTTGACTTGGGTTTGATTTTTTGAATTTAGTTTTGGTTTAGTGATTGAAGTTTATGTTTATATTTGGATTCATGATTGAATGATTGATTGAATTATGTAGAAATCAAGGATTTGACTTGATTTGAAATTGATTTGGCTAAGTTCAAGATTTTGACTTGAAAGGCTTATGTTGGATTTTGATTGAATTTGAATTTGATTTTTGGAGTTAGTTTTGATTGTTTGAATTCATATTTCATTTATATATATGAATATAAATGAGAATATAAATGGATTATGAGAAAATTTCTTGAGTTTGAAGTGATTTGAATATGATTTAGCTAAGTCCTTAAGAGAAAATCAAAGTGACTTAGAAAAGATTTGTGATTTGATTAATTTGAATTTATATTTTATTTATATATATGAATATAAACGAGAATATAAATGGGTTGTGAGAAAATTTCATGAGTTTGAATTAATTTGAACATGATTTAGGCTAAGTACTTAAGAGGGGATTAAAGACTTTAGAAATATTTGGAATGTTTCAATTTCAACTTGGAATTTGATTTTATTGATTTGAATTTTTATTTCAATTATATATGTGAATATAAATGAGAATATAAATGAGTTTTGAGAAAATTCATGAGTTTGAATTGATTTGAACATGATTTAGGCTAAGTCCTTAGAAGGGATTAAGGACTTAGGCAAGGAATTTCAATCATGGGCTTCAGTCATAAGTTTCAATCATGGGTTTCAATCATGTGACATTGATTTGAGTTTGGGAGACATCAATTAAGCTGGAATTGATTTATGTTTGTTGTTGATTTGATTTGGAGTTTGACTTGAAGGAAGGAAGTAAGGAATGTTGTTTAAGCTATATGGTCGACAAATTTTCCTAACACCCCTAGGGCATGACCTTCCTATGGCTAACTCTTCTAAGTCTTTATGGCTAGTGTCCACCTAATCACTAGATGTGTCTTAGGACAAAGGATCTCTTAAAGTCTAAGAGGAGTCCTATGTCTAAGATGAAGGGGTTGAGAGCTCACCCTAAAAATGAGGTCAACAAAGAAATTGAGAGATATAAGTATAACATCTCTCCTTGGATAGGCTTGGATAGTAAGGGTGGAGATGCTAAATATTCTCTTAGTTGCTTAAAAGCAAATTGGCATTCATCAGTCCACTAAAAATTATTATTTTTAGCTCCTTTTAATATTTTAAAGAATGATAAGTATTTATCTCCATAATGGGCTAAGAAGCGGGATAAGACAGCAATTCATCCATTCAAGCATCAAACTTTCTTGATATTCTTTGGAGGAGCCATATCTCTGAGCACTCTGATTTTCTCGGGATTAGCTTCAATCTCACAGTGGGTGACCATGAACCCAATAAATTTTCCTGACGTAACCCTAAAAGCACACTTGGTTGGGTTGAGTTGCATGTTATAACGTTGAAGAAGGATAAAGCATATTTCTAAGTTAAAAATATGTTGTGATTCTTTTAAGCTTTTTACTAACATAGCATCCACATATACTTTCATTGTGTAATCAATACACATTCTCCAAGTTCCATTTACTTTCTTAACCATGACAATATTTGCTAGCCATGTAAGGTAATATACTTCTTGGATGAATCCCGCTTCTAAGAGCTTGTTAACTTCTTGTTCAATAGCTTAGAGGAGATTAAGTGCAAAATTCTGCTTCTTTGGGATGACTGGTTTGAATATTGGATCAATCTTGAGGGAGTGCATGATCACATTGGGGTCGACCCCAGGCATATCTGTCCGAGTCCAAGTAAAGATGTCTTGATTTTTGTGCAAGAAGTCTATATATTTTACCCTACATTCGAGAGAGATCCAACTTGCACTATTCATAAAGCTTGGTCATCGATAATGAAATAGGGCAAGTCTTCTATAGGCCTTTGGGTGCTTCTTCATCTCAAAAATTAAAATTCTCGATGTTGAAGATCACTGAAGGGTGTGGTTGAGCTTATCGGAGGTAACATGATTGTGCTATTTGTTGATTTTCACAGAGCACTCTAACCTCAACAGGATTTGGAAATTTCATCTTAAGATGAGATCGTAACAACACCAAAGATTGATTGAAGGGGCCTTAGAGATAAGATGTATCTTTGAATCGACTTGACCACCATGAATTGAATTGAATGATTCACTTGTCGATTCTCGGACAATAAGAAGGGTGATTGCCCCCTCCACTCACATAGGGAGATTATCAAACCCATATAATGGTTCTATAAGGGGTTGGAGCTTTTCCCTAATCAGACCCATGCTAAGAAGTGTGGAGTAAAATAAAACATCGATAAAACTCCAATTATCAATCAAAATTTTCTTACATTATAAAATGCTGGGATCTTGAATCTTGGACTCCTTCTTGTGAGCCATTAAAGTGATATAATGATCAATATGAGTTTTCATTAACTTTGGCTCTTCGGAGGTGGTAATGAGTACTTGATTAGATAATAGTAGTCCTCCTGCGATTATTTCAATTTTTCTAACTATCTGGCAACTATTTTGTTATTTCTGTGATGATTGCCCTGGTTGCCCCTAGTTGGAGCTATGTTTGCTTGAGTTGATTGATTCTATGCAAATTGACATATATATCTTTGTAGAATGAGCCTCTCGATCTCTTCTTTGAGTTGCTTACATGCCTCAGTAGTATGTACATGACTTCGATGAAAGTGACAATATTGCTCATGATTTTTTGAATTTGGTTTCAGTGGATGTGGCCACTTAATGATCTCTTCATCTCGCATGGTCATCAAGACGTTAACACGAGATGTGTTAGTGGTGTGTATTCCTTTTCTAGTGGTTCATGTCATTGAAGTGAGGGCCGTGGAGGGAGATCACGACTGCCTTGTTACTTCCTTTGATGGGATTGTCGATTTGTGTTCCCTGGAGCACTCTTACATTTTCTATGAATTGTTCAAAATGTTTATGATGAGCATTAATAGCCTCATCAGAAATTTATACTTTCACACGATGAACAAAGTCGGCATATGAGCGGACCGTATCTCGCATTAGTAACGAGTAGAAAGGCCCAGGATGAAGCCCTCCAAGGAAAACTCCTCTTAATAATTCAGGGTCTACTCCAAGTATTTGGCGAACCTCTAAGGAGAATCTCTGGAAGTACTCCTTAAGTGATTCACCCTCATTTTGACGAATGCCTCAGAGATGAGAGGAGTCTTTAATGATCCTCTGATTTGCAATGAACTGCTACAAAATCTTGGTGAGTTCTCAAAGGTATGGATGGATCCCCTTGGAAGGTAGAACCAAGTGTGAGCTTGAGGGTGAGGAAAGACGAAAAGCGTGGAACTCGTTAGATATGCATGATAGTCCTGTAATGGTCGATGTGTTCATATGGGTCAGTTGCCCCATCATAGGAGTTGATGCTCAAAAGCTTGAAACATACAAGAATAAGATGTTGAAGAATAGCTTCAGCCAAAGGTGAAGACTCTTGATAGCCACAATGGGAGGGGAGATGATTTTCATCTTTAAAGTAGAATTTTTCTTGTACTAAGTGTTATCATTCACATAACATAATGGGTGGAATCAACAAGACGAGAACGTGTCAAGCTATTGACAATAATTGGTGGGTTAACAAAAATGCAGTGATGGATGTAGAACTAGTAGTGTCAATGAGGTCAACATCATAGTCCGAAGCGGAGGAACTTTAGCGATGAAAGCCTCAGTATTAGCATTTTGACCTTCCTCCGGCTAATGATCTATCTTGGGGAGTTCGCTTGTCACGAAGTGGTCGCCATGTTTCTCGTAAAAGTCAAATTATCTCATTTTGAGACACTTTTATTTGATAAACACGATCTTCTATAGAGGTTCCCGTTGCACCTTCGTCGATAAGGTATTGCCTATCAAGGGGAACTGAGACAAAAGCTTGGAGTCATTAGTTCAAGGATTGATTTCGGAGATTGAGTTGGAGCTGAGGCTGCTTGCCATGTTATCATGCTCACGGTACAATGTGTTCACAGGTTTGATTCTCATATGTTAAACTATTAGAAAATGAGTTGATAGAATAAAAGTTTATGTTTTAGCCTTATTATAAAATCCATCACACAAAGATATTTGAAGAGTGAACAAGAAACTCGTGATTGGAAAACCCGAGAGACAGCCCCATTAAAATCTTCCACTATCTATCTGCTGAGTACAAAGTTTAAGTTTTAGTAACGGGATTACTCTATGTGAGAATGTCTGATAATGAGAATCTAATCGCAGTAAATATGCAAAAAGTAGTGGTTGTAATGTTGTGTGGCAATGGGCGATGGAACAATTCTATCCGACGATGACCGGTGATGCGATACGGGTGACGCGGTGATGACCACGATGATCGGTGGTGGTCTGCGATGGTTGGGTTACACCGAGCGACCGCGGTGCGGCGGACCGATGGTTGATGGTGGCAAGACCGACGGTCCTACGGCGACAAGCGGGTTGCGCAGACCGGTGGTGGTCGGTGGTGATGACCCGCATTAATCCGACGCGGTTCGATTATGCTTGAGTATCAAGCCTTAGAGCTCTCTCTTAGCTTGGGGCTCCCATAATGTGAAGAATAAGGGCTATTTATAGATTAGAGGATGATGCTTACGTAAATATGTGCAAAATCAAACCACTCCATCGGACGGCTCAAAATAATTTCCTTGATCATCAGATGTATTTTAAGTATTTGAATGCTCAAATGAAGTCAAAATTAGGAGATCTTGGGCTCGTTAGATCTGGCTCGTCAAGACGCTCGATTTGACTATAAACATTCCTTATTTATGAGCCGATTGATATCACAAAGTTTTCAATTATATTTTAAGCGTTTGATCTCGGTTAGTCTTGACTCAGAATCAGATTGCTTTCGACATCAAGATTCGTGCTTTGAGTAGTGGAATTTTCAGTGTCATATTAATATCTAACATCTGAAATTAAACATTAACAATATAATACTTTTTATATTTAAAAAATATATTTCAATTTACAAAATAAATAATGATAATATTTTTGATGATATGTTATATATATATATATATATATATATATATATATATATATATATATATATATATATATATATATATATATATATATATATATTGAAATTTTTGTGTTTGATATGATATGCAAATGACTCAAAAATATAACTTCTACCAAAAAATATTAAAGTTTAAAAAATAAGAATAAATTATTTAAATATAAAAAATGTGACAATCTTTAAATAATTTTAATAATTTTATTCTTAAATTATTAAATGTTGTCATATTTCAAATATATTTTATATTAATATTTATTAAATGAACGATGACCTAAGTTTGTGTTGTTAGCTTATTGAGCTTAGCTCACGAATCATTTACCAAGAAGAGCTTGAGCGAGCACACGAGTCAGCTTGACTCACCTACACCAATCCATAAATATTTAATATAATATCAAAAATATCACTCACTATTTTCTTAAAAGTAGATCATATCTTTTTATGATAGAAAAAATATCACATAAGCAAATATAAAACTTTGAATGTTATATATGTAAATGTATAAAAATAGTATGATGTGTATGCAAATCTTCATTTTTTATTATTTGGAAAATTACTTAGATACATCAAAATAGAGGGAGAACCTAAATATAGAGGTGTAAATGAGTCTTGAGTCAAACTCAAGTCAACTTAATTTGAGCTTAAGATTCATTAATTAATTGAGTTTGAGCTTTAATTTTATTTTATGAGTTCGAGCTTACTCATTTAGTATGAAAGATAAGATAATTTTGATTCGAGTAATTTTATTAAAAATATTAAAAATATAAAATTAGAAGAAAAATAATAAGAAAATATTTGATATAAAAAATAAGCTATAATATTTAAATATTTTTAACAATTTCATCCATAAATTATTAAATTCTAACATATTTTAAATATAATTTATATTAATATTTATTAAATGAATCAAATCACAAGCTAAACTAATAGAGTTCAACTCACAGTCATTCATTGGGTTATGAGTTGACTTGACTCACACTTACCTAAATCTTCAATATCACATCCAAATTACTAATATCACTATGTTAATAAAAGTAAAATATACTTTGTACAACATAGAAAAATATCATATAATTAAATATAAGCTTTAAGTGTTATATATGTAGATATATAAAATTGTGAGATTTGTAAATCTTATTATTACTATTATTATTATTATTATTATTATTTTGACAATTACTTACATACATCACAATCAAAATATAGATATTTATCTAATTAGCATATTCTTTTATTCAATTTCCAATTTTTCATGAGCATATCAAAATTCACAATAGAATTTTAACTGTTTTTTTTATTATCAAATTCTCATTGATTTGATCGTAGCATATATATGCAAGTACTTGAATTCGATAATTAAAAAATAATAATATAAATGGTAGTTTTGTAAATAATAAATTTTGTTCTATTTTTTTATTATGTTTGTGTTGTATAATTTCATGTTCTCTTTCTTTTTAATTATTCTTGTATCATCTAATGTGAGCTCAAGGGGCCCTTATCTCATGCCTAATTTTTCAATCTCCATAGAAGAGAAACCAAAGATATATTTTATGATTTAATTATCAGCTTCTAATATTAATTCACCTTTCATAATTACATTTCATCTATAATATTCACATAAACACATCTTGAGTATGCATTTGCTTTAACTGTATTTATAAAATAGATATTTAATTATTATGATACCTTAGCATATATATTAAAATATAATTTTAAATTATATTTATCTTGAATAATTTGTTAAATATTTTAAAATTAGAGCAACAATGATCTAATAACATCAACAATCTCATTTATCTATTTTTGAGTAAAAGTGGGAAGATATTACTATGAATTTTAGTATGAGTTTTTATCATATTGCGATAAAAGTAAGGCAAAATTTTTAAACTAAGCACCTTTTAAATCATAATTAGCGAAATAGGCTTAAAAAATTCATAATACACGTCGCGTTTAGCAGGCGGGCTAAAATAATTTTTTTTAAAAAAGTAGCGAGAGATCGGGACACGGCCCAGATCTCGATCTCTCATTCTCCTCCCTAGGCGAAGCACCCATCGCGCCCCTACTCACCGACCCCAATCCCGACCGACCTCGGCCCCCACTTGCCCTTCTCGCCGCCATGGGATCCGACCGCTTTTGTGGTGAAGAAGGTATATTTTGGCTTTTTTTTTGAAAATAAGTGAGTAATATATGAATGTGAGATGTATATGTTGTATTTTATGATATTTGTAGGCAAACTTAATGTGGATTTGTGGGGAAGAAGGTATATTTTAGCTTTTTTTTATTTTTTTGAAAATAAGTGAGTAATATGTGAATGTGAAATGTATATGTTGTATTTTATGATGTTTGTAGTCAAACTTAATATGTGAATGGATATATATGTTGTATTTGAGTGTAGCAAATTTGTGTTTTCTTTAGGTATAGTGTGCTTTTCTTTGTGAATGTGATATGTTTTTCTTTAGGTATAGTGTTTGTGCGTAGTAAATTTGTTATGTTATTTACCATGGAGAATGGAGAAAGTGTATCAAATAGGGACAATGGAGAAAGTGTATAAAATAGGTATAGTGTTTGTGAATGTGATATGCTTTTCCTTATGTTATTTACCATAGAGAATGGAGAAAGTGTATCAAATAGGGAGATTCAAATATAAAGAAGAAATCGTAGCTATGTGTGCTAAAGTCTAGATTTGTAGTCTTGATTATTCCTAATATTCTTCTACATTTATAAATTACCGATGTTCTCTCTTTCCCAAATGAGTAGTTATGCGTGCTAAATTCTGGATTTGAAGAATGTATTGTAAGTTTAAAATATTTATTTTTTGTTGTGATTTTTTATGTTTTAAAATATATAATTGGAAACTAAATTAACAATGTGAAGCTTGTGTAGAACCTAAAAAGACACTTTTTAAATAGAATCGCTTGAGTGAGATTTTGTTTATGTTCCTATTTTTGAGATAAGCATGGAAGAAGCATAATTTTTCTATAGACTTAACTTGCTGTTTGGGGTCATCTTTAAGAAGTATAATTTTGCAATCATTTTGTAAGTCGGATCTTTGATTTCTTTGATTTTTTTTGTTCGTGAGATGAAAATTAATTTAGATAATTTAAACAGGTCTGCTTTTCAGCATTCTTGCCTCCGATACACATTTGATTCGAATATGAGTTCAGAGAGAGAATGTTTAGTGCTATATTATGGCGGCCAACTTACTGTTAGTGACGATTTCTTCCCTACGTATAGTGACGGAAAAAATCGTCTTATATTAATTTTGATTTTTGCGTACAAAATCGAATCATGTAGTCACTAAAAGTTGATTCAAAACGGTTCAGGATTAATCTCATATGTAGGTTTCCTGTTGGTGCGAGTTTCATTGCTACACCATTAAATGATGACAAAGTTTGTGAGGTCATCAATGTGCAAGTGTACAACTTTGTTGTTGTATGCGTTGAAATTGTATTGAAACCTAGATGATATGAAGCCCATAATTATCACGAAGATGAATTTCAATTGAAACTTTCCACCATACCACAGAACCATATCATTGGTAAGTTGTTTGAATTGCTTATCGGTACATATTTTCATCTTAACATTATACACTACATTCAAATCGCGAGATGTAGATGTATCTGCATCTCCTATTCATGATCCTCATATGGCCTAACTTCTGTAACTATGGGTGAGAATCATTGTGATCAGGTTGTTGCTCCTCTAGAAATCAAGGATGAGGGCTATGAAACAATGCCCAGTGCAACTAGTTCAGACATAGATGACAGCGAAGGTGATATGAGAGAACAACAACATCCAAACGCTGGAACCAGTCAGATATTGAGAGATTATGCTAACAAAATAGTGATCGTTGAAGAAAATATGTTTAGTAATAATGACTACATTAGAGCTTGTCAGTCAACCCAAGAATGGGATGAAGAACTAAACTTTGATGGCCTCCCAACAAATTCTATTTTTCTAGAAGATAATTTCATTCCAACGGACCTAAATGAAGGAATGTGTTTCCATGACAAGAGGCCCCTTAAATTTACCATCCATGTTTGGTCAATAATAAATAATGTGGAATATATGACAAGTGATTCTAATAAAACAAGGTTCATGAAACTTTGCATTCATAGCAATCATTCTAGTAAGCCATGTTTGTGGCGGCTACATGCTGGTGCAAGCAAGAGGCTTGGTGGTGCCTGGGTGATTTCTAGTTGTCGGTCACATGTTCTCATTCCATATTGAGCGCATGCGGGCTCTCAATTTATTAGCTACTACATCCATTGATGTTAGATGTGGATTTGAAAGCATAAGAAATTATCGATCGCATAGAATCAATTTATTTAACATTAAAGTTTCCTATATGAAAGCATGGGATGCCCATGAAAGGCTATATAAGTTATATTTGGCGGTGGGAGTCATATCATATCTCTTGGATCGTTTCATGATTATGTTGTTATGCGACCTTGTATCGCGTCAGCGATTACGGCTATTTTCAATGCATTTTGGGCATTTGGACCATCTATATCGGTTGGCAATTTGACGGTCTAGTCTTGATGGTACTTTCCTCACAGGAAAGTATAGAGGTACTCTACTAATTCTAGTATTGATGTTAATAATGGTTTGTTCCCATTAGCATTTTGCAATTGAAGTATAATGCAATGAGTCCTGGATTTGGTTTATCATGATATTGCGGGAGTTGGTACCATTTATATGCACGCAACCTAATTTATGCATTATATCTGACCATCATTCTGGATTAGTGCGTAGATGTCATGAAATTTTACCCTGGGCAAAACACCGCCACTGTTTGCGCCATCTCAGGGAAAACTTCAAAAAGACATGCAAATTCGGAATCAAGTTTGTGTGCCAAAATGTATGTGGGCAATATACAACCGACATTCACATATTCACACACTACATAAAAAATATTAAACCGAGGGTTGTTGAGTGGTACTAGGAAGAGATGTGAAGTGGGCATTGTGTCATGATGTATGTCGTTCACATGACTACTAACGAGTGTTTCAATGGTACTAAAGCGAACGCATTGGCTTACCAATTCAGACATTAATAACATCAATTTTCTACAACCTTGTTGCCATCTTCAGTAAATGACTAGAGACAGCTTCTCACATTATCCAGGTGAATGATTCAATTTTCGCTCCACGTGTGTAAGCTCAACTGCAACAAAATGAGCGTGAAGCATGAAGATGCTCAGATCCTACAAGAATAAACTTAATTAAATTCCAGGTTTTCACAATGTCCTCCATGTCATTCAAGGTTGAATTGTAAGACCAAGCTCGTTGCACTTGTACATGCAGGCACCCCCAGTTACTGCACATTCCATGTCCACATGTCATTGTTGTAATGGGGCAACATCATGTAAATCATTCAGAATATGTTTCCCCGTACTACACTCTACAAATGTACCATATGTAAAGCTCATTTTCATGTCATTCGATCGGACTAACTGGCCAATGTATTTATCTGGTCGTCATATAATTAAACTCGCACCACCAAATGTTAGAAGCTGCACTGGCAGGCCTAAGACACGGTGATATGCAAATACAATGAATGAGAACGTTCAGCGGTCCAACAGAATCTATGGACTATGCAAAAATTCTAGGCATAATAGGACTACCTGCCCAAAGGCTTAGTGTTGTTTGTAGGTTGTTTTGTTTTAGACTTATGTACATGAAGTGTATTATGGTTGTTATTTCTCTCAGACTTATGTACTTGAAATGTACTCTGGGTATTAGTGTTTCTTTACCAATATATGGCCTTTATGGATATAATCATGTATGATGGAATGTTTTCCTATTTTCCGCATTTATATGAGATTAGCTGTTATCGGCACCATGTCATCCTACAGTACTTACTGCTGCTGGCTGATTTGAGCTTGGTTAGCAGGTACTCCATTAAGCATTTGTTACACATAGAGAGTTGAATGCTATTAAGACAAACGGATGAACATGATGTGCATCTACAGTCTAGTCGTGGGAGCATATACATGTTGACCCACATTAGAATTTCCAGTCGAGTGAGGCGTTGGATGCGAGGTGGAATGACTTGAGGGAGATGACACTCATGTTAGAGTGTACAAAGATGAGCTTGATGGTTTATTCAGTCGTATGAGTAAGTGCACTTTTAATTCATTTTTTTTACTCTAATCTTACATATGGCATATATTCCTTAATATGATGTTGCGGTGATATAGAGCCTTACGGCATAGATACGCGAGTGGGATATCTGTTTGGTTTGCTTGGCTTTCGTGTCATTTCTTGGAAGAGAATTGAGTGGTACTCTCCGATGGTGTCCTTAGGCGGTTTGAGGTATCATGAGTCGAGCCTATAGATCCACATTTAGTCGATGGTCGGGGAAGGCTAACGCGTTGGGTTGGTACCGGGTTACATAACGTGGGAGGCGACATGCGGTTGTATCTATAGATGCGGTTCCACCAGAGTTGACTGATTCGGTACATGAGATGGTATCGGTCTGGGCCTCCTTGTACATGCGGGCATTCCGCCACTTACTATCCTCGAGCTCCACAGAGAGAGTGATGGTGTGAGAAAAATTGTAAGCCATTCAAATTTTGATATGTTATGCAAACTAAATTATATAATTGCTTCTTGAGCATATCTTAGATATTTTCCCTTATTTTGGGAGAGATATGGATCTGGATTTTTCAGCATTCAATTAATACTTATGAGGGGATATCTGACATACATGATAGCGGATATAGAGATTTGAGGATGCGAGTTCTTACGCACCTTCATTTTCCACCACATGTAGGATTTGGCCGTCCATTGTCTATACGGATGTTCCACCACAGTTACCCATATGGCACACCTACTCGCATCGAAACCATGCTCACTCCATTTCGGTCATGGCGAGCGCTCTCTACGTATCCTCACCCACCGTCTACATGCCGCGGATACACGGTGTACCCATCCCCTTTCGGTGGGACCATCACGGGAGATAAATGTTACACCCCTCGATGATCTGAGGCCAGGAGCTAGAGATGAAGTGCGGCATCACCCATCTCAGAGTCCTCGGCGACCTCCCACCCTCTCAGGGGTGCACTTCCACCACGGAGGCACTGCCGTCGTTAGATGTTCTTGGTTGTCCTTAGTTGTCATCGGTGGTTGTGGGTCATCTGATAGCTTGATGTGCACTACTCTGTCATTGTTTTATATTTTCTATGTACACTGCATATCAGCACACCGTTTATCTATGTTACATATTACCAGATTAAGTGAATTGTATTTTTTCTGCGAAATATCAGATATATTTTTTTGATATTGAGCTCTCCTTTTTTAAAAATTTTAGAGAATTAAATAAGTTTAAGTGAAAATATTTTACATAAGTAAATATCTAACTTTAGATGTTAGATATGTAAATACATAACATATATATATATATATATATATATATATATATATATATATATATATATATATATATATATATATATATATATATATATATATATATATATATATATAAAAATATTTTATGTGAATATGTAAATACAGAACTTATGTAAATACATAAGTATTGATATGTATGTAATTTCTATTTTTTAAAAAAAAAATTATTTTAGTTAGTCGCTTAAAATTATTTATTTTTTTTTTATTTAGCTAATTACGATTTAAAAGGTGCTTAGTTTAAAAATTTTGCCTAAAGGTCATAATCGTATATTGTCGATCAATCATTAAAACCAAAATATTTCTTATTTATGAGACAAAATAACACAAATAAATTAATTATATGTGAAAGAGGTGGTTAGAACATATGAAACATTAAAGATTGTCATATATGATGGCATTCTGATTGTGATATAAAGTTTACTTTTAGACAAAAATACAAAATAGGAGTACCAATTGAATTTCAATAAACTTTTGAATCGTAATAAATGGGCAAATCAAGAACATTATATAGATACTAAATGATTTTATTACGTGTGCTTCATTTTAAAATAGTTGGGAGTACTATAACATTGTATAGGCACTATCCATAGATTTAAATTATTCATTTCAAATAAATCTCGAATTAGCATAGCAATGTTATGCTACCGAACATGATCTTACATTATGACTCATCATTTTCAAATAAATTATGAAGATCATATAACATGATTACTATCATATGATATGATTCATTGATGTTATTATATTATATTGAGTTATTCTATGAATATAGCCTTATTATATGATATGATCAAATAGTATAATTAAGTATTTTAATTATTTATTTTCTATGTGATTTCATGATTTTATTTTATGAATAGTCACAATTATAACTTAAATGAACATATTAGCTTCTCAAAATTATGTATTTGTTTATCCATTGAATGAATACATTGGGTTAACAAATAATATAATTTCTTTATCAAATGAACAATTTTAATTTTAAGAAGATAAATATAATAATTACTCTTAAATGCCGAAGAGCTGCGTTGCACGGTGTTGTACGATAAAGCCATTGCAACTCTGACATATCACGATTGATTAAATTCAAATCTAACAAAAATATAACTCTCCGTTAAAATAAACTCATCCGGTCACTCCTGCCTCATTGCCATTCACCGCTTGTGACCGAACGTCACTTCACACTTGCCGTGCGTCCCTTGCCGAAACTTCGTCGGGATTACTTGCGGGGGTAGCAACTTGCAGTCAGAATTCACATTTTTGGAGAAAGCTCAACCTCAACTACAACAAGCTGGAGCTCGCATGCCTGTTCATGCCACCCCGTCTCCACCTTAGTTATGATGAGCATTCAAAATCCCCATGGCTGAAGGAAGAAGCTTCAGCATCTGCATGAATGGGTTTCTTCCATTGATAATGATGTCGCTTCAAATCATCTACATGGCTGATGCTTCCATCTAGCCTTGCTTGACAAGTAATGTAAAGGATTTCCTTCGGATTAGTGAGCAAAATTTATGTTTTTATTTTCAGTTTCTTTCATTCTATCTTGTACTCGTTGGGTTTTAAACACTTTTTTTTTCATAGGCTTGTGAATAATAGGACAAGAAGTGATTATTCTTCTTTTTAATAACCTGCGCTCTCTACCATTGGTTACTCAAACGTTTGATTTAAGAAGAAATATTTTGTTCAGTAGTCTATAAAAGTAATGATGAAGCATTTTTCTGTCATTACAAATCCTAAAAGATGAAAGAACAAATCGAAAGAGAAACATCAACCCTTAGATATGTAAATTCTTTCACTATTCTCTTTTAGAGATTATTTTGAACCTTCCTCCTTCCTCCACGAGCTAAGATTGTCTGAACCTGACTAGCATATCTCCAATCTTTATTTTGGTAACTAACATCTTATCAATCTCGAAGTCAAGAATATAATACATTCAGTGGATATCTCAGATTTTCTTTCTTCACATTAAGAGCATAATTATTCATGATAGCTCGCCGAAAGAGAAAAAGCTTTTATAGTGCTCACATAACAAATTAATTTTTCTTGACGTTGGGCAAATCAGGGAACCTTAACAAAGATTGCCGGTGAAGATGATGAGCTAGGTTCTGTCGCGGGCGACGAATAGCGATGAAACTGGGGAAGGGGTGACTGAATTTCTTTCTTTTAACGGCGAGTGGTATTTTTATTAGATTTATAAGTTTTGAGGGCTATGACTGAATATTTACTTTTTAGATGCTAATATACTTATATATATATATATATATATATATATATATATATATATATATATATATATATATATATATATATATATAATATCTTAATTTTAGTATCATATAAAAATATCATCATTCTTTTTTTAAAAAATGAAATACACATTTTAAAACATAATAAAATATTAGATATATAAATACATAAAAATTGTGTGATATGTACCTAAATCTTCCTTTTAATATTGTTGTGTGCTAGAAAACTAATTGCGGTAGAGTAAAGTTTACGCTGACTTTGTTCGAGTCTAGCACACTGATTTTGAAGAATTAATAAGAGAAACCCCATAACTTTTACGTGGAAAAACCCCTAAAGAGGGGGAAAAAACTACGGGGCCTAGCCCAGTAAAAATCTTCCACTGTGTATTTGTTTCGGAGTACAAAGTTTTTCCGATAAGGGGATTACAAAATTGTATATGAAGAACAATAGAATCAGAATCATATGCCATATGTAATTAAAATTAACGGTTGTTAGTAACGGTTAGCGATGGTGAAGCGAGTGCTCAACCCGGCGGAGCGGTCATTGATGGCAGCGATAGTTGGCGGAATAGCGGTGGTTAGCGGATTATGCCAGTAGCGTCAGCGATGACAGCGGCGGTTAATAATAATGTAGTGATGGTGGTGGCGGTGATGGTTAGCGGCCGGCAGTGGTTGGCGGCAGCGAGGATGGTGGCCGGCGGTGGTAAACGATCATCGGCGGTAACACGTTATCTTGAGGATTTTCAAGCTTTAGAGCTCTCTCTTCTCTTTAGCTTGGACCCCCCTCATTTGAAGAATGATGGGCTATTTATAGATTAGATGAGTGACGTTTCTGTAAATACATGCAAAATCCGAACCACTCCATCGGACGGCTCAAAATGATTCCTTTGATCATTTGATATATTCTAAGTATTTGAATGCTCAAATGAAGTCAGAATTATGAGATCTTAGGCTTGTTAGATCCGGCTCGTCAAGAGGCCTTCGATTTGATAAACACTCCATATTTAAGAGCCGATTGATAATAAGCGCTTGATCTAGGTTAGTCTTGATTCAGAATCAGATTGCTTTCGACATCAAGATTCGTGCTTCGACTAGTAGAATTTTTAGTGTCATATCAGTTGCCTCCCTATTTTTGGATGACATTATCTCAATCATCCAAAAATATATATGTCAAATACTTGAAAATAACAAATTCTTCAATGAAATTTGCAGGTCTATTAACCATACATTTTGAGAGAATAAATCTTCATGGGAGCATAAGATTATGATCACGGAAGCGGGTGTAGAGCGGATGTGTCTGCTGTAGCATAAGATTTGGGGTTATGTACCCAGGCACTTCTGGGCTGCGGTGGTGTGGGCTTCGTCGGCGCTGAACGTGAGTCCGCGCCCATGGGTGGCGGCGTGCGCAGTGCGAACCTTGCTGCATGCGCCAATGAGGGTTTTTTTGTCCGTATTCTTTCATTTATGCCCCTTTTCACCCATTTTTTTTTTTTATTTTTTACCTTTTCCCTATAAAACCCATAGTGAAAAGATACAAATCTCATATATTCTAGTGTTCCACTTCTTCTTAAGAAGGTCATTACTTTGTTGATCAATGCAGTTCATAGGGGCTCGGTTTTCCCTCGAAGCGTCAGCTGTCCTCGGACCGGAGGTTGATCATGGCGTAGTTCATCTGGCGAGGCTTTGATTTTCCTCAAAAGATCAGCGTGCTCGTTGGACCGCCAGGGTTGAAGGCGATCAAGGCCCGTAGTTCATCGGTGAGCTCAGTTTTCCCTCGAAAGAGCGTCATTCGTCTCACCGACCAGGGTTGAAGGCGATCAAGGCAGTTCCTTCTTATTGTAGAGATTTCTTGAAACTTCAATGGATGGTTCAACAGTTGATAACTGTCAAGATGGCGGGGAAGAGTTAATTAGGAACCATCATTCGAATGACTCAGAAAGTTTGGCAGGTAATTTCGGAGCATTATTAGAGAGGAATAACTTCTCTTTTTTTTTCATATGTATGCATATCATTTTCGTCAAATCGTAGGCAAAAATTTTTATCCCAAGCTATAGTGGCGAAATGATATATGCCCAAGTATTGGAGTGAGTGAGTTGCTTCATAAAATTTTTAGTTTTTTGTCATTTCTCTCTTTATTTGTTTATTTATTATGTATTTTCACAGGATGATGATCGAAAGAAAACCCATAACGTGACAGCTACAGACGATATACCATCAACTATCACAGTAGATAGTTTAATGGTATTCCGTTGGAAATTTCACTTCTCTAATGAGTTGGTGGCTATTGTTACCAAAAAGTATGATCGAGCCCGTTCACCTCTGCCAAGATACTTTACTGTTTCTGAGATGATTATTCGTGTGGGACTGTGATTCCCTTTGGCTTCCGAGTTGATTGAGATCTTTAAAATATGTGGTGTAGCTTTATCATAATTTTCATTTCGAGCTTTAGTGATGATCGTTAGTTTGACTGTCTTCTTTAGAGAGCGTGGTGTTACATTGAACATCAAATACTTGTACCGAATGTGTAGATTCACATGTGATGCTCAGGGATGTGTTTCTTATCGGGCTATAAAGAATTGGATAGAATTTTCATCACGGGATCCATATAGAAATTGGTCTAATGGATTCTTTTTTGTGAAAAATGAGTGAGGCCTCCCTGAGAGATGGAGAAGATTGAATGACCTTCCAGATCCATTGCTGATTGAAGAGAATGAGATCTTAGCAACTCTTAATATTCCTGATTCAGTAAGCTTACAACATGAGTTACGTCACATTGGTAAATATATAGTTGAATATAGAATGTTCAATGTTGGCATTTCCATCCAGGCAGGGAGATCTCATGGTCTTCCACTGAAGAGGTCAAGTAAAGGCGATGAAAGGTCTCCTCATATTCATAGGATTCTTTTAAGAAGCCCGTTACGAAATCACGGTGGTAGCAATGCTTCTTCTTTAAAGAAAAAGAAGACATGTGCCGAAGTGACTACGTCAAATATATGCGGAGAAGATGTTCGCCCCTAGTTGGCCTCTGAGAGTTTAACTATTTTAACTCATAATGGGAGAATTCATTTCTCGAAGCCGCACATTCCTGAAGAAGTGTTAAAAGCATGCTACCGGGCGTCAACGAGATAAATTAATACATTGTCTTCTCTTACTCCTTCTTTTCTTCTTTTCCTTTTTTCTTTGTGTAATATTTGTGATGATTTTTTTTGTAGGTAGCTCAAACATTATGATGGCTCATTTGAGTGTATGGAATAATTGAATCTTGAATTGTGTAAAATATAAAAGAGTATAGCGAAAAAGGCGAGTGTTAAGGCCAAAGAAGTGGCGACTCTAGAGGATCAGTAGTGTGGGCGGTGAACATGTCTTCTCTTTCTCTCCAGTTAGGAGGTGGGCGCACTCATGATGAGTGATTGAGGTGAGGGGCAAGACTGCGAAAAGACTCAAGGCACTGCGTGAGAAAGAAAGCTCTCAGAGAAAGAAAGCATTACAAGATCGTCTTTCTGAGAAGGAGCTTATAATATCAGAGGCGGAAGCAAATGAAATCTCCTTGAAGGCAGTGGAAGACTTTAAGAACTCCCTGGTTTATCGTGATACTATCGAAGACAATGTCCAGGAACCTCGTAATCATATTCTTGATGTTGAAGTGAAGGACTTGTAGCACCAATGTTTAGGGGAGCGCTTCATCCGAGGGTTCTTAAAAGGAATTTGCTTAGTACATGTAAAACCGAAGCTAGTATTGAGAATCTATCTCCCGACCGTATCAAGACCCTTGATTCGGAGATGAAGGAGTGAGTTCAAGGGAGCATCTCTAGTGGTGAGGAGGATGTTGATATCATGTGGTATCACTTGAGGATATTTTTTTATCTATACATTTATTATTATGTAATTTTGATTCGTTCTTATATCATCATGTTAATATGCTCTGAAAAAAAATTTTAGGTGATATGCTCTTGTTTTGTTTTACGTGTCAGGGTGATTGGTGTAATATTATTGACACTAACCTTTGTCTGAATGAGGCCATGAGAAGTCCACTAAGGACCTTTTGGCATATCATAGGTATTAGTCAAAATATATTTGACATCTTGCAGATGGAAGTGGTGAGATGTCCACTAATGACCTTTTGACCTATTCTAAGTATTTAAAGTATTACTTGATTTCTTACACGTATGGAAGAGGCGATCAAGTCCCCATGGAATTGATCATGCCCCGACTGAGATACGTGAGTTGTGTATTTCTCAAGTGGGAGGATTAAATGAAAGAGATTGTTTATATGCAACAAGCTATAAATTCATTACTCTGATAAGGTCGGTGATACAATCATAAGATGATTTTAATAGAGATATGAGTTTGAAGAGAAAATGACAAACGAGACAAAATAAAAGTTGCAATAATTATGCATTAGGAATTACTGATACTATTTTTAGAGATTCTTAGTGTTTATTTTTGGATTCTCAGTGCTCCAAGTTCGAGGTAAAATTTTTTCCTCTGGATCCTTGAGCTTGAATGTTCCTGGCTTGACCATAGCTATAACTACATATGGGTCATCCTAAAGAGGTGAGAGTTTATTGCGTCGAGGGCCTTCCGAAGATAGCGTTATATGTTGAATTTGACTTGACCATCATGAATTGGATTGAATGAGTCACTTGTCGAGGGAATTCTCTGAGGATAACATGAAGGGTGATTGTCCCCTCTACTCGCACAGGGCAATTATCAAACCTGTATAATGGTCCTGCAGTGTGTTGTAGCTTTTCCCTAACCAAGCCCATGCTAAGAAATGTCAAGTAAAATAAGACATCAACAGAACTTCCATTGGCAATCAAATTTCTCTTAACATTATAGCATGGGTCACCGATCCCTGTGCTGATGACAAGTGGATCTTGATGAGGAACATGAAATCCTTCTAAGTCTGAGTCATTAAAAGTGATGGAATGATCAATACGAGATTTCTTTAACTCTGGCTCTTCAGATGTGATGATGAGAACTCGATTATATAGTATTGATCCTCCTGCGATTGTTTCAATTTTTCCAACTGTTTGATGACTATTTTATTATTTCTGTGATGATTGTCCTGGTTGCCCCCCAGTTGGAGTTATATTTGTTTGAGTTGATTGATTCTTCACAAATAGGCGTAGATATTCTTGTTGAACTAGTCTCTCGATTTCTTCTTTGAGTTGTTTGCATGCCTCAGTAGTATATCCACGACTTCGTTGGAAGTGACAATATTGCTTTTGATTTCCTGTATTTGGTTTCATGGATGTGACCACTTGATGGTTTCTTCATCTCGAATAGTCATCATAATGTTAACAAGAGATGTGTATTCTTTTTTTGGTCATGGTTCACGTCATTGATGTGAGGGCCGTGGAGGTAGATCACGCCTTGTTGCTTGTTTTGATGGGACTGTCGGTCCGCATTCCCTGGGGCGCTCTTACGTTTTCCTGTAGATTGTTCAAATTATTTGCGATGGGCATTAATAGCCTCATCGGCAAAAATTTATGCTTACACATGATGAACCAAGTCGGCATATGAGTGAACCGTATCTCGCATTAGTGATGAGTAGAAAGGTCCCAGACGGAGCCCTCTAAGGAAAACTCCTCTTAATAGTTGAGGGTCTACTCCATGTATTTGGCGAGCTTCTAAGGAGAACCTCTGAAAGTATTCCTTAAGTGATTCACCCTCATTTTGATGAATGCCGGAGAGATGAGAGGAATCTTTAATGATCCTTTGATTTGCAATGAACTATTCTACAAAAATCTTGATGAGTTCGTTAAAGGTATGGATGGATCCCCTTGGAAGGGAGTATAACCAAGTCGACTTAAGTAAAACTTGACAAAAGTGTGAGCTCGTGGGATATGCATGATGGTTAGATCGATGTGTTCATGTATGATTGCTGCCCCATCAAATCAATGCTCATAAGCTTGAAACTACGAGAATAAGATGTTGAAGAATATACTTGTTAAAGGTGAGGACTCCTCATACTGGTGGGATGATGATTTATGTCTTTAAGGTGAAATTCATCTTGTGTTAAGCATCATAATTACGCATTATAACATGGCGAGTGGAGTCAAGACGAGAATATGCCAAGCTACAACATAATTGGTAGGTGCGCTGGTTGCCGATGATAGATGACTAAATAGTGTCAAGAGATCAAAATCACGATCAGGAGGAACTTATTGTCAAGGAGATTAGCGACCTCCACGATTGATCTTGGTGGAGATGTGTTTACATGGTAGTGGCTGTCGTGTTCATCGTAAAAGTTAGATCATCTCATTTTGAGACTATTCCATTCGGCGCACACGATCTTCTAAAGAGATTCTGTTGTCTTCACGTCACTCGAAGTGATCAGCTTGGCATCCACCTTGGTTTCAATATGAGTTGGAGTGGGAGGCTCATTATTAAATATTACATGATGATCAGTGTTCACAAATTGATTGAGGTTCATTTTCACGACTGTCAAACTATCGTTGAAGTAAAAGTTATGCCTTAGCTTTGTTGCGAGTCACATATATGTTTGAATAAGAGAAACTCATTTTACTGAAAAAAAACTACTTGTAATTAAAATCCACTTCTTATATTTGTACAAAGTTTTCCGATGAGGGCATTACAAATATATAAAGAGACAATAAAATCCTAGAATAAAATGCTATGATAATGGTTAAATTACAGTTGTTGGTAGCTGATTAGATGGATCGGGAGTCATCAGCCATGGTAAATGGCTAATGCGATGTTTAAGCGACCAATAAGTGGTTAGATGGCTGAAGCAACCATTAGCGATAATGCAGCAACAGCGGTTAATAATGATAACGGTCATGTGGTGGCGATAGTAACTAGGTAGATGGTGTTAACGAGGATAGTGATAGCGATACGGCAGTACGGTGAGCCGTAGCTTTTCGATTATGCTTGGAGGATTTTCAAACTTTTCAGCTTGGGCCTCCTATGAATGAGGACTATTTATATATTAGAAGAGTGATGTTTCTGTAAATACATGTAAAATCCAAACCACTCTGTTGGATGACTCAAAATGATTTCTTTGATCATTTGATGTATTTTAAGTATTTGAATGCTCAAATGAAGTCAGAATTATGAGATCTTGGGCTTGTTAGATCTTGCTCATCAAGACGCTCAATTTGACTATAAACACTCCATGTTTAAGAGTCGATTGATAATAAACGCTTAATCTGGGTTAGTCTTGATTCAGAATCAAATTACTTTCGACATCAAGATTCGTGCTTCGACAAGTAGAATTTTTAGTATCATATCAAATATTACATACAAATAATATCATTATTAAACTTTTAAAGTTAAATATATTTTTTTATAAATAGAAATGATATTATATTTTTAAATATTAATTTTAGAGTGAGATATATAAATGCATAAAATTATATGGTATGCATAAATCTTCAAAAAAAGAAAAAAAAGGGGATTTACATACATACCATGCAAATATCATTATTTACATATTTAACACCTAAACTTACTATTTTACAATTTTAACACCTAAAACATTCTAACAATATTACCACTTTTAGTCTCTCCCGTAAGCGTTCATTTCAAAATGCGGCAGATCAGTCACTCTTCTTGGAAGAGTGATGAGTGAAAGCGGTCTGCGATCCCATAATGGCAAACCTCTCCATCCTCATCACGAGCTCGAGGCGAATCGCCGCCTCTTCTTCCTCCTCTCTTGGTGGATGTGGTGGCGAGGATCCTCTCAAGTCTTCATTGTCCTTCCTAACCTCCTCCACACGTGTCGCCATCATCCTTACCTTTCAATCTTATTCGGAAAATGTAAAATTTTGTTATTGTTTTTTAATGTCTTGCTTATTTGATTGTACTCTCTTGGTTAGATCTAATTTTGAAGATATTGTAGTAAGTTTGCAATTTTTATTTTCTTGTCATCATCATGGACATTAAAGTTTTGTTTGAATTCAAGGAAAGCAAAGTAAATGAAATGAAATTCAAATGGTTTGTCATCTGAGATTTTGGATGTAGTCTTATAGTTGAAAAATATCTTATTATATATATTAAGTGATTAATTTGTATTCATAGTTTTAGTTTTTGGGTTAAAATAGGTATGATTATTGATGGGGGTGATAGTATGTATATATAAGAGCACATGATCATTTATAATGCGGTGAATAAAGTATCATTTTTGATGATTGTATGACAATGTGAAATTAGATTAACTCCTGATTGGACATCAAATTAGATTAACTCACTTTGATCATCAAATTTTATATTTGGCATCTTATTTTGAGAATTCAAATAATCTTCAATTATTAAATCCTCATTTGCGGTAAAATTTTTTTGCAATTTAATTGCAAATATTATATTAGATCGTGTATGCTTTGAATTTGAGACTGATTAAAGTGATGTTTATCGGTTGCTTTACCACTATTACCTTGTCTCAAAAGATGGTATAAAGAAATGTGGGTTGAAGAATTGAAAAGTAATCTCATAGAATGTGCTTAACCCTATAGCCTTGTGGTTGAGGACTTGACTAACATTTTGGTGGGCATTGGGCGTGTAATCACAATTTTAATGAATTATGATATATTTGCTAAGCGTTCAATTTTGAGCATTTCAAGGAAAGCATGGATGTTGATTTGTATTTGTTTGTGGTAGCAAGAATGAGCCAATTAATTCTTTTACTTCTTTTATGTCATGTGAAATGAAGTTTGAGCTTTAGCCATGGAATTGGCATTTCTATCATGAAATTGGATATAAATTAAGTGACTAAATAAATTTTCATTAGGTCATTTGCCGATATGGTTGCTTAAATTTGTTACATATCACTATTGCTTTAATTATTGTCTCTTAACACTTGTATTGAGAAAAATTATAGAGGTAAATATATATGTGAGCTATGCGGAAGCATGGCAATGTAGAAACAAATTACAACAAATTGCATGAGGAACTCTCACATGACTCATTTGATGAGGGAAGCGCGAAACCTTGCATGATAGTAGTGCAAAGTCTTATAGTGAATTGTCAACTAGACAAGGTAAGGCATGTATTCATCTATGGAAATCACCTTAAATACCGCTTATAGCCATCTACTTCTCTATACAAGTATTAAAATTCTTGATACATATCTCTCGTTTTTGTCCCATAGTTTGATCATAGGAAGCTAAGAATCCTGCTTGCATGGGTTTGAATACTTCAAGTTTTAAAGGAAGAACATCATCTCTAGCCAAAAACTTAAGAACATCATCGAGTTCATCTTAAATTATGCTCCTCGGCCTTTCATTTATCAACCATCGAGAATCATGTTCCCAAAAATCCCGTACCCTTGGAAGTGCAAGAGAAGATTTGCACGGCTCATTTCACCAAATTCAACTTCATCAGGATGAAGCATTTTACAGTTTGATCCTTTCTTTAATGTAATGCATATGTGCACAAATTTAATTATATCAATAATTAGATCTTAGCTTTGATCATTTGTTTTGCAATGTTAAGACCTTATATATATGTATATATATATATATATATATATATATATATATATATATATATATATATATATATATATATATATATATATATATATATATATATATCCCAAATTATGAAAAACTCATGTCACTCAGGTTCAGTTACGTATTGCTAATTTTCAATTGAAGGAACAGCATGATCCAAAAATTAAAAACAAAAAAGAAAAAAAATTTACTTTTTTATTCTAGTTAACTTACAAGCAGTAGGTAACAATAATACAAAAGTGCAAAACTAAAATAGTGCACAAACAGAATAACCATAATCGTAACTCACCTAAAAATTTCAATTATTGTCCACCGTTCCATAAAACTATAAGTGTGTTAGTATTCCACTTGAGTGTTGAAAGAAACTTGGATATATAAAATATATACAAAGATTAGTCGGTGGCTCGAAAAGCTAAATTATGCTTAGCTAGGTTATAAAGAATGGATACACTAAATTTCCATGAAAGAAAAATTTAACAAAATACACAGACTAGAATGCAGCAGAGAGAAGAACAATACACTTCTAAATACATGTACACATGCACTATCAATTAAATTTGTACATCGCATCAATCTTCATGCATCATTACGAATACATGTCTCAAGGTACTCTAAGAATGTATCTTCACAAGAAAGAGCCATACTCTCTATCGACTGAAACAATTCTTAGGTTAGCCCTCGACGTCTCTTGTGGAATGGAATACCTTCATTCAGAAGGTGTGATCCACAGGGACTTAAAGTCTCATAATTTGCTGAAATGAGGGTCAAAGTTGCAGACTTTGGCACCTCCTGCCTTGAGACTCAGCTCAGAGATTCCAAAGGTAATATGGGAAGATCTCATCAAAAAATGGCGAGGCGTTCTTGGCAGAGAGGGACGATCGAGCGACTTCTCAATCCTTAGCCTCAGCTCGAATGGAAACATCTCCAACACCTAAACACCAAACGAGCGCTTACAAGGGCAGTGAGAAGACTCTGAGGCTGGGAGCAGAGGCACGATGGGCTGACTTCTCAATCCCAGCCTTAGTAAAATACCCTTGTTGTGGACAAGACGAAGCCTCTTGGCTATTCGAGGGAAGGCGCTTCACGCCATAGCAGGACCGAACCAGTGTTGGGAAGAAACGAACGCTTACCTATTAGGCACGTCGTGGACAAATTCAAAAAAAGCGTCAGAGAACTATTAGGCGCATGATGGAGAGAGCTCTCATCAGCAATGGCTCAAATAGAGGCTCAAAAATTGATCCACCCAGCTCGCGTCTTCTACTCTCCATCAACCCTCCTCAAACAACGATGGAGAGCTCTCATCGAGCAATGGCTTGAAACAAAGGCTCGTGATCCACCGAGCTGGAGCTCATCTTCTACCTCTCCATCGCCCAACCCTCCCAACAACCATGATGGAGAGAGTCTCATCAGCAATGGCTCAAGCATTTGATCCACCGAGCTCAGCTTGTCTTCTACCTCTCCATCGCCCAACCCTCCCGAACAAGACCCGTGGAAACCCCCATTAGATGAGAGCTTCTTACGTCTTTGTTAGGGAGGCAAAGTAATATTGTTGTGGTTAGAATGTTTTGATGTTAAATTTGTAAAATAGTATGTTTAGGTGTTAAATATGTAAATAATGATGTTTGACGTGGTATGTATGTAAATCCTCCAAAAAAAAATCATCTCTTCTTAACCAAGACAAAGGCGAACCCAAAACCTAAAACCCTGAACCATGGCATGGCGGCTCTCATCGATCATCAAAATTTCCTTTTTCTGACCAGCAGCCTTTCTTACCAACCCTTCCCGCTACTGCAATTCCTTCTCGCCCTCCTCCATTCTCCCACTGTTCAACTGCAAGCGCCGGAAGAAACTCCGCAAAAGCAAGTCAAGCCATCGCTACATCCACTCTGCTCTCTTCCTGCTTCGATGCTATAATCCATCATGACTCTCTCTTCCGCTTCATCTCCTGACACGAGCTCTCGCCCACCAACCCTCCTCATATATCTCTCTCCGCCGCAGAAGCTTCACCTCATGAGCGGCTTTCTGCGAAACCTCACGCTTGTTGTTCGCCATCCTCTTCTTCTCCGCATCTTCCCTCATCCGTCGCTCTATGGACCCCTTCACCTCTCATTCACTACCTTAATGGAATTCCTCCTGTCAGAGGAACAATCCATCTTCAATGCGTCTGAAGCAGATCGCGTCACCACTGTTCGTAAGCTTCTCATGATATCTTCCGGTCACCGTATTCCTCTCGCGAAGCTCCATCATTGCCGCCATGTTCTTGGTCTTCCCGATGACTTCCGCGACCGTGTTCGAAATTACCCAGACTTCTTCCGAGTCGCTGTAGACCCTGATGGTCGCAACGTCCTCGAGCTCGTTGAATGGGATCCGACTCTTACCGTCAGCGCGCTAGAGCGAGACTTCATTGCGGATGAGTACCGTGTTCAGCGTTCCTTCAAATTTTCCATTCCTCATGGGAAGAATTTAGGTATAGATGAGGATGATGAGAGAAAGATGAATTGTTTGACGACGCTGCCTTTGATTTCGCCATATACTGATGGCTCTGAGCTGAAGCCGTGGACAGTGGAGGCGGAAAAGTATAGGGTTGGGGTTATTCATGAATTTTTGAGTTTGACAGTGGAGAAAAGGGCTTATATTCATCACATAGTGGAGTTCAAGGAGGAGTTTGGTCTTACGTGGCATACTTATCATATGCTTCAAGCATTTTACTTGGAGGAACGGAGATGAACTGGGTTGTTTTCTTGAAAGATGCTTATAATGAGGATGGGACGTTGATAGAGAAGGGCCCTCTGGTCTTGAAGAAGTTAAGAAGGTATGCTCTCATGAAGGAAGGGGAAGAGGAAGCTAAGGGTGGAGTTACTGGAGCTATTAGAGTTTGAAATGGCATGGAATTTTGATGTTTTTCTTCTGAATGAGGAGAAATTTGTTTTCAATGGTCATTGATTTAGGAAGAGAATATATGGTTTGGAGGGTGAAATTGCATTGAATCTTGTGGCGTGAATGAGCTGATTAAATTAACATATGGGGATCAGACCTTATTGGTTTTGTGATTAAAGTTTGATGGAGAAAAAAACCTACCAAAAAGTATTTTGGTTACATGTCACTTGGAACTCAAGCATGTCATACATGCAAGGTAATATCCTTTGACAGGAAATTTGTATGATTATGTTTTTAGTATTTATTCCGATGGTTTTTTAAATGCTACATAATTTATATTAGAGCTTGAAAAGTCGAAAGTTTATTTTTTTCTCACAAAATAGATCTAAATTTATTGCAAAATGCTTTCTTATTCCTCATTGCTTAAGCTTTGTGATGCAAGTGAGATCCCTCGATTGCTTCGATTGTTCAATTGCAAATTTTCTCCACTCCTATGACTTGAAATCTCCATAGAGATGAAAAGAAAGCCATGGGAGCTTAAGGATTGGTTGTAAATGGGGAGATGGAGTATTTTGTTAGTCAAAGAAGCTTGGAGGAATCATTGTTGTGAGTTGGGAGAGGAAGAAGAAACAAGGTAAGGATGAGGAGGAGAATAGTTAATCATCAACTAATGATGAATAATCCTAATTATGTTGACATGCTTTGCATGAAATTCTTCAAGACCATTTGATGTGCTTGAATTTGCATGCCATGTTGATCAATCACTTAGGGAGAGCATCAATCAAAAAATGTTTGGACATTTTTATATCAAAATATTTATATACATATTTTGATTGGAGTGCTTCCCACCTCTTGCTAAAAGAATTTGGTTAATGCTCTATTAAAGTTTTCAAGAGCATTCTCATTTAATTATGATATTGTTGTCCTATTATTATCTTAAGCATATATTCTTTGATCGAGAATTTTGAAATGAAATTTACTTCTTGGGATGTCAGCACATGGTTTGTTGGCTTAATTAGCCTCATGTTCAATTTGATTAATTTTGATGATAACAAACAAATGCTTGGATGTTCTAATGAATATTTTTATGTGTTTCAGATATATCAATTGCTAATTACATATCCAATACATCTCACAAATTGTTAGAAGAAATTGCAAGAATAAAAGAATGAAAGGGATAATGTGAAGCTCATGATTTTAGGTTATATGACTATTCATATGAGTTCTTTGGCATGAATCAATTTGCTCACAACCTAACATACTATTTTAATGAGGTTAATTTGTATAAATCTTTATTTAATTAACATTCAATTATATGTTTTTCTACATAGCAATAAAATTGTCAAAGTAATAAATGATCATAACTATTAAGTATAATTATTTTATTTACTTAATATAATTAGGTATTTTAATTTAATTTGCTGGTTATATGATAACTAACATATTTATGATTATATATAAATTATATCATAATTTTTTAAATATCACATGTCAAAATTAACAAAAAATATATAAAATTTTGTATTTTAGCCAAAGTCATTGTTTAATCAAAGAATTCATATCTGATTTTATCTCCATCGGATGCCTTGGATTTTTTCCTTTAAAATAAGTGGTTACATGACCCACTTTGCATTAAAATTGAATTTATTATGATTTTTAAACATTACTTGATTTTAATAATGGATGCATGCTACATGCTTTGAATATATTAAGAGCTACATGTGATTACTTTTGACTTTCCCATGTGAATAGCCAAATTTTTGCTGCTAAATTTAATATTTGTTTAATATAAATTATATTTTATTGAATATTAAATTATCACATGATAGCATGAGGTTGTATAATATATTTCTTTGAAATAATTTTTTAAATGACCTTCCTATAAATAGCCCTCATTCTCTTCATGAAAGCATCCTCATTCAAAATTCAAAATCTCCAGCAAATCTAAGAGAAAATCTCTTAAATGTTCTTTCCAAGTGTTCTCCAAATATTGCAAGATCAAATCCTTGGTTTGGAAGCTTCAACATCTTCAACGGCAAGCCTTTTAAATTACTTGAGTTTGTTTTCTTGATCTTAATACTTCTTAGTTGTTCATGCTATTTTCACCATCTATTTCTTCTTTCTAATTTATACTTTTGGTGGATTAGTCTTTGAATATTGGTTTTCACATCAAAGCTTCTCAATCATTTTTTTTTGTGAAAACTCTTGTGATAATTTGTAGGATCTATTTCAACTTGCTGAAATGAAATTTTTAACTCTAAATTTCTTTTGGTTTCTTGAAATATTTCTTCTTTGGTCTTATTTTGAAAGATCATTTATTCTTAGATCTATTTTAAGCATTTTAAAATAAATTATTGTGCTGAAATTATTTTCATATTTTCTAGATCTCTCTTTTTAATTGAAAGCTTACTAACTTAGATCATCATATACTTATTTTTTTTATTTTGTGATCATTAGCATTAATTGAAAGAATCTTTTGGTTAAAAAAAAAAAATTACTCCTTGCTGAAATTTATCTTATCATGAAAAGAATATTGTGAATTTATTTTGAAATCATTTTATATTATTCTACAAATTATAATAACTTAAACATCCTAGTAAGATCACTTTAAGATATTTATTTTTATTAAGTGAGCATTTTGCTTGCCAAATTTTTGAGTTGTAAAGTGATCATTTATAAGTTGTGAGATCACTTTTTGAATTTGATTTCTTGGTATATTTGTGAGAGATTTACTTTATCAAAATTTATTATTTTGTATTTTTTTTGTGTTGTAAAATTTATTTTGGGGTTACTTTTGCCCTTTAGGAGTACATATTGTTGTAGGGGTTGTACTTGCCGTTATAGGAGAGTACTTTTGTAAACCATTTTTTAGTGGATTCCTAGCCGGGGTGGCTAGTGGGTAGGTTTTGGGGTTTGGAACCACATTAAAAATGTGTGCCTCTTGTCTCTATTTACTTTATTGTATTTTTATTTTTCTTTGCATTTAGAATTATATCTTATCATTATAAAATCAAAATCTAATTTTCTATTTAAAAATTAAAATTTAAGTTTTGAAAATTTTAATATTACCCAATTCACCCCCCCCTCTTGGGTGCTATAGTGTCTCACATTGGTATCGAGCTAGGCTCTTTTATTGGCTTAACATCCAAGAGTAAATCTTTTCACTATGGCACAAGGTTTCACAAAGGGTTCATTACCTGGGAGGACAATCCACTCATAGACCTCCACTTTTAGATAGTGTACCATTTGATTATTGGAAAAATAGAATTAGTACATTCTTAAGAGGTCAAGATGATGCATGTGGTATATGTTGACACATCAATATCATACACCCACGAGAAGTAAATGGCATTAAAGAAAAACCTTTTGAGGAATGGTCTATAGAAAGAGAACTTGATGAATTAAATGCTGGGCTTGTAATACTTTACATTGTGCTTTATTACCGATGATTACATGAAAATTTCTATGTTAAAGAAATATGGGATAAACTTATTATAACTTATGAAGGAACTAGTGAAGTTAGAGATGCTCACATAAATAGACTTGTTCATGATTATGAGTTATTTCATATGTCTCCTTCAATCTATTTCATATGTATACTAGATTTATGAAAATAATTAACACATTACATTCTCTTGGAAAAACATATAGGAATCAAGACTTAGTTTATAAGATTCTTAGATGTCTTCCAAAAGAATGGGAAGCTAAAACAACTATTAGTGAAGCTAAAGATTTATCTACTTATCCACTTGATCGACTTTTGGGTTCTTTGATAGCACATGAACAGGTTATTGCTCAAAGGGATAAGATGGATAACTCAGCAGAAAAGGAGAAGGAGAAAGGAAAAGCCATTGCACTACAAGTTGATGATAGTGATGAGCATAACACCTCAAGCTCGAATGGTGATTGTGATGAGGTGGTCATGCTTTCCAAAAGGCTTGGGAACTTGCTAAGGAAGAAGAATCAAAGGTATAAAAATCTAAAAAATTATAAATTTCAAACTAAGAAATTTCCTACAGTGAAGGGATCATTTGCTATCATTGTAAAAGCCGGACACATAAGAGGTGATTGTCCGAACTTATTGAATCAAAGAAAAAAAAATGTAAACAAAAGAAAAATATGAAGGAGAAAAGTACCATAAGAAGAAGAAGGCTTTATGGGCCAATCCAGATTCAAATGAATCAAGTACTAGCTCATCAGATGAAGAGGTCAACATATGTCTTATGGCAAATGGAGAATTTGACTTAGATTCTCAAGAGGTATGTAATGATATATCTTATGATGAATTAGATGATGCTTTTAATGATTTAGTTATTGAATATAAAAAATTAAAAAGAAAATACAAAACCTTAGAAAAAGAACATAAAAATTTAGATATGCATTTTTGTGATTTAAAAAATGAATGTGATAATTTAAAAAGTAAAAATACTTCTTTATTAAATTGTTCCTTAGTTGTAGGTAAACTTGAAAGAGAGAATATCTTATTAAAAGCAAGATTAGAATTATGTTTAAAATCACAAGTTCATTATAATACTTCATCAAGAAAACATTTAATAAAATTATTTGCATCATACACATCCCACTCATATATCTTATAATTATCATTCTAAATCATATGCAAACACTAATGTTTGGTGCAACTATTGCAATAAAAGGGCATATTTCATTTGATTGCTATGCACGTAAAATACAAAATACTAAGCAATCATCTTATGTATGGGTACCAAAAGGTACAAACACTACACAAACCATGCATGCTAAATATCTTACTTCAAATTTAGAATGTGGACCCAAACATGTTTGGGTTCCAAAAGTTAACATGTGAGTTTATTTTGTAGGAATGCCTTCAAAGCAAAATCAAAGAAGGCATGTGGTACTTGGACGATGGATGTTCAAGACATATGAGAGAGATAAAGATAAATTCACAACTTTAGAATCAAGTGATGGAGGATTTGTTACATATGGAGATAATGCAAGGGAAAAATCATTGGCATTGGTTCTATTTGTAAGAATTCTATCACTTTAGATAAAGTTTTTTAGTAGAAGGATTAAAACATAATTTAATTTCTATTAGTCAATTATGTGATAAAGGTTTGAATGTAGTATTCCATGCATCATATTGCATTATAAAAAATAATGAAAATGTTTTGCTAGTAGGAAAAGATACAAAAATATTTATGTCATTGATTTAGATAGCTTTCATGATGTAAATTTAAACTTACTTTGTTTTAAAAGCACTCATGATGATATATGGTTATGGCATAGAGACTATGTCATATTAACATGCACACACTTAATAAAATTGCTAAACTTGATTTAGTAGTTGGTTTTGCCTAAATTAAATTTTCATTCAAACTATGTTTGTGATGCATGTATTCATGGTAAACATTCTAGAAGCTCATTTAAAAAAAAAATATTGTTTCTACTTCTAGACCTCTAGAATTATTACACATGGATTTATTTGGTCCTATTAGCACCACTAGCTTAGGTGGAAAAATTATGGTTTGTGATTGTTGATGATTTCTCTAGATATACTTGGGTCTTATTTGTAACTTACAAGGATGATGTTTTGGTGAGTTTAGAAAGTTTTCTAAATATATTCAAAGAGAACAAGGCCTTTTGATTAATAGGGTTCAAACGATCATGGTGGCGAAAATAAATTATTTGAGGATTTTTGTGATGAACATGGGATTAGACATAATTTTTTTGCAGAACTCCCCAACAAAATGGAGTAGTAGAGAGAAAAATAGAATATTAATTGAATTAAGTAGATCTATGCTTGATGAGTATAAATTGCCAAAATATTTTTAAGGAATACATGTTATGTAATGAATAGGATCTATTTTAGACCAATTTTGAAGAAGACACCCTATGAATTGTTTTTTTGGAAAGAAGCCTAAGATTGAACACTTTCATGTATTTGGATGTAAATGCTTTATTTTGAATAATGGAAAAGATCATTTAGGTAAGTTTGATTGCAAATCGATGATGGTATTTTCTTAGGATACTCTCTTTCTAGTAGAGCTTATAGAGTTTACAATAAAAGAAAAATGATTGTAGAAGAATCAATACATGTTATTTTTTGATGAAAATTTGATTGATCCTATTAGAAATGAAGTGATTGATGAAGAGATTGATAACTTTAAGAAAATATCTTTAGAAGATAATATGGATGATTCATTGCCTAAAGAATGGAAATATAATAAAATCATCCAAAGGAACTAATTATAGATCCTTCAAAAGGAGTTATGACTAGAAGGCATAGTAGAGAAGTTGTAGATCATTCAAGATTTTATCCGAGGTTGAACCTAAAAATTTAGAAGAAGCATTAAATGATAATTTTTGGATTATTGCTATGGAAGAGGAGTTAAATCAATTTGTAAGAAATGATGTTTGGGAATTAGTCCCAAGGCCCCAAGATCAAAATGTCATTGGAACAAAATGGATCTTTAGAATAAGCTAGATGATTCAGGTTGTATTATTAGAAATAAAGCTAGGTTAGTTGCACAAGGGTACTCACAAGTTGAAGGTATAGATTTTGAAGAATCTTTTGCACCCTTAGCGACTAGAAGCTATCAGTTACTCCTTGCTTTGCTTATTTTATTTTAAACTTTTTCAAATGGATGTCAAAAGTGCATTTTGAATGGATTTATTGAACAAAAATGTATTTGTAGAGCAACCACCTGGATTTGAGAGCCTTGATTTTCCAAATCATGTGTATAAATTAAAGAAAGCCTTATATGGTTTAAAACAGGCTCTGCTTGATAGGTTAAGTAACTTTTTTGATCATGGATTTAGAAAGAGTAGATACCACTTTATTCCTTAAGAGCATAGATGATGATTTGATTGTGGTACAAGTGTGTAGATGATATATTATTTGGAAGTACAAATGAATCTTTATGCCATGAGTTCTCATCTTTGATGTCTAAAGAGTTTGAAATGAGTATGATGGGAGAACTTAATTTTTTGGTCTTCAAGTGAAGCAACAAGAAAATGGCACATTCATCTATCAAACTAAGTATATAAATGAATGCTTGAGAGGTTTGACATGAAAAGATTTAAATCTAGTAAAACTCCTATGAGCCCATCTATAAAATTGGATTTAGATGAATTAGGAAAATCTGATCAAAAACTTTATAGGAGTATGATAGGTTCACTTTTACCTTGTCTAGTAGGCCGATATTATGTTTTTTGCTATTTGTTTGTGTGCTTTTTTGCCAACCCAAAGAATCTCATTTAATAGCAAAGCGTATCTTCGGTATTTGATAGGCACTACTAGGTTAGGTTTATGGTATCCTAAAAATTCTTTATCATGTGATTTGATTGCCTATTATCGATTTTGCGATGCAAAGTAGATAGAAAAAAGCACATCCGGCATATGTCATTTTTAGGATCATCACTTGTGTCTTGGTCATCTAGAAACAAAAATTGTAGCTTTATCCACTTCGAGAGTACATATGTGTAGTTCTGTTGCTTGTCCTTTGGTTAAAGCAACAATTAGAAGATTTTGGTATTAAGCAAGATCACAGTTCAATGTGACAATACTAGTGCTATTAGTTTAACTAAAATCCTATCCAAGACTCTCGAACCAAGCATATAGAAATTAGACATCATTTTATTAGGGATCATGTTTTGAAAGGTGATGTTAATATTAATTTATTAGCACCGATTTACAAATTGTAGATATTTTTACAAAACCCTTACCGGAAGAACGTTTTGTACTTTAAGAGCATGCTTGGAATGTTAGATCCTAATATTTAAAATTGTATGTAGTTTGCTCTCACTTTTGATGTTGTCAAAAGGGGAGAAGAGTAAAATGTTGGTTAATATTAAGTCTATTTAATGCATACATTTAGGGGAGCAACATTATTCATCTCATGCATAATTTTTTTTAATAGAATTTCTTTCAAAAACTATGATGAAAGGTCAATTTGCACCTTCATCAATCAACATTAGTTTGTCATCATCAAAAGGGGAGATTGTTGGCTTAATTAGCCTCATGTTCAATTTGATTAATTTTGATGATAACAAACAAATGCTTGGATGTTCTAATGAATATTTTATGTGTTTCAGATATATCAATTGCTAATTACATATCCAATACATCTCACAAATTGTTAGAAGAAATTGCAAGAATAAAAGAATGAAAGGGATAATGTGAAGCTCATGATTTTAGGTTATATGACTATTCATATGAGTTCTTTGGCATGAATCAATTTGCTCACAACCTAACATACTATTTTAATGAGGTTAATTTGTATAAATCTTTATTTAATTAACATTCAATTATATATGTTTTTCTACATAGCAATAAAATTGTCAAAGTAATAAATGATCATAACTATTAAGTATAATTATTTTATTTACTTAATATAATTAGGTATTTTAATTTAATTTGCTGGTTATATGATAACTAACATATTTATGATTATATATAAATTATATCATAATTTTTAAATATCACATGTCAAAATTAACAAAATATATAAAATTTTGTATTTTAGCCAAAGTCATTGTTTAATCAAAGAATTCATATCTGATTTTATCTCGGATGCCTTGGATTTTTTCCTTTAAAATAAGTGGTTACATGACCCACTTTGCATTAAAATTGAATTTATTATGATTTTTTAAACATTACTTGATTTTAATAATGGATGCATGCTACATGCTTTGAATATATTAAGAGCTACATGTGATTACTTTTGACTTTCCCATGTGAATAGCCGAATTTTCTGCTAAATTTAATATTTGTTTAATATAAATTATATTTTTATTGAATATTAAATTATCACATGATAGCATGAGGTTGTATAATATATTTCTTTGAAATAATTTTAAATGACCTTCTTGCCTATAAATAGCCCTCATTCTCTTCATGAAAGCATCCCTCATTCAAAATTCAAAATCTCTCCAGCAAATCTAAGAGAAAATCTCTTAAATGTTCTTTCCAAGTGTTCTCCAAATATTGCAAGATCAAATCCTTGGTTTGGAAGCTTCAACATCTTCAACTAAGCAAGCCTTTTAAATTACTTGAGTTTGTTTTCTTGATCTTAATACTTCTTAGTTGTTCATGCTATTTTCACCATCTATTTCTTCTTTCTAATTTATACTTTTGGTGGATTAGTCTTTGAATATTGGTTTTCACATCAAAGCTTCTCAATCATTTTTTTGTGAAAACTCTTGTGATAATTTGTAGGATCTATTTCAACTTGCTGAAAGCTTCCTACAAATTTCTTTTGGTTTCTTGAAATATTTCTTCTTTGGTCTTATTTTGAAAGATCATTTATTCTTAGATCTATTTTAAGCATTTTAAAATAAATTATTGCTGAAATTATTTTCATATTTTCTAGATCTCTTTTTAATTGAAAGCTTACTAGCCAACTTAGATCAATCATATACTTATTTTTTTTATTTTGTGATCATTAGCATTATTTGAAAGAATCTTTTGGTTAAAAAAAAAAAAATTACTCCTTGCTGAAATTTATCTTATCATAAAAAAGAATATTGTGAATTTATTTTGAAATCATTTTGTATTATTCTATAATAACTTAAACATCTAAGATCACTTTAAGATATTTATTTTTTTATTAAGTGAGCATTTTGCTTGCCAAATTTTTTGAGTTGTAAAGTGATCATTTATAAGTTGTGAGATCACTTTTGAATTTGATTTCTTGGTATATTTGTGAGAGATTTACTTTATCAAAATTTATTATTTTGTATTTTTTTGTGTTGTAAAATTTATTTTGGGGTTGTACTACTTTGTAGGAGAGTACATATTGTTGTAGGGTTGTACTTTTCGTATAGAGAGAGTACTTTTGTAAACCATTTTTCATTTAGTGGATTCCTAGGGGTTCTAGCGTGGGGTTTTGGGGTTTAACCCATAAAAAAATGCCTCTTGTCTCTATTTACTTATTGTATTTTTTATTTTTTCATTTAGAATTATATCTTATCATTATAAAATCAAAATCTAATTTTCTATTTAAAATTAAAATTTAAGTTTTGAAAATTTTAATATTACCCAATTCACCCCCCCTCTTGGGTGCTATAGTGTCTCACATGGTTCATATGTACAATGTGGTTCAAAGCAACAAGATAATATGTGGTTTGTGCAGGCCAAGCATGCTATATGGGACTCAAATATGTGATATGAATTAGGTTCATAAATTTTAGATTTTATAGGTGAGAGGATTAGAGAATTTATGTTTTAAACTTCACGTTTTAAAATAAATACCAGTTTGGAGTTTCTATGATATAATTTAGCACTATTTTTCGTCTGTGTTTTATATTGCTGCCAACTGTTATCATAAGATCATGAATGCTTGACATTTAATGTTATTGTGAAAGTTGATTTCCTTTTGATCAAAATCGAGCTAAACTTGTTGTAAAATACTATCTCCGTCTAATTGCGTAGCTTGCAAGCGATATCAATCAGATGCGTTTGATTGTTCAATCAAATCTTATTTCTATTCCTATGGTGTGAAATCTTAGTGAAGATTAAAAGGAAATATGGGAGTTTAATTATATTGTTGTAAATGGAGAGATGGACTTTTTATGCTAAGAAGCTTGGAGCTGTCATTAGCTTGTTGTCTAGTTGTAAGTGCTTCAAGGGGCTTGAAAGAGGATGAATAAACACAAGGAGGAGAATAGTTAGTTGACAACTAATGATGACTACTCTATATTGTGTTATTTTTTTTTGTGAAATTCTTTAGGACTATTTGATGTGCTTGAATTTCATGCCACTTTCATATCCATCTTAGAAAGAACATCAATTTGAAAATATTTGAATCCTTTATATACCAAATAAATATCCACATATTTTAACAAGAGCGGCCTCTCTTGCCAAACTAAGACAGTTAATGCTGTTTTAAAATTTTCTAGTTCAATCATTATTTAATTATTAACTTTTAGTGAGGAGATTTCCCATTTATTTATGATATTAATTATTTATTATCTTAAGCATATATCCTTTGATCAACCTTCCTAAAATGAAATTTAGTTTTGAGTGTGTCGGTAAATGATTTTGAAAATTTGGTTTAGATGTAAAAACTTGGAGAATTGGGAAAGATATAAAGTGACCTATATTCTAAGAAATAATATATGATGCAAAAAATTTAGCTTTTAGTGATTTATACAATAGATTAGATACTAAAGAAGGTGAAAGATGTATGTATAAGTTAGCCAACCAAAGAGACAGGAGAAGTAAAGATCTAGTTCAAGTGAGGTGTATTAAAGATGAAGATAATAAAGTGTTTTCTTAAAGAATGATATTAAAAATAGGTGGACGAGATATTTTGATAAACTTTTCAATGAAGGATCTGAATGTACGATTGATTTTAACAACCTTAATATCCTAAACAAAAATAGAGAATTTTATTTTTATCGTCATATTAGTAAATCTAAAGTTAGAGAAGCTTTAAAGAAAATGAAATGTGGAAAAATAATAGGACCTGATGATATTCCAATAGAAGTGTGGAAATGTTTAGGAGATCAAGGAATTTCTTGGCTTACAAATCTTTTTAATGTTATTTTAAAGACTAAAAGATGCTAGATGAGTGGAGAAAGAGTTTGTTGGTTCCTATATTTAAGAATAAAGGTGATGCACAAGAGTGTGCAAATTATAGAGGTTAATGTGTACATTAAAATTATGGGAGAGAGTAATTGAGCATAGGTTATGATGTGATATAAAAGTTTCTTACAATCAGTTAAGAGGTTTGATGGAGAAGTATAGAGAAAGTAAGGAGGATTTACATATGATATTTATTGAATTAGAGAAAGCTTATGATAAAGTTTCAAGAGATGTTCTGAGAGTTCAAATGAATTTGGTTATATTCAAGTAATTGGATATGTATACTAGACTACTTGTGTCCAAACACAAGGAGGATTGACAAAATATTTTCCCCAATTGGATTACATCAAGGATCAGCTTTAAGCCCTTATCTTTTTTGCTTTAGTTATGGATGTTCTTACTAGGCATTTACAGGAAGATGTACCTTGGTGCAAACTTTTTGCTGATGACATTTTTCTTGCTGATAAGACTAGAGAGGGAGTCCAAGAGAAACTTGAATTTTGGAGGTCAACATTAGAGCCTAAAGGTTTTCGTTTAAGTAGATCTAAAACTGAATATATGGAGTGTAATTTTAGTTGTAGAAGTTCTTGTGGTAGTGTTGTGACATTAGGTGAACAAGTCATTAATAAGAGTGAGCGATTCAGATATTTAGGCTCTATTGTTCAAAATGATGATGAAATAGATGGAGATGTTATTAGTAGAATTCAAGTTGGATGGTTGAAGTATGCCTAGCTTTGTGTGATAGAAAAATTCCACTTAAACTTTAGGAAAATTTTATAAGATGGTGGTAAGACCTGCAATGACTTATGGTAATGGCCAATAAAGAGAAGCATAAGACTAAGTTAAGTGTTGCAGAGATGAGGATGCTCAGGTGGATGAGTGGCTTGACTCTTAGAAATGAAATGTGAAATGAGTATGTTCCGAAAAATGTTGGAGTAGCTCTAATGGCAGATAAGATTAGAGAGAGTCGCCTTAGATGGTTTGGCCACATAAAGCGTCTATTTCAATCGGTTAGAGAGTAGATGCATTAGATTTTATTATGTTAAGAAAGGTAGAGGTAGACCTTGGTTAAGATGTATAAAAAATGACCTTAGTATACTTGAATTAAATGAGAATTTGACACATAATATAAAGATGATGAAGGATTATATACACTTAGTGGGATAAAGGCTTGTTGTTGTGGTTGTTGTTGTTGGTAAATGATTTGTGAAATGAAATTTAGTATTTGAGTATTGGTGATCATGGTCTATTTTTTTCAATTTTTTGCTTCAATAAACATCAACATTTAATTTTATGATAGTTCACAATATATACATTTGATTCTATCATCAACTATTATCTTAATGTCATAGAAATTGGTTAATGTTGTGTTATATTCTTTATTATGTTTTGAAATATTATCAATTTATCTATGTTTATGGATCAAGAAATCTTTTGTTGAGTTTTCAGATGGTTAAACCTCACCATTGTGTTATCAAGCTTCATTCATTACTTTGGACTTGTGGACTGTGTAAGAGCTAAAAGCAATATCTTGATGTTTTAATATAGTTATTTTACTTTATGAAGATTTTCAAAAGATTTGTAATTAATGAAATTTAGTTTTTGAGTGTCGGTAAAAGATTTTTGAAATAAAATTTAGTTTTTGAGTGTCGGTGATCATGGTCTATTTTTTGCTATTTTTTGCTTTAATAAACATAAACATTTGATTCTATGATAGTTCACAATGCATGCATTTGATTCTATCATCAACTATTATCTTAATCCCATAGTATTTGGTTAATGCTATGTTATATTCTTTATTATGTTTTAAAATATTATCAATTTATCTATGTTTATGGATCAAGAAATCTTTTGTTGACTTTTGAGATTGTTAAACCTCACCATTGTGCTATCAAGTTTCATTCATTACTACGGACTTTTGGATTGTGAAAGAGCTAAAAGCAATATCTTGATGTTTTAATATAGTTATTTTACTTTATGAAGATTTTCAAAAGATTTCTAATTAATGATGTGTAAAAGGATAATTTTATAACAATTTAGTTGTGTTAATAATTGTATCGTTTTAACAATTTGAATTTTTTTATTTATGGATATTTGTTGAGTTGATAAAAAATTTGAGGCTAATAGGTATGCGTTATCATCAATATCTTAGAGTTTGAGTTATGATAATGATTGGTATATGAGCATAAGTTTAATCTTTAAGACTTAAGATTTATTTAGGATTACTTTCTCTTGTTTTCTTTTCATAAGGCCTCCTCATGATCATTTAGTTTTATTATTGCTTTAGAAATTTTATGATAGGAAGGTGTTTTTGAGAACTACTAAAATGATATGATAGTTGTAAGAAAGTTGTCATTTAACTTTATACATATATATATATATATATATATATATATATATATATATATATATATATATATATATATATATATTCCCCAATATATATATATATATATATATATATATATATATACAATATATATATATATATATATATATATATATATATATATATATATATATATATTATATAATATATATACCATCTAAAACAAGATAACTATAAATTTTAATGAACTCATAGAGTTGCATCTTATGAAAATTTCATGAATTATGCAAATCTACCCAAGATAATAAGAAATTCATATTGACTTAATTTGGCTTTAATTAAGATTGTTTAAGATAACCAAGTTGTTAAATGAATTAGTTAGTACAATTAGAGAATGATGGATTAATACATTAAAGAGGCTATGATCAATAATGTGATAACCTTCTTTAGATTGCTAATCCATCTTAAGAGTATACCCCAAGGCTTATAATAGGCCTAAAATTGTCTCATAAAGGGATTTGACTAAAGAAAAGTTCATGGATTGTCTAGAGTATTTCTCAACAAAAAAAATATAGATGATCAATTAGAGTTCAATAATATACCTTAAAGCTCTAAGATTGTGCCTGAAATATTAATTTAGAAAGTCCATATGAAGAATTGTGATTAGGAATCTACTATCACCTCTATTGTAGATAGTGACTTTAGAGCAAAAACTTGAAAAAGTCCTTTACAAAGGGATGGTATTTTATCTCAAGTTAAATTTTTAAGTTAACACCATCTAAGATTTATGAGCTAAGCATGTACATGTTCTCATTTTTTTTATTGTTAAAAGTGCTAATTAAAATTTAGAAAATGATAATATAGACAAGATTTAAACTTTTCATTTCATTTTAATATTTCAAAGCTAGCAATGAAAATTTAAGCAACTCGAGCTTCTAATGCAGATTCATTATCCAAGAGAGATTTGTTGATTGTATATAGTTAACAACTAAGTATATCTCAATTAGACCATACTAATCTCATCTTCTATCTTTTAGTCCTTATTATTTTTCCTCTAATATAGTGTAGAGTTTTTTTAAAAAATTTATATTAGGATCAAACCAACTAATTGTTGCATCTCGAGAATGTATCATGTGAGAGTGTAGGGTTGATATGTGTATATAAGATAAGCAGTAGGAAGACTCAAATACAATTCACATTTAAGTTTTGATCATATCATACCATTGTTTATGGGACAAAATTGAGATGAATAAAAATTTGTTTACCATTGACACTGAGATTAAAGAAAATGAATATGAAGAAGTGTTATTGAAGAATAATGTGTGTTGCAATGGGAGGGATGGTTCAAAAGAAGATATTTATAATGGCATGAGTGATGTGGGTAGGCTCTTAAAAGAATGATTAAAAGAAGATTGCATGCAAGACTTTTGTATAATTATTATAACCGTTGTGTTTTTCAACTTGTTTGATATTTGTTTAATAATATTTTTGTAAGCTATTGTCTAGACTTTGATGATAGTGCAAAATCAATAAAAATATGAAAATTTGACATTATTTGGCGTGATGTCAACTATTATATACACATTACATGTGATGATATGATTGCTTATTGTGTGAATAACGAGGATAATATTAGTAGCATGGATATTAATTAGTTTGGTTGGTTAAGGGCCCTCCAAGTTGTCAAGATTTTGGTTTCAAAGTTTATATCATAATAAAATTTCACCTTATGAACTTAGTACAAAAAAAAATGGTGTGGTTTTCTAGTAACATTTGTTCATTGGAAGTGTTGGATTTTTATATTTGATTACCAAAAGGATATTAAGGTCATTACTAGATGTGTTTCCACTGGTGATTGAAAGGACAACTCCTAATTAAGGAGTATTGGGAATTGCATAGACTATGATGATAGCACAATTCAAATAAAAATGGGAAACTTTAGTGATGATGGTTGAATGCCAAATGTTCATTTCATATGCATGCTTATTGGGTGAATAATGTGAATAGGAATAGTTAGATGTTTATATTTGATCTCCAAAAGTGTATTAAAGTCATCAGGAGATGAGTTTTCTTTGGTGATTGACCACCCTCTCATATTAACGATCAACCTTATTTGTGTGTGGGAGCTTGTGAATTCATGGTGATACCAAATTTAATGTTGTACTTTCACTGTTGAGTTTCTTGTGTATATTTCCTAAGGTTACCAATGTGGGTAGAAGGCATAAAAGGAACTAAATTTGTGAATTTAGATACGTTACAAAATTAATAATGAGTGGAATGCAGATGGCAATACCAAGAAAAAAAGATATAGAGGAGTGCTTTTGGCAGGAAGAGAAAGAGTAAGCATGTAACTAAATACTTGTTGGGCGTGGAGATCATGTAGTAGAGCAACCTTGTATTAGAAGGAGATGGGTGAGTTAGGCTAGGGAGATGATTTGGGTAGAGAAGTAAAGAGATAGATGGGAGATGCTCACAAGAAGACACATGAAAGTGAGTGCGAAGGAGAGGGTGTGTAGATTGTGTGAATGAGGAGGTTGTTTGTCTCAACCCAATGGAATACAATGGTGGGTGACATGGTGTCCAAGCTTGTTTGATTTTTCTTCTTTTTATTTTATGTTTTATTTTGTAGTGTGTGTGTGTGTATTCATTCATTCCTAACTTACTCCAATTATTATTATAATAAGATTAAATAAGATTTCTTAAGGTGCAATACATCAAGTGGTTTATAAACCAAGTCTCAACACTTTTCATGATATAAAAAAAAACACATTTCATGATATCTTTATTCCAATAGTTATTATGTTTCTAAATTTCGAAAGTTTATTGTGAGGGTGGTTGAAAGACAGTTGGAAGGTGGTTAAAAAATAGTTAAACAGTTAATTTGGGGTATTTTAAAATTAGTGGAAAGGTGATTTAAATAAAGTTTCTTGATCCATCCTCATTCAAGCTACATCTATTTAAGTCTAAACAATTTTAAATTCATGTGGCAACTACAAGTCATGATATAATGTTCCTTCCTCAATTCAAGAATTCAAGATAGTATTATCTACATTTTAAGAAAGATTTTTGACTTATTTCCATGCATATGGATGGCCCCTCTATATCGTTTGGATTATAATTTATTTTATGTGAAATCACTAGTAAGCCATGGTGGTCGATATTCCATTACAATTTTGGTGAGTTTGAAGATATTTTATTGTGTTCTCCCTTCCCAATTATTGGTCCCATCATCTTCAATCTCTTGAAACCCTGAAAAAAAAATTCTAAGACCCTTTACAAGCTCTTGACCAACACTGCTAAACTCTTATCCTAGTAGCAATAATCTTTTGTAACTTTTAGCTTGTAAGTAGGAAAGGTGCTCCATCCTAAGAGAGTTTTAAGGGGATGTAGAAAATCATAGGCTTGATGATGAGGAGGAAAGGGCCAAAAGGCCTATAGACAGAAAGAGGAGAGAGAACAAAATAATAAGATATGAAGTGCAAAAAAAGGAGTATTAGAAAGTTTGAAAAAATATTGTCTTCAATTTCACCAAAATGAGGTATGATTAATCTATTTTAATAGGCCGGTAAATATAAAGATTGTCTTAAAAATTCTATCAAAATCAAGAAAATTGAGAGAAGATGACTAACTCTTTGTCCGATTAAAATAAGGTTTGATCAACTATTTTTTGGTAGGTTATTTCTTATACCTAAATATTAATTTGGTTCTCCATTTAAATTCTTATTTGATTAGTCATGTTTAATTTTAAGACAAGTTTATGATAGTTATGTTATGCTAGCATTCTATATCATTATGGCATACTTTGGTTGAAACTTATGTCTTAAAAGTGTCATTTGATATGGCTTGATTTTCACGATAAATTGATGAAATGTTTCTTGAATCAATTTCATGAGAAATTTTATGTCAGTTGCCAATATTAGATCGGCATGTTTTTTGTGAAATTCTTGAACTTTTAAGAACTATTTTTGTGATACAATTGTATTCCTTCTTTATTCATTTTTTTATCCTCATGTTTTAACTAGAGTGATTCCCAATTTACTTAAAAAACTCATCCAATGTTCTATTAAGGTTTTAAATCGATCATGATTTGACTATTGTCAATGGTATTGTGTCATCGATGATTATTACTTCCCATCTATTATCGATTCTTTATCCTTTGATCGAACTTGAAATGAAACTTAGTTCTTGAAGTGTCGTGCTATTTTATGTTATGTGTGGGATGTGTGGCCAGTCTCACTTTATTAATAAGGTACCTACATGAGAGTCGAGGACACTAGATATGTAATATGACTTAAGGTTGGTGTGGCTTATTATATATGTTCCAATATATGCCAACAAATAGCTTGTGTGAGATGATTTCCCACTAATCTTTTGCATATGTTTCATGGTGACACCAATCCTTTCTCCAATCAAAAGCTTACTCTAAAATGAGATAAGCTTATGGCAACTTAAATTCTACCAAAATGGGGTTTGATCAATTTATACTTTGAGTGATAGAATATAAATATTAAAATTGGGTCATTTTGTATGTAAAAGCCCCAATTTTTTATCCACATATTCTAATTAAGAGTACCCCCATGGTTACTGAAAAAATGCAACCAATGCTCTACTAAGGTTTTCCAGGCTGATCATGATTTGATTATTGATTGTCTGTGGGGAGTGTTCTATTTTGATTATGTCGTTGTTTCCCATCTATTATTTTCATTATATATACGTTGATCAAACGTGAAATGAAATTTAATTCCTGGAGTGTTGGGTCTGTGGCTCTTTAATGTAGATAATATGATTACAAACATTGAGATTATGTGTGGTATGTGTGACCAATCACACTTTATTAATGAAGTGCCTACATTAGAGTAGATGACTCCAAATATGTGATATGAAAAGAAGCTCGTGTGACCTATTGTTGCCAGTTTCTGTATCTTTCAATAGACGATAACACATAGCTTGTGTGGTATGATTGCCCACGATCGTTTACATATGTTTCATATAGCCTCTTATCATAGCCTTATGTGTCATCTCTTTAATTTTATCTTATGGACCTTAATATGCTTGGAAAGTTAATCAATTTGTTTGTCTTTGTGAATTAGAAGTTAGTTTAGTGAATGTAGGACTCAACCTTACCATTGTGTTTTCAATTGTCATTCAAAGTTAAAGTTCTTTGTCGACTATGAAAGAGCTGAGAGCACGATGTTAATAGCTCATAACATGAAAATGAATGATTATGTAGCATTTCATCTGCAATAATATTTTGAAAATGTTTCAACACATCGAACTTTGATGTTATTATGACATTTGAGGCTTTATATGTCTAAATTCTCGGTTTTGATCATCACAATTTATACTTCCCGGCCTAATTCTTATAGATTGATCGACATCGCATCATATGATTGTCATCTAGCGATTCACACTAGTCACCAAGTCTCTGCTCGCCTTTTCTTTTAGAATAATGAATTCGCTTTTCTTGGATGGCTCGCCTTGATTTTTTTGTGCTCGCCATTCTAGATCAGAACCTGAATGATTTAATACAATTTTTATTCAGAAGAATCACTACATAAACTGGAGATCTATCTGCTTAAGCTGCTACTCTACCTAGATACCTTTTATTGCAATGTAATCCATGTTGTTATGTTATTACTCTGGTCTTTCCATAAGTAAGACCAAATGTTTCCATTTTAATTTTACTTGGTTCAAAGAGCTTCCTTCTAACTATCCCTTTCTCAAGTGATTGATGAACTTGCATTGAAGCTCATTGTTGACATAGTAAGAAATCTCAATTGTAATGGCACTGTTAGAAAATCGTCTCAAACCAACAAGATTTAATTTGAACCCTGGATCTCAATTAAAATTGCTTTTTCCCCATGGAGAGGTATGACTAATTTTGGTTTCTAAATCCATATTTTAGTAAAATGTTTTTTAATTTCTCAAGTTGCTCCTTGGGAAAGTTGATGTGAGTTTGATGTTGACTAAGATTTAAGATGCTGATATGGTCTTGTATAGTTTGATCATTGTTAATTAAAGTTGACTTCCCAACAAGAAAGAAAAATAACGTCAATGTATAAGAATCAATTATAATATATTAAGAGCTAAACTTATTTTATCTTCGTTCAGTTGCGTATTGCTATTATGCGTTCTTAGCAATCACTCCCTATGCAAAAGCCTATATTAGTCATCACTTTCGGTGAATTAAAATTTATTTGGATTACTTTTTAATTTTAATTTTTTTTAATTTTGATTCAAAATAAAATATGTTTGGTAATGATAGTTATTTTTAAAAATGTTCAAAACATTCAAAAGGTGTTTTGAGTGTTTTAAAAAACAATGTAAGTTATTTTTAAAAACAAAAATAAATATCTTTAAAAACATATTAAACAAACAAATTTTTCTTTTTAAAAAAAAAATGAAAACAAAAAAAAAAGATCTCAAATCGGTCCTAAGCTTTTAAAGATACCTCATGCCAAGAGCCCACTTATTCCAGCCAGTTTGCTCATGGTAATTGCTCCTAGTTATTGTTTTATATTGTAGAAGCCAACATAACCCATGAGTTTCACAAATTCAATCAATTATTTGGTCGTGTTGATCCATCAGTTTAAATATCAATTATTGAGAATTAGATCTATACCATTGTCAAATTGAAGGCTTAAACTAATATTTAAGAGTTATTATTAGTATTTTATGAACTTGCTTTGTTTTTCTTTTGATGTGAGACCCACACATTTTTCACTCATTTGGTGGTTTCAATCTAGCTTCTTATTTGTGAACTCTTAGCTTATTAATTAATTAACAAATTGAATGAGAATATGATATTTAGGCTTGGTTTATAATCTAATCTTGCACAAAGCTTTCTTTCTTTATCTGTGTGTGTGTGTGTGTGTATGATGAATATCCATTATCAACCATCATTTAAATCTACGGGTTGAGAAAAATGTACTTCACACCTGCAGTTCTTCATCAACCATAGGGTAAATTCTAATGAAGTTTTTTAACAATGGTTGTCTATGTTTTTTTGTATATTTGTTCCTAACTCTTGTTTTTAATATTTAGCCTATCACTGTTGCATCTAAATTTGCTCTTTTTTACTTAATCTTCAGTGAAAATTGTAGAACAAACCATTACAGTAGATCAAATGGATAAAACCATTTATCTTCTAACGTTTGAAGATTTGCATAAATATATGCAAGACTTTAAATATATTCATATAGGGATGCTACAGATAGCATTCAAACCTTTAACCCTTAAAGGTCTAAATGCTTCTATTTTAGCAAGCCTAAGAGATAGCAGATGCCTTCACTGGGCTCAATCCCTAATGAGTATTATTGAGACTAGCCTATGTCACAGGCCAGTTTATTTCAACACCTTTCCCAATCTGAGTTTATCTCTTTCTGATATAAACCTTTTTGAAGCTTTGAAATTACATTTACAGCTTTATGGTTATGATTTCCTTCGGGTTAAACTATTGCTTTAATTTTTCAGAATTCATTTTGAGTTTTAAATACTCTAAATCCTAGAGTTGGAAAAGGCATTTACCAACGAACCGTTGATGAAACAAATCGTTAGCATCCCATATTGCTACTAACAGTGATTAAATGGAATGAGATGGTGTTTCCGAATCATGGACCATACCATGTCAAGACCATCCATTAATCAAGATGTAGATCGGATAAAATAATGGCGATGTTGAAGTCGATTCAACCCTCTCCATTACACTTCTTAGGTTTCTATCCCTTCGAAACCTCGAAAGTCTAGATCAATGGTTCACACGAACCATCGGTGCTCTTCACCTCAATAGAAATCATATCTATCATCCGGTGAGAAAATCAATCTCTCACTCCATCTGAAATGAACTTTAGTCTTAATGAGCTACACAATAGGTTCTAAGACTAGAGAGATTGTTCTGAAGGAATACTTCCAACCAAAGTATGATAACTTTTACTTGGTATAGAAGTTTTACTTCTCTAGAACAACGTCTCGAAATAAATGATTTATATTTCAAAAAAATGAGAGAAAGAAATAGTCAAGCCAAAGCAACTATTCCTTTCGTAGCATGGTTTTGCAATTACTATGCTCAATCTGCTCAAATTGCTATTTTAACTACCAAAAAAATGGCAAACAGAGCAAGAAAAAATAATTGAAGCATCTTATCCTCCATCCGTTGTAAAAATGGTGGATGATAAGCCTTTAGAATTAGCGGCCTTCGGAAAAATAAGTTCTGATCCACAAATTCTAAAGGAATTTATTACTGTAATTAAACTTAATTATAGTAATAGTATACTTCAAATAATCACTGATCATCTTTTTAGCCTAGAGTCTAAAATTGATCAGATGCTTAAACAAAAGGTTTCTAGAAACTAGCAAAGCTTCAAAGAAAGCTTACTAGTATAAACCATTTGTGAAACTTTTATCCAACCACCTCTAAATTGGCTCTTAAGTTAGGACCCTCTTAAAGACATTGATTTGATTCTAAACTTAAGTGAAAAGTATGTAAGAGCTCTTGAAGATATCAGTCAATGGATGAAGATTCAAATGAATCCTCAACCGAAACTGATACTGATCAACCAAGTAATATTGAAAAAATTCAAACCCTTTTTCAAGAATTACAAGATCCTCATCCTCCTTTTGATATCCAAAAACTTTCTTATCCCAAGAAAAATTTGGAAAAATATTATTATAAAAAACCCACTCCTCCTGATTTATTATTTGAGGAAGATACTCATTTCATAAGAAATTCTTATGATGGAGATTCTTTTATATGAATGGAATATTGATGGACTTTCTGAACATCAAATCATTCATACCCTTCATCGGATGCTTATGTTTGCTACTGCTATTCAATCTAGGCATCAAGCAAAATCTCATATTATTGCTCGAGTCATAATTGCTGGATTCTCTGGAACTCTTAAAGGATGGTGGGATAATTTTCTCACTGTTCCTCAATAGGAAGACCTCCTTAGCAAAATTGACTTAAGTACTAAGGATCTTCCAAAAGAACAGCAAAAACTTAATGAAAATTCGATCTATAATCTTATTCAAACCATTATATATCATTTTGCTGGATCCATTGGAGATCAAGGAGAGAAAACTCACTCCTTACTTCAAAAAATAAGATGTCCATCCTTAACCCATTTTTGATGGTACAAGGATATATTTCTAGCAGATGACACTTTATGATGCCAATAGCCTTCACTGGAAGCAAAAATTCATTGAAGGCCTTCCCAATCTATTTGCTGAAAAGGTTAAGGTTTCACTTCGTCTATACGATGAAACCCATACCATATGAAACTCTTTCATATGAAAACCTTATTTCTGCATGTATTAAAATTGGTTTAGCAATTTGCTCTGATCTTAAATTAAAAGATCAAATGAAAAAAGAACGTCTACTTGAGCGTCACCAGCTTGGCGAATTCTGTGAGCAATTCAACTGTGATCCTCAGGTACGTCCTTTATATTCCAAACATAAAGGAAAAAACACGAAAGACTATTTTTCCTAAACATGAAAAAGCACGTCATAAAAAATGTGATAAATTCACGCACAAACACAGGCACTCTTGTCCCTCTGGATCTAAAACCAAAGAGACAAGAGAAATAAAATGCTACAGATGTGGCCGTACAGGTCATTACGCAAATCGATGCACCGTCAAGAAGAAGTTAAATGAACTTCAAATTGACGAAGGGTTAAAAAAAACCCTGATGAAAATTCTACTTACATCCTCTGATTCTGAAATAGAATCAGAAGGTGAAGAAGAACATATTTCATCTTCATCCTCATCAGATTATGGTAAATCTGATAAATCTAACTGTTGCAAGTCCTATCAACAGATATATTATTATAAAAATATAATAAATATGACAGGTCTATATACGCTCACCCACGAGCAAAAGGACCAATTAATTAAACTTTTAGCACAAGTTGAAGATGATTCAACTCGTGATAAAATTATCGATCTTCTTAATGATAAGAAGAAAGATAAACTAGAAAAGTTTAATTACAAGCCTCTATATACTCCTTATCGAGTATTTAAGAAAAAAATCAGAAGTTCATCATCTTCTAATTCGACTTCTTTTGTGAGCTAAAAAACTAATTAAAGAAATTAAAATTAGAAGTTCAGCAAATTAAAGGCGGCAAGAGCAAATGAATGGTCATCTATGGATTTTGAAATTAATCAAAAGGCTAATTCATTTGAAAATATAGCCGATTCCAAGAACCGGTTTCTTACAAAATATTCAAAAGGCAATATACCATGGTATATTTTCATTAAATTAATTATAAATAAAGAATTTATTTTATCAAATTTAACTCTAGTTGATAGTGGAGCGATTTAAATTGTATACAAGAAGGAATAATTCTTCTAAATATTTTGAAAAACTAGCCGGTTAAAGGCGTGACGGTGAAGTCTTTACAAATTAAATATAAATTATCATCTGTGGCCCTGTGTTAAGATGATATTTGAGTTCAGATGCCTTTTATTTTAGTCAAAAATTTGACAAAACACATTATTTTAAGAACTCCTTTCCTTCTTAAAATAATGCCTATCACTAGAATTGATGATACGGGAATTCAGTGTTTTCTTTGGAATAAAGAAATCACAGTTCATTTTATCACAAATCCTAAAAAAATTATCATAAATGAAATGAATAGGCTTAATAATAAGTTTGTGCATATTAATTATTTACAAGAAGAATTGCTAGTTTAACTTTTAAACAGCAAATTTCTTCCCCAAAATTAAAAGAAAAATTCAAAATTGCCACCGAAATTCCAAAGGAAGTTTGTGGTGACAACCAAGTACTTTTGGAAGAAAGACTCATGTAGTAGATCTCCCATACATTGTTAATTTTAATGAACAGGACATTCCTACAAAAGCTCATCCTTGTCAGATGAACGAGCACTACCTTGCTTTATGCAAGAACGAGATTGCTGATTTATTAGAAAAAGGAATAATTCGGCAATCCTACTCCTCTTGGAGCTGTACCGCATTCTATGTTATGAATTCGGCAGAAAAAGAAAGAGGAAGACTGCGACTTGTAATTAATTACAAGCCGTTAACAAAGTTTTAAAATGGATTGGATATCCAATTCTAATAAAGGGATTTATTAAATAGATTGCATAATGCAAAAATATTTTCCAAATTTGATTTAAAATCAGGATATTGGCAGATCCAAATAAAAGAATGGATCGTATAAAAAAGCATTTCACGGTGCCTTTGGACATTAATGGAAATGCCTTTGGTTTAAAAAATGCACCTTCTTAATTTCAGCATATCATGAATAATATATTTAAAGATTATTTTAAATATATTTTAGTCTATATTGATGATGTTCGTGTTCAAATAATATTGAAACACTTCAACCATTTAAAATATTTAAATGGTTAATTTTAAAAATGGATTAGTTATTTGAGCCAAAAATCAAATTATTTCAAAGCTGAAATAAGATTTTTAGCCATAATATATCCAATGCTTCTATTATACCAATTAATAGAGTATTGAATTTGCTAACAAATTTCACGATATCATTTTAGATAAAATTATAGCGGTTCTTAGGAGCTCTTAACTATGTCGATTTCTCAAAATCTTGCCAAAGATGGCCCCACTCTTTGACAGATTAAAAAGAATCCCCCACCATGGTCTGATACTCATACCATGGCAGTGCGCAAAATTAAAGAAAGGGTTCAAAACCTCCCTTGTCTTAATCTTGAGGAACCCAATAGTTTCAAAATTGTTGAAACTGAAGCCTCTGATAAGGGCTATGGCGGTATCCTAGAGCAGCGAATGAATTCTAAAGAAGAATTAGTCCACTTTGTTTCTGGTAGATGGAATCCTACTTAGTAAAAGTATTCCATTGTCAAAAAAGAAATGCTTTCTGTGATTAAGTGCATCTCTAAATTCCAAGATGATTTACTTAATCAACATTTTCTCCTTGAGTTCCTCGTTAAATACATCATTCAACAAGATGTTAAAATTTAGTTTCAAAATAAATTTTTGCATCATGTATCATCACTCTCTGTTTTGATTTTGACATCAATTCATTAAAGGTAATGAAAATTCTCTTCCTGATTTTCGACGTGAATTCTTGCAGGGACGATCGGGGTGGATCACCCCACATGGAAGAATGACCACTCCTAACCGAGGAAGTCCTTCTTTGCGGTGGCGGCGAGCTCTAATGGGAAAGATCCGGTCAATTCAACGATTGGCATGATCGATTTAAAGACATATCTTTATGGTACTTCCTCTTCAACTACGGTTGAAAAGGGTGAACCCTCTAAAAAACCTGCAACACCATCCCTAAAAGATTTCGTTGTACAAGAACCTGTTTATTTCTTTAAAGAAAAAAAAATAGAATATTATTGAAATTAATCCCTCTGATTATTCAATAAATAATCCATGGGCTTTATTTGAAAGATATTTGGGAAACAATTCTTTCCCATTTGAATCTACTCTCTTAAGAGAGAATTATGAAAAAATCTTAATACAATTAAATTGTATTGAGATTAATCATGTTCGTGATCAAACGAACCATACAATTTTATTTAGCAAATGCGTTATACAAAAGATTTTTCATCAAAGTGAATGGGGTCTAACACCATTCCAAGAAAAAAATGTATTTTTATCCTCCACTAATTTACAATACAAAATTGGCGTAAATTATTGGTGTTATGTGCAAGCTATGATGAAGGCCTTCTTCCTTCTCAATGACAAACAAAGGTATTCATGGATGTTCATCATGAACAAGGATCTCATCAACAAAGAACTTCGAGCATGGTTCTTCTGATGGTGGAACTATTTTGGAGCAGAATTAAATATTCTTCCAGAACTAATCAAAGAGATTTTCAATGACTGGATGGAAGCTGCCCCCAAAATGAGGACTATTAATCCCAGAAAAATGATTCAAGGACAGAATCTTGCTCATTTCTTCAGGGACTGCCAAATCCCATGGATTTGGAGCTGGAATGTTATACTTGGCAAGGACCCCTTCAATCAGTTGGTCCTTCAAAATCAATTTCTACTAAAATGGTGGAATTCAATCAACCTTAAGTCAAGCAAATTAAAGCCATATTAAAGCTTATTACGATTCGATCCTTAAAACTATGAATTTCCAGCTATCAAGGTGAAGTACTGAAGCATCAACGGCGTTATCCTCATGAGACCAAATTCAACATGAGCGTCTCAAAAAAATCTATGAAAATCAACTTCCAATGTTTAATCACCATTATCTCTGCGGCGATTGAGTCTTACGATGGCATCGTGGAATTTACTGGAGAAACTTAATTCATAAAGTAGACCCACCAGAAGAAATTATTGCTACGATCCAAAAGTAGCCGCTTATCTTCATCAGTAAGGAGCCAACTTTACAACTCATAAAGTGGGACCCACCAACAAAAATAATTGCTACTTTCCAAAAAGTAGCAGCTTATAATATGCTTTGCTTCGCCTGTAAGCAAAGTATCTTTTTATTTTATAATAGTAGCTTTGCTTACACGCAAAGTTTCAATTAACAATTAACTTTTCTTTCAAGTCTCTTAAAAATTATATCTTTGCATAGCTTCTAAGCAAAGTCTCCCCACCTATATAAGGAGGCTATTATGAGTGCAAGTTTTCCTCTCTTCTTCTCTTCTAATTCTCCTCTTGTACTCTCCTTAGTTCTTCACCTTTGCCCTCATCGTGTAAGTTCTTTTAAGCTTTAATAAATAAGTTTTTTATATATCCTGGCGTCGATTGGTATCAGAGCCATGTTGGGGTAATTTTTCGGGGAGGGGAAGGATGTTAGAGATTTTTTGTTGCATATCACCATACTTTGGATGAACCAGTACTTTATTCATTCCTCCCATGACTTTATCCCATCTTCGTCGCAAATGGTCATTCCCTGTTGCGTGATGCTTGATAGGGTTATAAGTCCTATTCCTTGTTGACCGTCTGGGATAATTCTTGGTTGTGGTTTATCTTCCCATCTTCATCGCAAATGGTCATAAATCCCTATTGCGTGATGCTTGAAAGGGTTGTGAGTCCCATTTCTTGTTGACTGCCTGGGAAGATAATTCTCTATTCTCTCATGGAGGTTTATACTTAGTTTGTTTTATCTTTATGTGGTGATTTGGTTCAAACTCTCCCTGCATCATCTTCTCTCCCTTTGTTCCCCTAGTTATATGGCTTCTACTTCTTAAAGTAGCTTCTAATCTAGCGATTAGGAGAAATAATACTTTAATCAAGAACTCAAATGGCGAGTTCCCTTGAATGAAGAAGACCTAATAGATGGTCTGATTGATAAAACTATCATTTATCAATTTGGAACTTTTGATTTTAAGGAAAATCTTGGTGAAAATTGTAAACCATTCTGTAGATAAAATGGATAAAACCATTTATCTACTAACGTTTGAAGATTTGCATAAATATATGCAAGACTTTAAATATATTCATATAAGGATGATACATATAGCATTCAAACCTTTAACCCATAAAGGTCTAAATGCTTATTAAACTAAGAGATGGCGATGCCTTCAGCTCAATCCTAATGAGTGTTATTGAGACTAGCCTATGTCACGGGCGTTTATTTCAACACCTTTCCCAATCTGAGTTTATCTCTTTCTGATATAAACCTTTTTGAAGCTTTGAAATTACATTTACAGCTTTATGGTTATGATTTCCTTCCGGGTTCTGAAACTATTGCTTTAATTTTTAGAATTCATTTTCGAGTTTTAAATACTCTAAATCCTAGAGTTCGGAAAGCTGTTCAACAAGCCGAATGAACCACGCTGATCGAAATAAATATGTTAGCATCCCATATTGATACTAATAGAGTGATTAAATGGAATGAGGTGGTATTTCCAGAATCATGGACCATACCATCTTACCAAGACCATCAAGATGTAGATCGATAATACAAGCGGTGATGGCGATGTTGAAGTCAGATTCAACCCTCGTCGATCTATTACACTTCCTAGGGTTTCTATCCCTTCTGAAACCTCAGAGAAGTCTAGTTTGGATGGTTCACCTGAACCATCGGTCGAGGCCCTTCACCTCAATAGAAATCATATCTATCTTCCAATGAGAGAAAATCAATCTCCCACTCCATCTAAAATGAACTTTAGTCTTAATGAGCTACACAATAGGTCCTAAGACTAGAGTGATTATTCTGAAGGAATACTTCCAACCAAAGTATGATAACTTTTGTACTTGGTATAATAGTTTTACTTCTCTAGAACAATATCTCGAAATAAATGATTTATATTTCAAAAAAATGAGAGAAATAAATAGTCAAGCCAAAGCAACTATTCCTTTCGTAGCATGGTTTTGTAATTACTATGCTCAATCTGTTCAAATTGCTATTTTAACTACCAAAAAAATGGCAAACAGAGCAAGGAAAAGTAATTGAAGCATCTTATCCTCCATCCGTTGTAAAAATGGTGGATGATAAACCTTTAGAATTAGACCTTTGAAAAATAAGTTCGATCCACAAATTCTAAAGAAATTTATTACTTGTAATTAAACAACTTAATTATAGTAAAGTATACTTCAACAATCATGATCATCTTTTTAGCCTAGTGTCTAAAATTGATCAGATGCTTAAACAAAAGGTTTCTAGTCCATAAACTAAAAGCTTCAGAGAAAGCTTCTACTAGTATAAACATTTTATCTAACCACCTCCTAAACTGGCTCTTAAATTAGGACTCTCTTCTGAAGACATTCAGAATTTGATTCTAAACTTAAGTGAAAAGTATGTAGGAGCTCTTGAAGATATCAGTGAATCGGATGAAGATTCAAATGAATCCTCGAAACTGATACTAATCAATCAAGTAATATTGAAAAAATTCAAACCCTTTTCAAGAATTACAAGATCCTCATCCTCCTTTTGATATCCAAAACTTTCTTATCCCAAGAAAAATTTGGAAAACCATTATTATAAAACCCACTCCGATTTATTATTTGAGGAAGATACTCATTGTAGGAAATTCTATGATGGAGATTCTTTATATGAATGGAATATTGATGGACTTTCAACATCAAATCATTCATACCCTTCATCGAATGCTTATGTTTCTCTTTGCTATTCAATCTAAGCATCAAGCAAAACCTCATATTATTGCTTATGTAATTGATTCTGGAACTCAAAGGATGGTGGGATAATTTTCTCCTGTTCCTCAAAGGAAGACCTCCTTAGCGAAATTGACTTAAGTACTAAGGATCTTCCAAAAGAACAGCAAAAACCTAATGAAAATTTGGTCTATAATCTTATTCAAACCATTATAGATCATTTTACTGGATCCATTGGAGATCAAGGAGAGAAAACTTGCTCCTTACTTCAAAAAATAAGATGTCCATCCTTAACCTATTTTCGATGGTACAAGGATAACTTTCTAGCACGTGTCATGACACTTCATGATGCCAATAGCCTTCACTGGAAGCAAAAATTCATTGAAGGTCTTCCCAATCTATTTGCTGAAAAGGTTATGGTTTCTCTTCGTCTATATGATGGAACCATACTATATGAAACTCTTACATATGAAAACCTTATTTCTGCATGTATTAAAATTGGTTTAGCAATTTGCTCTGATCTTAAATTAAAAGATCCAATGAAAAAAGAACGTCTACTTGAAACCGCTTGGCATTCCAATGTGATCCTCAGGTATGTCCTTTATATTCCAAACATAAAGGAAAAACTCGAAGACTAAGCGTGAAAAAAGCGTCATAAAACACGACAAATTCACACGCACTCTCATCCCTCTGGATCTAAAACCAAAGAGACAAGAGAAATAAAATGCTGCAGATGTGGCCGTACAGGCCTTTATGCAAATCGATGCACCGTCAAGAAGAAGTTAGATGAACTTCAAATTGATGAAGGGTTAAAACAAACCTTTATAAAAATTCTACTTATATCCTCTGATTCTGAAATAGAATCAGAAGGTGAAGAAGAACATATTTCATCTTCATCCTCATCGATTAATAAATCGATAAATCTAATTGCAAATCTCAAGATAGATTATTATAAAAATATAATAAATATGATGAGTCATATCACCCACGAGCAAAAGGACCAATTAATTAAACTTTTAGCACAAGTTGAAGATGATTCAACTAGTGATAAAATTATCGATCTTCTTAATGATAAGAAGAAAGATAAACTAGAAAAGTTTAATTACAAGCCTCTATATACTCCTTATCAAGTATTTAAGAAAAATCGAGGCAAGTTCATCATCTTCTAATTCAGCTTCTTTGAGCTAAAAACTGAATTAAAGAAATTAAAATTAGAAGTTCAGCAAATTAAAGCTGAGCAAGAGCAAATGAATGGTCATCTACTGGATTTTGAAATTCATCAAAAGATGCCCAATTCATTTGAAAATATAGAAGCCGATTCTAACCAAGAACCAGGTTTCTTACAAAATATTCAAAAGGCAATATACCAGAAATGGTATATTTCCATTAAATTAATTATAAATAAAGAATTTATTTTACCAAATTTAACTGCTTTAGTTAATAGTGGAGCAGATTTAAATTGTATACAAGAAGGAATAATTCCTTCTAAATATTTTAAAAAAAACTAGCCAGCGGTTAAAGGCAGTCGACGGTGAGTCCTTACAAATTAAATATAAATTATCATCTGTATGTGTCAAGATGATATTTTGTCAGCCTTTTATTTTAGTCAAAATTTGACACAACACATTATTTTAGGAACTCCTTTCTTCTTAAAATAATGCCTATCACTAATTGATGATCGAGAATTGAGTTTTCTTTGAGATAAAGAAATCACGCTTTATCACCAATCCTAAAGAAATTATCATAAATGAAATGAATAGGCTTAATAATAAGTCTAGGCATATTAATTATTTATAAGAAGAAATTGCTAGTTTAACTTTTAACAAAAATTTCTTCCCCAAAATTAAAAGAAAAATTCAAAATTGCCACCAAAATTTCAAAAGGAAGTTTGTGGTGACATTTGCTACGGGAAAGAAAGACTCATGTAGTAGATCTCCTATACATTGATAATTTCAATGAACGGGACATTCCTACAAAAGCTCATCCATGTCAGATGAACGAGCACTACCTTGCTTTATGCGAAAGATTCTTGATTTATTAGAAAGGAATAATTAATCCTACTCCTCTTAAGTACCGCATTCTATGTTATGAATTCGGCAGAAAAAGAAAGAGGAAGACCGACTTGTAATTAATTACAAGCCGTTAAACAAAGTTTTAAAATGGATTAGATATCCAATTCCTAATAAAAGGGATTTATTAAATAGATTGTATAATGCAAAATATTTTCCAAATTTGATTTAAAATCAGGATATTGGTAGATCCAGATAAAAGAATTGGATCGCTATAAAACAGTATTCACGGTGCCTTTTGGACATTACGAATGAAACGTAATGCCTTTTGGTTTAAAAAATGCACCTTCTGAATTTCATCATATCATGAATAATATATTTAAAGATTATTTTAAATATATTTAAGTCTATATTGATGATGTTCTGTTTCAAATAAAATTGTGAACACTTCAACCATCTAAAAATATTTAAATGGTTAATTTTAAACAATGGATTAGTCATTTCAGAGCCAAAAATCAAATTATTTCAAGCTGAAATAAGATTTTTAGGCCATAATATATCCAATGTTTCTATTATACCAATTAATAGGAGTATTGAATTTGCTAACAAATTTCCTGATATCATTTTAGATAAAAATCAGCTACAACAGTTCTTAGGAGCTCTTAACTATGTAGCTGATTTCTATCAAAATCTTGCCAAAGAGGTAGCCCCACTCTGTGATTAAAAAGAATCCCCACCATGGTGATACTATGGAAGTGTTAAAGAAAGGGTTCAAAACCTCCCTAGTCTTAATCTTTGCGGTTTCAAATTGTTGAAGATGCCTCGATAAGGGCTATGGTGGTATCTAGAATTCTAAAGAAGAAATTTGTTTTAGATGGAATCCTCAAAAGTATTCCATTATCAAAAGAAATGCTTAAGTGCATTCTCTAGATGATTTACTTAATCAATATTTTTCTTGTTCTCATACATCATTCAACAAGATGTTAAAAATTTAGTTTGAAAACAAATTTTTGCATCATGGCAATCACAGCTCTCTGTTTTCGATTTCGACATCGAATTCATTAAAGGTAATGAAAACTCTCTTCCGATTTTCGACGTGAATTCTTGCGAGGGCGATCGGTGGATCACATGGAAGAATGACCACTCCTAATCGAGGAAGTCCTTCTTTCCACGGAGGTCGCGGCCGAGGCCGCTCTAATGGAAAATATTCGATCAATTCAACGATTGGCATGATCGATTTAAAGGCATATCTTTATGGTACTTCCTCTTCAACTACAGTTGAAAAGGGTGAACCCTCTAAAAAACCTGCAACACCATCCCAAAAAGATTTCGTTGTACAAGAACTTGTTTATTTCTTTAAAGAAAAAAAAAATAGAATATTATTGAAATTAATCCCTCTGATTATTCAAGAAATAAACCGTGGGCTTTATTTGAAAGATATTTGGGAAATAATTCTTTCCCATTTGAATCTACTCTCTCAAGAGAGAATTATGAAAAAATCTTAATACAATTAAATTATATTGAGATTAATCATGTTGTGATCAAACGAACCATACAATTTTGTATAGCAAATGCATTATACAAAAGATTTTTCATCAAAGTGAATGGGGTTTAACTCCATTCCAAGAAAAAAAATGCATTTTTATCCTCCGCTAATTTACAATACAAAATTAGCATAAATTATTGGTGCTATGTGCAAGTTATGATGAAGGCCTTCTTCCTTCTCAACGACAAATAAAGGCATTCATGGATGTTCATCATGAACAAGGATCTCATCAATTAAGAACTTCCAGCATGGTTCTTCCGATGGTGGAACTATTTTGGAGAATAATTAAATATTCTTCCAGAACCAATCAAAGAGGTTTTCAATGACTGGATGGAAGCTGCCCCCAAAATGAGGGCTATTAATCCCAGAAAAATGATTCAAGGATAGAATCTTGCTCATTTCTTCACGGACTGCCAAATCCCATGGATTTGGAGCTGGAACGTTATACTTGGCAAGGACCCCTTCAATCAGTTGGTCCTTCAAAGACAATTTCTACTAAAATGGTGGAATTCAATCAACCTTGAGGCTAAGCTCAAGCAAATTAAAGCCATCATTAAAACTTATTCTGAATTATCGATCCCTCAAAAAACTACAGATTTTAAGCTATCAGCAGACGAAGTACTACAAAGCATCAAACGACGTTATCCTCATGAGACCGAAATTCAATATAAGGAACGTCTCAAAAAAATCTACGAAAATCAACTCGCCAAGGTGTTTAATCACCCTATCTATATCTGCGACAGTGGCGAGTCTTCTGATGGCGTCGACGTGGAATCTACCGGAGAAACTTAATTCATAAAGTAGACCCACCAGAAGAAATTATTGCTACGATCCAAAAGTAGCCGCTTATCTTCATCAGCAAGGAGCCAACTTTACAACTCATAAAGTGGGACCCACCAATAGAAATAATTGCTACTTTCTAAAAAACTTATAATATGCTTTTGCTTTTGTAAGCAGTATCTTTTATTTTATAATAGTAGCTTTGCTTACACGCAATGTTTCTATTAAACAATTATAACTTTGCTTGCACGCAAAGTCTCTGTTAAAAAATTATATCTTTACTTAGCTTCAAAGGTTCTCCTCCACTTCTATATAAGGAGGCTATACCTATTATGAGTGCTAAGTTTTCCCTTCTCTTCTTCTCTTCTAATTCTCCTCTTGTACTCTCCTTAGTTCTTCCTACTTCCTGCCTACTGTCATCGTGTAAGTTCTTCTAAGCTTTAATAAATAAGTTTTTTATATATCCTGGTGTCGATTGGTATCAGAGCCATGTTGGGATAATTCCCCAGGGAGGAGAAGGATGTTAGAGATTTTTTGTTACATATCACCATACTTTGGATGAACAAGTACTTTGTTCATTCCTCCCATGGCTTTATCCCGTCTTCGTCGCAAATGGCCATTCCCTGTTGCGTGATGCTTGATAGGGTTATAAGTCCTATTCCTTGTTGACTGTCTGGGATAATTCTTGGTAGTGGTTTATCTTCCCGTCTTCATCGCAAATGGCCGTAAATCCCTGTTGCGTGATGCTTGAAAGGGTTGTGAGTCCTGTTTCTTGTTGACTGTCTGGGAAGATAATTCTCTATTCTCTCATGGAGGTTTATACTTAGTTTGTTTTATCTTTATGTGGTGATTTGGTTCAAACTCTCCCTGCATCATCTTCCTCTCTCCCTTTGTTCCCCTTATAGTTATATGGCTTCTACTTCTTCAGAAGTAGCTTCTAATCTAACGATTAGGAGAAATAATACTTTAATCAAGAACTCTGAAATGGCAGAGTTCCCCTTGAATGAAGAAGACCTTAATAGATGGTCTCTCCCCAAAATTGATAAAACTATCATTTATCAATTTGGAACTTTTGATTTTAAGAAAATCTTTAGTGAAAACTGTAGAACAAACCATTACAGTAGATCAAATGGATAAAACCATTTATCTACTAACGTTTGAAGATTTGCATAAATATATGCAAGATTTTAAATATATTGATATAGGGATGATACAGATAGCATTCAAACATTCAACCCTTAAAGGTCTAAATGCTTCTATTTTAGCAAGCCTAAGAGATGGCAGATGCCTTCACTGGGCTCAATCCCTAATGAGTTTATTTCAACACCTTTCCCAATCTGAGTTTATCTCTTTCTGAAATAAACCTTTTTGAAGCTTTGAAATTACATTTACAGCTTTATGATTATGATTTCCTTCCAGGTTCTGAAACTATTGCTTTAATTTTTAGAATTCATTTTCGAGTTTTAAATACTCTAAATCCTAGAGTTCGGAAAATTCAACTAAAGCGAACCACGATGAAATAAATCATTAGCATCCATATTGCTACTAGAGTGATTAAATGGAATGAGGTGGTATTTCCAGAATCATGGACCATACCATCTGCAGTCGCACCAAGACCATCCATTAATCAAGATGTAGATCAGATAATACAAACAGCTGAAGGCGATGTTGAAGTCAGATTCAACCCTCGTCGATCCATTACACTTCCTAGGGTTTCTATCCCTTCTGAAACCTCAGAGAAGTCCAGATCGGATGGTTCACCTAAACCATCAGTCGAGGCCCTTCGCCTCAATAGAAATCAAATCTATCATCCAGTGAGAGAAAATCAATCTCCCACTCCATCTGAAATAAACTTTAGTCTTAATGCTACTGATAGGTTAAGACTAGAGATTGTTGAAAACTTCCAACCAAAGTATGATAACTTTTGTACTTGGTATAGAAGTTTTACTTATCTAGAATAACGTCTCGAAATAAATGATTTATATTTCAAAAAAATGAGAGAAAGAAATAGTCAATCCAAAGTAACTATTCCTTTCGTAGCATGATTTTACAATTACTATGCTCAATCTGCTCAAATTGCTATTTTAACCACCAAAAAATGGTAAACAAAGCAAGGAAAAATAATTGAAGCATCTTATCCTCCATCCGTTGTAAAATGGTGGATGATAAAGCCTTTAGAATTAGACCTTGAAAAAAAATAGTTAGATCCACAAATTCTAAAGGAATTTATTCTTGTAATTAATTAGATAACTTAATTATAGTAATAGTATACTTCAAATAATCACGGATTATCTTTTTAGTCTAGAGTCTAAAATTGATCAGATGCTTAAACAAAAGGTTTCTAGTCCAGAAAATAGCAAAGCTTCAGAGAAAGCTTCTACTAGTATAAACCAGTTTGTGAAACCTTTCATCCAACTTCTTCAGAAGAGGGTCCTAACTTAAGAGCGGTTTAGGGGTGGTGGGATAAAGGTTTCAATGGTTTATACTAGTGAAACTTTCTAGTTTGAGACTAAAACCTTTGTTTAAACGATCAATTTTAGACTATAAATAAAAGTTGATGATTATTTGAAATATCTATTACTTATAATTAAGTTGTTTAATTGATAAATTCCTTTAGAATTGTGATGGAACTTATTTTGGACTAATTCTAAGATCATCCACCATTTTTACAACGGATGGCGAATAAGATGCTTTATTTTCCTTGCTCTGTTTGCCATTTTTTTTGATTAAAATAGCAATTTGGCATTGACATAATGTAAAACATACGAAGGTATAGTTGCTTTGGCTTAACTATTTCTTTCTCTCATTTTTTTGAAATATAAATCGAGCGTTATTCTAGAGAGTAAAACTATACCAATGCAATGTTATCATACTTTGAAAGTATTCCTTGAAACAATCTCTAGTTTTTGACCTATTGTGCTCATTACTAAAATTCATTTTGATGGGCGATTTTCTCCTGATGATAAATATGATTTCTATTGTGGCGGAAGGTCCTCGGCGATGGTTTAGGTGAACCATCGTCTAGAGGTTTCGAAGATAGAAACCAGGAAGTATAATGGGACGAGGTTGAATCGACTTCAACATCGTCTTAGTTTGTATTATATGATCTACATCTTGATTAATGATGGTCTTGATACCGCATGTATGGTCCATGATTCAAATACCACCTCATTCCATTTAATCACTGTTGTAGCAATATGGATGCTGATTTGTTTTGATCGGCGTGTTCGTTTGGTTGACTTTTTTGAACACTAGATTTAGAGTATTTAAAACTCAAAATGAATTCGAAAATTAAAGCAATAGTTTAAGAAAAATCATAATCATAAAGCTGTAAATGTAATTTCAAAGCTTCAAAAGGTTTATATCGAGAAAGACTTAAGGTGTTGAAACAAAACGTGACATAGGCTAGTCTCAATAACACTCATTAGATTGAGCCCGGTGAGGCATCTGCCATCTCTTGGGCTTGCTAAAATAGAAGCATTTAGACCTTTAAGGGTTAAAGGTTTGAATGCTATATGTATCATCCCTATATGAATATATTTAAAGTCTTGCATATATTTATGCAAATCTTCAAACGTTAGTAGATAAATAGTTTTATCCATTTGATCTACTGTAATGGTTTGTTCTACAGTTTTCACTAAAGATTTTCCCTTAAAATCAAAAGTTCCAAATTGATAAATGATAGTTTTCAATTTTGGGGAAATCTATTAAGGTCTTCTTCATTCAAGGAACTCATTTTCAGTTGATTAAAGTATTATTTCACCTGTCGTTAGATTGAAGCTACCGAAGAAGTAGAATCCATAAAACTATAAGGGGAACAAAGGAGAGGAAGATGATGAGAGTTTGAACCAAATCACCACATAAAGATAAAATAAATTAAGTATAAACCTCCATGAGAGAATGAATTATCTTCTGGGCGGTCAACAAAAGACTCACAACCCTTTCAAGCATCCGCATATGGATTCGACCATTTGCGATGAACGGAAGATAAACCACTACCAAGAATTATCCCGCATCAACAAGGAATAGGACTTATAACCTACCAAGCATCACGCATCGAATGGCCATTTCGATGATGAGGATAAACTATGAGGAATGAACAAAGTACTGGTTCATCCAAAGCATGGTGATATGCAACAAAAAATCTTTAACATCCTTCCCCTCCCCGGGGAATTACCCCAACATGGCTCTGATATCAATCGATAAAATTTCACCTTATGAACTTAGTTGTGCAACAAAAAAAAAATGGTGTGGTTTTCTAGTAACATTTGTTCATTGGAAGTGTTGGATTTTTATATTTGATTACCAAAATGATATTAAGGTCATTACTAGATGTGTTTCCACTGGTGATTGAAAGGACAACTCCTTATTAAAGAGTATTGGGAATTACATAGACTATGCTGATAGCACAATTCAAATAAAAATGGGAAACTTTGGTGATGATGGTTGGATGCCAAATGTTCATTTCATATGCATACTTATTGGGTGAATAATGCGAATAGGCATAGTTAGATGTTTATATTTGATCTCCAAAAGTGTATTAAAGTCATCAGGAGATGAGTTTTCTTTGGTGATTGACCACCCTCTCATATTAACGATCAACCTTATATGTGTGTGGGAGCTTGTGAATTCATGGTGATACCAAATTTAATGTTGTACTTTCACTGTTGAGTTTCTTGTGTATATTTCCTAGGGTTACCAATGTGGGTAGAAGGCATAAAAGGAACTAAATTTGTTAATTTAGATACATTACAAAATTAATAATGAGTGGAATGCAGATGGTAATACCAAGAAAAAAAAGATATAGGGGAGTGCTTTTGGCAGGAACAGAAAGAGTAAGCATATAATGGGATAGTTGTTGGGCGTGGAGATCATGTTGTAGAGCAACCTTTCATTAGAAGGAGATGGGTGAGTTAGGCTAGGGAGATGATTTGGGTAGAGCAGTAAAGAGATAGGGTGCGGGAGATGCTCCTGGAAGAGAAGACACATGAGAAAGTGAGTGCGAAGTTGAGGGTGTGTAGATTGTGTGAATGAGGAGGTTGTTTGTCTCAACCCAATGGAATACAATGGTGGTGTGTGGACATGGTGTCCAAGCTTGTTTGATTTTTCTTCTTTTTATTTTATGTTTTATTTTGTAGTGTGTGTGTGTGTATTCATTTATTCCTCACTTACTCCAATTATTATTATAATAAGATTAAATAAGATTTCTTAAGATATCCATCCTCATCCAAGCTACAGGCCGGCCTATTTAAGTCTAAACAATTTTAAATTCATGGGGCAACTACAAGTCATGATATAATGTTCCTTCTTCAATTCAAGAATTCAAGATAGTATTATCTACATTTCAAGAAAGATTTTTGACTTATTTCCATGCATATGGATGGCCCCTCTATATCGTTTGGATTATAATTTATTTTATGTGAAATCACTAGTAATCCATGGTGGTCGATATTCCATTACAATTTTGGTGAGTTTGAAGATATTTTAGTGTTCTCCCTTCCCAATTATTGGTTGCCCATCATCTTCAATCTCTTGAAACCACGAAAAATATTCTAAGACCCTTTACAAGCTCTTGACCAACGTACTGTTAAACTCTTATCCTAGTAGCAATAATCTTTTGTAACTTTTTTAGCTTGTAAATAGGAAAGGTGCTCCATCCTAAGAGAGTTTTAAGGGGATGTAGAAAATCATAGGCTTTGATGAGGACGGAAAGGGCCAAAAGGCCTATAGATAGAAAGAGGAATAATAAGATATGAAGTGCAAAAAAAAGGAGTATTAGAAAGTTTGAAAAAATATTGTCTTCAATTTCACCAAAATGAGTTATGATTAATCTATTTTGATAGACCAGTAAATATAAAGATTGTCCTAAAAATTCTATCAAAATCAAGAAAATTGAGAGGAGATGACAAACTCTTTGTCCGATTAAAATAAGGTTTGATCAACTATTTTTTGGTAGGTTATTTCTTATACCTAAATATTAATTTGGTTATCTATTTAAATTCTTATTTGATTTGTCATGTATAATTTTAAGACAAGTTTATGATAGTTATGTTATGCTAGCATTCTATATCATTATGGCATGCTTTGGTTGAAACTTATGTCTCAAAAGTGTCATTTGATATGCCTTGATTTTTACTGTAAATTGATGAAATGTATCTTGAATCAATTTCATGAGAAATTTTATGTCAGTTGCCAATATTAGATCGACATGTTTTTTGTGAAATTCCTGAACTTTTAAGAACTATTTTTGTGATACAATTGTATTCCTTCTTTATTCATATTTTTTATCCTCATATTTTAACTAGAGTGGTTTCCAATTTACTTAAAAAACTCATCCAATGTTCTATTAAGGTTTTAAATCTGATCATGATTTTACTATTGACTGTCATGGTATTATTGTTAGTCGATTATGATATTGCTTCCCCATCTACTTTACCGATCCTTTATCCTTTGATCGAACTTGAAATGAAACTTAGTTCTTGAAGTGTCGGGTCTGTGGCTATTTTATGTTATGCGTGGGATGTGTGGCCAGTCTCACTTTATTAATAAGGTACCTACATGAGAGTCGAGGACACTAGATATGTGATATGACTTAAGGTTGGTGTGGCTTATTATATATGTTCCAATATATGCCAACAAATAGCTTGTGTGAGATGATTTCCCACTACTCTTTTGCATATGTTTCATGGTGACACCAATCCTTTCTCCAGTCAAAAGCTTACTCTAAAATGAGATAAGCTTATGCCAACTTAAATTCTGCCAAAATGGGGTATGATCAATTTATACTTCAGAAAGTGATAGATATAAATATTAAAAATTGGGTCATTTTGTATGTAAAAGCCCCAATTTTTTATCCACATATTCTAACTAAGAGTACCCCCATGGTTACTGAAAAAATGCAACCAATGCTCTACTAAGGTTTTCAAGGCTAATCATGATTTGATTATTGATTTTCTGTGGGGAGCGTTCTGTTTTGATTATGTCGTTGTTTCCCGTCTATTATTTTGATTATATATACCTTGATCAAACTTGAAATGAAATTTAATTCACAGAGTGTTGGGTGCTGGCTCTTTAATGTAGATAATATGATTACAAGCATTGAGATTATGTGTGGCATGTGTGACCAATCACACTTTATTAATGAAGTGCCTACATTAGAGTAGATGACACCAGATATGTGATATGAAAAGAAGCTTGTGTGACCTATTGTTGCCAGTTTCTGTATTTTTCAATAGACGCAAACACATAGCTTGTGTGGTATGATTGCCCACTGATCGTTTACATACGTTTCATATTCCTAGCAGCTCTTATCATAGCCTTATGTGTCATCTGTTTAATTTTATCTTATGGACCTTAATATGCTTGGAAGTTAATCAATTTGTTTGTCTTTGTGAATCAGAAGTTAGTTTAGTGAATTGTAGGACTCACCAATCTTACCATTGTGTTTTCAGTTGTCATTCAAAGTTAAAGTTCTTTGTCGACTGTGAAAGAGCTGAGAGCACGATGCTATTAGCTCATAACATGAAAATGAATGATTATGTAGCATTTCATCTGCAATAATATTTTGAAAATGTTTCAACACATCAGAACTTTGATGTTATTATGACATTTGAGGCTTTAATATGTCTAAATTCTCAGTTTTCAGATCATCACAATTTATTATACTTCTCAAGCCTAATTCCTATAGATTGATCGACATCTGCATCATATGATTGTCATTCTAGCAGATTCACACTAGTCACCAAGTCTTTGCTCATCAACTTTTCTTTTAGAATAATGAATTCAGTTTTCTTGGATGGCTCGCCTTGATTTTGTGCCACTACCGCCATTCTAGATCGAACCGCTGAATGATTTAGTACAATTTATATTCGAAGACTCACTACATAAACCGGAGATCTATCGCTTAAGTCGCTACTCTACCTAAATACCTTTTATAGCAATGTAATCCATGTTGTTATGTTATTACTCTGGTCTTTCCATAAGTGAGACCAAATGTTTCCATTTTTAATTTTTACTTGGTTCAAAGAGCTTCCTTCTAACACTATCCCTTTCTAGGTGATTGATGAACTTGCATTGAAGCTCGTTGTTGACATAGTAAGAAATCTCAATTGTAATGGTGTTAGAAAATCGGGTCTCAAACCAACGCCAGATTTAATTTGATTTGACCGATCTCAATTAAATGTTTGCTTTTCCCCATGGAGAGGTATGCCTAATTCGGTTTCTAAATCCATATTTTAGTAAAATGTTTTTAATTTCTCAAGTTGCTTGGGAAAGTTGATGTGAGTTTGATGTTGACCGAGATTTAAGATGGATATGGTCTTGTATAGTTTGATCATTGTTAATTAAAGTTGACTTCCCAACAAGAAAGAAAAATAATGTCAATGTATAAGAATCAATTATAATATATTAAGAGCTAAACTTATTTTATTGTCGATGTAATTTTTTCACTATTATGCATATCTTAGCAATCACTCCCTATGCAAAAGCCCTATATTAGTCATCACTTTCAGTGAATTAAGAGGCTATTTGGATTACTTTTTAATTTTAATTTTTTTTTAATTTTGATTCAAAATAAAATATGTTTGGTAATGATAGTTATTTTTAAAAATGTTCAAAACATTCAAAAGGTGTTTTGAGTGTTTTAAAAAACAATGTAATTTATTTTTAAAAAAAAAATAAAAATGCTTTAAAAACATATTAAACAAACAAATTTTTTTTAAAATAACATGAAAATAAAAACAAAATTGATCTCAAATAGGTCCTAAGCTTTTAAAGATATTTGCTCATGGTAATTGCTCCTAGTTATTGTTTTATATTGTAGAAGCCAACATAACCCATGAGTTTGACAAATTCACCAATTATTTGGTCGTGTTGATCCATCGCTTTAAATATCATTTATTGGGAATTAGATCTATACCATTGTCAAATTGAAGGCTTAAACTAATATTTAAGAGTTATTATTGGTATTTTATGAACTTGCTTTGTTTTTTCTTTTGATGTGAGACCCACACATTTTCACTCATTTGGTGGTTTCAATCTAGCTTCTTATTTGTGAACTCTTAGCTTATTAATTAATTAACAAATTGAATGAGAATATGATATTTAGGCTCGGTTTATAATCTAATCTTGCACAAAGCTTTCTTTCTTTATCTGTGTGTGTGTGTATGATGAATATCCACTATCAACCGTTCATTTAAATCTACCGGTTGAGAAAAATGTGCTTCACACCGCAGCTCTTCATCAACCATAGGGTAAATTCTAATGAAGTTTTTTAACGTGGTTGTCCATGTTTTTGTATATTTGTTCCTAACTCTTGTTTTTAATATTTAGTGCTCTTTTTTACTTGTTAGGTTGGTTCATCATTGCTATAATTAGATCTGCTTTTATGTTTTTATATGTGATATAATATGCTAACAATTTGGTTGCTAGCTTGATCCTTTTTTTTTAGTAGCTAGATTGGTTTCTTTTACTTTTTTTCTCTATTTTATTTTTCTGAACAAACAATTATTTGTTGTACAATGTGTCACAATAGGAACACTAATCAATAGAATAAATACATTGCACCAAAAACAAACTTGCAAAGGAATTTATAATATCCGAGCTTGAAACCACATGGCTAAGAACATAGGTCAAGAATGTACTAAGTGGCCGACAAGATTTTGAAATAATGCCGGAGATCTTCCACTGTAAGAAAGAGAAAACTTAAGCACTAGAAGATCTCAGATAGATAAATTCATTTAGTAAATGACAGATCATAGTATTGTACGATATTTCTCAAGTCGGGATAAGTGGCAATCGCTCTTTGAAATCTAGAGATGGCTCAAATTTTTATACTAAATTTGCAATAAAATGAATAAAAAAATAATAATTCATACCTAAAAAAAGGGGCATTTATATACATACCACACAAATCTTATATATTTAAATATTTAACACCTAAATTTTAATATTTATATAAATAAACTTAAAATTTTAATATCACAACAAAATATCACTTTTATAAACTTTTTTTAAGTGAAATATTATTTTTCATGCATAAAAAATTGTTATATATTTAATTTTATGTGTTAGATGTGTAAATGCATAGGAATTGTGTGGTATGTATGTAAATCTTTCAAAAGAAAAAAAGAAGAAAAAGAAAAGAATGATAGCTCTCACCGGTTAGCTTGATGATGTGTAAGTTATTATACATTGCATTCCAGCTCAGCTTGACCTATCCAATACAAGGACCCTTAGTTAAAGTTTTAATTTAAATAGAATTGCCTTCTAAACTTGTAGTAAGTACCTGCAGCCCAATGATACTATCCTCCACCACCAAGCAATTTCCTCCGCACTCAGTCGAATTACAAGACCACTCTATTTCAGCCATTAAATCCAATGACAAATAATTTGATGAATATATCAAAAAAAGAAGCTACATTGTCAACAAAATTAAATTTTTTTAATTACCTCTGAAGCTGTTAAATAAATCAATGGACTGGGCTTCTTCTCTTTGACATCATCACCTGTGATTGGAAGAAGTGTTCCATTTTGAGGGATAGGTATATATTTAAATTATGGTATATGTGAAAGATGATTAATACAATGAAAAATGTAATTAGTAATCTAGGAATGTTTGGTTCAAATAAAGTACTATAATCAAAATGGGTAAAAAAAAAAGAAGGGAATTTACAAACGAGCACACAATTTTTATACATTTATATATCTAAAATTTAATTTTTACTAAGAATAGCATTTTTTTTCTATGCATAAAAGGGTGTATTTCATTTTTAGAAAAGTATTGATGATGCTATTTTTGGTGTAATAGTGAAGATTTGAGTGTTATTTAAATAAATATGAAAGTTTAGATGTGTAAATATATGAAAATTGTGTGCTATGTATAAATATATTAAGATCACAATCAAGAGAAATTCTTAGGTACAGATGAGGGACGTAGCTATATGTGCATCCTATATGTCCCAAAGCATAGTTGTGCTACCATATTCACATAATTGTATGAATTAAGAGTCAAAACAACATAAGAAAATGGTGTATTTGATCAAAAACTAATAGGAAAAGAACAATATGGAAAAGACAATGCTAATTAATTAAACCACAAAAAACTTTCAGCCATTACCAGCGAGGAAGCAATCAAGACCATGGAAGCGTTCCTGTAAGAACAATACACATCAAGTATGATTCTATTAAGAACCAAAAAAAAGGAGAAAAAAACAAGCTTGGGGTAAGTCTTACTAATCCAAGAAGATTCTCCAAACACAGAACGACAGAGCTTTTGTTGCAGAACAAACAACAACCTTAACACCCTGTACCATCAAAGACAGTTAGAAACAAATTACATAATTTTTATGCATTTACATATCTAACATCAAATTTTTTTTTATATAACACTTAAATTTTTAATATTGCATAAAAAATAGGGAAATTTACATACATACCACACAATTCTTATGCATTTACATATTTCACATGCAAACTTTAATATTTACAAAACTAGCACTTTCCCTATGCACAAAAAGGTGCATTTCACTTGGAAAAAGTAACAAGGGTGATATTTTTGATGTAATAATAAAGATTTATGTGGTATTTAAGTAAAAATTAAAGTTTGGGTGTGAAATATATAAATGTATAAGAATTGAGTGGTATGTATGTAAATCCCCCATCATTATTATTCATTTTTTAAGAGTGAGAAGCACCTTTTCAAGCATAGAAAATTATTAGATAAATAAATATTAATTTTGGATATTAAATATGTAAATGTATAAGAATTCTGTGATATGTATGCAAATTTTATAGACAAGACTAGTATTAATAGCAACAGTTGGAGTAGACCTATCCATTAAACAGTAGAGAGAATAAAAGCTATCGCTTTGAATCGAGTTGTATTACGCACTTAGCATCATCCATGAGTCTAAGAACACCAGGGCTCAACTGCAAAGTAGAGCTATTACTTTCAGTTTACTCTATAGCAAAGTTTATCATCATGAATAATGCTGCATTTTTCATTTGGAAAAGCTAAAAAAGGAATAGAAGGAAGTTATACTTACAGATTTGATTATTTCCTTGTATCTTTCTATTTTCCAATCCTTCATAAACCAAAACTATTATAGTAAGGATGGGAACCGAACAGAGAGATAAATATATAAATTTAAACTCATTGAAAGCAATAATTAAAGTGAAAATGTTCATTACTAGAAAGATATTATAATAAAAGTTTCTTTAGATTTAGAATAAAAATTGAACTCAAGATGATAAAAATATTAACTTGATTAATCATTCAAAAATGGCATTACTAGAAAGCTATTATGATAATCAAATCAGAGCATTCTCGGTTGAATTGAAGACAAGTTATTTTTCCATTACTGGAGAAGCGTCTAAGTAAGGTAAAGCATCAACTAACAAAAAAGCAAGTAGAAAACTCACCGGATTAGGTCAATCCCATCTAATCCGCCAATGGCTCGCATAGATAGAAGAAGAAGGCTCCAGTTTGGAGGTGATCAAAGTCCGTAGTTCATACCGCGAGGCTCCAATTTTCCCTCGAGAGAAGTGTCAACTATCCTTGTCAGACCGACCGGGTTTGGAGGGGCCCGTAATTCATACAACGAGGCTCCAATTTTCCTTCGATAGAGGTTTCAACTGTCCTCGTCGGACCGACCGGGTTTGAAGGTGATCAAGGCCCGTAGTTCAACGGGCGACTCCAGTTTTCCCTCGAGAGAGGTGTCAACTATTCTTGTCAGACCAACCGGGTTCGGAGGTGATCAAGGCTCATAGTTCATACGATAAATCTCTAATTTTTCTTCGAGAGAGGTGTCAATTGTCCTTGTCAGACTGACCAGGTTTGGAGGCATTCAAGGCCCGTATTTCTACTTTTTATTGTAGGAAATTGAATTTTTTTTAAATTTCAATGGATGGTTCAGCAGTTGATAACTACCAAGGTGGCGGGGAAGCGTCAATTTAGAACCATCCCTCGAAAAACTCAAAAAATATGGCACGTAATTTCGGAGTATCATTAAAAAAATAGTTTTTTTGTGATATCATATGTATGCGTATATTTTTCGTCAGATCATAGTTGAAAAATTGTATCCAAAACTATTTGTAAGTAATAAAGTCAGGAAAGGATATGCCCAAGTATTGGGGTGAGTGAGTTGCTTCACACAGTTCTCAGACCTTCATCTTTCTCTTCACTTTTTGTTTCATATTTATTATGTATTTTCGCAGGATGATGACTGGAAGAAAACTAATAGCGTGACAGCTATAGACTATATATCATCCACTGTCAGAGCTGACAGTTTAATGGTGCTCCGCAGGAAATTTTATTTCCTAAATAAGATGGTGGCTATTGTTGCCAAAAAGTCTGATCGGGCACGTTCTCCTCTACAAGGATACTTTACTATTTCTGAGATGATTCTTCATGAGATGATTCCCTTTGGCTCTTGAATTGATTAAGGTTTTTAAAATATGCAGTGTAGCTTTGTCAAAATTTTCATTTCGAGCTTTAGTGATCATCGATGGTTTGACTATTTTTTTTAGAGAGTATGATGCGACTTTGAACATCAAGTACTGAATGCGTAGGTTCACATGTGATGCTTAGGGACTTGTTTTATATCGAAGTATAAAGAATTAGATAGAATTTTCAACAGGATCCATCTAGAAGTTGGTCTAATAGGTTTTTTTGTGAAAATGAGTGGGACTTCCCTGTGAGATAGGAAAGATTAAATATCCTTCCAGATTGATTACTAATTAAAGAGATTGAAATCCTAATAACTTGCAGCACGAGTTACGTCACATTGGCAAGTATATAATTGAAGATAAAATGTTCAAAGTTGGTCTTTCCATTCATGCAGGGAGATCTCATGCTCTTCCACTGAAGAGATCAAGTAAATGTGATGAAATGGTCTCCTTATATTTACAGGATTCTTTTAAGAAGCCCATTACGAAATCATGGTGAAAATAATGCTTATTCTTTAAAGAAAATGAAGACATGTGTCGAAGTAACTATGTCAAATATTTACGGAGAAGATGTTCTCCTCCAGTTGGCCTCTGAAAGTTTAGCTATCTCAACTCATAATGAAGGGATTTATTTCTCAAAGCTGCATATTCCTGAAGAGGTGTTAAAGAACGTATGTACTAGACGTCAACGAGCAGATGAATTAATATGTTATCTTCTCTTTCTCTTTCTTTCTTTTTTTCCTTTTTTTCTTTGTGTAATATTTATGATTTTTTATTATAGGTAATCCAAACATTAGGGCTTATGGCTCATTTGGGTATCGCTCTAGATGAGTGGAATATTGAATTTGTGAAGATAAAATACTTACGAGGTGAGTACAAGCGAAAGATGAGTGCTAAGGCCAAAGAAGTGGCAGCTCTAGAGGATCAGCTAATCGGGTGTAGAACTGAGATAGCGAACATGTCAACTTCTTTTTCTCTCCAATGTTAAGAGGTGGAGCGTACTTGTGATGAGCTGATTGAGGTGATGGTAGAAACTCGCCAAAAAGAGAAAAGACTCAAGGCATTTGCAGCGGAGAAGAAGGCTCTTGAATTGGAGAAGAAAGTATTACAGGACCGTCTTTATGAGAATGAGCTTATAATGTCAGAAGCAGAAGCAAATGAAATCTCCTTGAAGGCAATCAAAGACTTTAAGAACTCCCTAGCTTATCGCGATGCTATCGAGGATCATATCCAAGAAGCTCGTAATCATATTCTTGACATTGAAGTGAAGAACTTGGAGCACCAATGTTTGGAGGAATACTTCATCCAAGTGTTTCTAAAAAGAATCTGCTTAGTACATCACAAAACTGGGGCTAGTATTGAGAATCTGTCTCTCAACCAAGTATCTGAAGACCCTTCGCCAGATTCAGGAGATGAAGGGGTTGAGAATGAATTTAAGAGAGCATCTTCCGGTGAGGAGGATGTTGACATCATGTAGTATCACTTGAGGATGCATTTCCTTCCCTTTTATCTATGTATTGTTATTTATTATGATGATTATTATTATTATTGTATCCAAAATTTTGATTCTTTCTTATATCATCATGTTAACTAAAAATTTTGGGTGATTTACTCTCATTTTGTTTTGACTTGTCCGAGGTGATTGGTTGGAATATTATTTGATGACACTAACTGTACGAAAGAGGTCGTGGGAAGTCCACCAAGGACTTTTTGACCTATCCTAGGTATTAGTCAAAATATTATTTGACATCTTACCTGTATGGAAGAGGTCATGGAATATCAACCGAGGACTTACTTGACTTCTTACTTATATGAAAGAGGTTCGATCAAATCCCATTGGGATTGGTCACGCCCCAACTGAGACACAACGTGAGTTGTGCATTTCTCAAGTGGAAGGATTAAATGAAGAAGGTTATTTATATGCAATAAGCTTAAAAGTTATAAACTCATTACTTTAATAAAGTCGGTGATACAATATTATCATAAGATAACTTAACAAAGATATGAGTTGAAGAGGAAATGATAAGCGAGACAAAATAAAAGTTACAATATTTATGTAGTAGGAATTACTAGGGGTGTAAACGAACCGCGTTCAACAAGCTACTCATGACTCGGCTCGATTAGAGCTCATATGTTCATTCATTTAATTAATCGAACGAGCTTGAACACTTTTGTAAATACTCAATTGTTAAATGAACAAGCTTGAACAAGTTATTGTTCAGTTCAATTATGTTCGTGAATAGTATCATTTAAAGCTCATGAACAAGCTCGTTAAGGAGCTCGATAATGGCTCGATTAAGGCTCGATTAAGGCTTGTTCATAAACAATACTGTATAAGACTCGATTAAGGCTCGATAATGGCTCGATTAAGGCTCGATTAAGGCTTGTTCATAAACAATACTGTATAAGGCTCGATAATGGCTCGATAATGGCTCGATAAAGGCTCGATTAAGGCTCGTTAAGGAGCTCATGAACACAATTTTTTTTAATGAGCTCAAGCTCGAACACCATCCTAAAAGCTCGAATCGAGCTCGAACCGAGCTGGAGCTCCATAATGGCAAACGAGCTTGAACTTGAACAGTACTCTGCTCGGTTTGGTTTGGTTCATTTGCAGCCCTAGGAATTACTAATAATACTTTCGGAGATTCCTTGTGTTCCATGTTCGAGGCAAGATTTTTTTCTCTGGATCCTTGAGCTTAAATGCTTCTAGCTTGACCATAGTTGTAACCACATAAGGGTCATCCCAAAGAGGTGAGAGCTTATTGCGTTGAGGGCCTTTGCCAGCAGCTTCAAAACTTCACAAGACCAAGTCACCAATAGAGATGGGATGGGGCTTCACTCTCCTGTTGAAGTGACGAGCTACCCTTTAGTGGTAGGAAGCAAGTAGGGTCATGTCATGAGTTTCGGGGAGTAGGTACAAGTTCTATCGAAGTTTTTCTTCATTAATATTATGATTGAATGATTGAACTGTTGGACTTGAAATTCTGATATATACTAGTATAATAGCTTTTGTGTCAAAACACAAATTATATGGTGTCTCACCAGTCGGAGTTGGTGATGTAGTGCGGTAAGCCCAAAGAACATTAGAGAGCTCCTCAACCCATTGCCCCCCAGCCTTCTCGAGCATTTTTAACCCTTTGAGTATAGTCCAGTTGGTAGCTTCAGTCTATCCATTAGTTTGAGGATGGGTTACAACCATATGCAGCAGCTGAATGTGAAGATCTTTACAAAAAGATGTAAAGACTTTTTCAGTAAATTGGGTTCCATTGTCGGTGATGATCTTTGCAAGAAGACCGAATCAACATATTAGATTTTTTCAAACAAATTATTTAGCATTTGCCTTCATGATTTTAGCAAGTGGTTCAGCCTCCACCCATTTAGTGAAGCAGTCAACAGCTAAAATAATAAACTTTCGTTGCCCTGATGCTACTAGAAAAGGTCCCATGATATCAATTCTCTATTGAGCAAAAGGTCAAGGGATTTGAAGGGATAAAAGCTCTGTATGTGGTGTATGAGAGAGGTTAGAGTGTAATTGACAACTCATACATTATTTTATAAAATCCAAGACGTCTTGTCTCATCGTAGGGCAATAGAACCCTTGCCTCATAATTTTAAGGGTCAACGCCCTTCCTCATAGGTGTTCTTCACATATCCTAGAGTGAACCTCTCTTAATGCATAATCGACCTCTGATGGTGAGAGGCATTTAAGGTATGGCCCAAAAAAAGCTCATTTGTATAGTTCACCTCCGATAATAATAAAGTTTGCAGCTTATCTTCGGAGATGAGTTGTAGTAGTTGGGTCTTCAAGAAGGGTCCCTTCTTGTAGAAAGGATAGGATGGGGTCCATCTATGAAGGTTTCTTCGTCTCATTAATTGCTTGTATTACCCATGATCCTTGGATATTAGGAAAATATATTTTCTCAATATGTCTTCTCTTAAATAGATCTCCAGTAGTAAAGGTAGTGAGCTTAGCGAGAGCATCAGCTCGAGTGTTCTTCTCTCGAAGTATATGAATGATTTGATGTGTCTTGATATGGGCAAGAAGTGACCTCACCAAGCTGAGGTATTGTGCTAACTGGGGATTATGAGCATTAAAAATTTCCCTCAACCTACGAGGCGATAAGCTGAGAGTCAGTGTGGATCATTAAGTTTTGAGCTTCACAATCGATGATAAGTCACAACCCTGCAATGAGAGCCTCATATTCAACCATATTATTAGTTGCAAAGAATTTTAAGTGAAGTATATACTCTAAGGTATCCTATTAGGAGAAATAAGTAAGATTCATGCTCTGGCACCAACATTTTCTGAAGCTCCATCAACATAGAGGGTCCATTGAGAAGATGAAATGGGTGTAATATATAACTCATTTGGAGTAGGGACAATGCACTTCACTATAAAGCCTGCGAGTACTTGAGATTTTATTTGTGGCATGGGTAGAAAATTAATATCAAACTCTCTCAATTCTACGAACCATTTGATTAACCTTCCAGATGCCTCTGATTTTTATAGAAGTGCCCTCAATGGTAAATGGGTATAAACACATATGGTGTGAGCTTGGAAGTATGGACGTAATTTTCGTGCTGAGAAAACTAAATCCAAAGCCATCTTATCTGTTTGTGGACAACAACTTTCTATATTAGAGAGAATTTTGATAACATAATAAATTGGTTGTTGTATCGCATTTTCTTCTCACACTAAAACTGATCTTATTGGGTGGGAAGAGTGTTGTGAAATTTTATAAGGATTTCTAAAAGAGAAATATATAATTCCATCTTCACTCTATGCGGGATAAAATGAAGATAGAAATATACTTATCTTTTTTATGCATTTTTGACACCACGTAGATCCGCAAATGTTCTTATTGAGGTTGATCAATATTGAGGAGATGTGTACTATCCCGGAAGATAGAAGTCACAACCCTACAATGGACCTAATCACCTCAACAAGGACTCCTAAGGATAATGGATCTGCATGTGTACCAAAGATTCTTCCACTACTTTACATAGAAAAGTAAAGTAGAGTTTATTTTAAATAGGGTTCGTTAAGTTTCCCTACACGGGCAAGCCCCCATAGTTAATTACATCCTAAAGAATGAGATCCCTTAGGAATACTCTCGATTAAAGTATATGATTGTTGTCTCCAAAGATTTCAATAGGTAGGACTATCAATCGATTAGTTTATTTTGGAAGATCAAATGAGATTGATCAAATAAATATTTATTATCGAAGCCAAAATAAGATAAGTAGGAGATGCTCATGATGCTAGGAAACCTAGCAAACATCATAAACTATCCTATAGTTGGATTTTATATTTTTGAAATTGAATTATTTCTTTGAATTGAATTTTTATTAGAAGTTTAGGGTTTATAATTCTATAATACAAGGTTATAAAAATTTCTAAGAGGTGAGAATTTATGCTTATGGCCCATAGAAAGGAGAAGCAACCTCAGAACCTAAATCTAGGGAGCTTTGATAAGAGCCAAAAGCACGACCTAAATCTAAGGCAAAAATGAGTATTTAATTTACCTCCCCAAGTGAGGATAAACCATCCGACTGCTTGGACTTACAACCGCCTAGGGGTGGCTGCCAACTAACCATTCCTACGATTTTAAATTCATGTAGGCAAGTTATATATTTTATGCAAGATAGTTAGTCTATTATTTATTTAGAAAGAGGTTAAGTCCTTAAACTCACTCCCTAAGAGACTAGATCATGTAATCATGAAATGACCTAGATCTAATGCAAAATATATTACATGTTATTTTCAATTTTTTGTTTGATAATCATTTGACTTAGGCTTATAGGATTCATATGCCTAATGCATGAGAAGTAAGATTATTGGCCAAAATCAGCGATAAGGGAGGAGGTGTGTTTCCACCATGACTCTCAAAGGTCAAAGCCTCCAAGGTGAAAGCTCCAATCAAGAGTGTAATAATATGCTTTTATGCATGATGTTATAAAAGAAATACTCATCCACCTAAGGGGTTGCTAATTCTTTTATCTTGATTTTAACTTGCCTACATGAATTATTATAAAAGAAATATTATAAAAGAAATACTCATCCACCTAGATTACAAATAAATTAATTTACAATTAAGCAAATAAATTCATGTTATGGGGGTCTTCTTTCTTATTTTCTTCTTTTTTTTCTTTCTCTTTTCTTCTTTGGTTCCTTCTTTTGGATGGTTGGAATGTGGACGCTCCAAAGGCTTCACATGGTGTATAAAATGAGATCTTATAACCAATGCTCATCCTAATCTCCCATAACATTCATTCTGAAATTCTAATTATAAAAATTATATGAAAAGAAAAAGTAAATCTAACTAATACCTACAAAATATAGATTAGCTAAACAAAACATACAAATCTCAAGCATGTATATTGGACTTAACACCCCACACATGGGTAACCAAGTCCATCTAGCTTATTGGATTATGCTTAGGGGTATAAGCACCTACATGATAAAAGCATTTATATTTTAATTGATTACAGTGCCCCTTAAGCACAATCCCCTGCAGAAAATAATGGTTAGACTACTATCATCCTACTATTCATTCTACGCACATTCACCATAACATCCATACTAAAAATAATACATCACAAAATAAAAGCAAATATCAGGCCATACACCGCCCTAACCTAAAGCTAGAAGTGGTGACTTAGCCTAATGTGTGTGCTTTAGAAGGTTTATGTGGTATGCTTAGATATGGCTTTAAGGTTTGGATTTTTTAAGTGTGAAGATGTTCAACTTAGATGGGTGATTTTGTTTAAGTTGTTTAGTTGATTTGGGTTGATTTTATTTGATGTTTTTTTTAGGTTTGAATGAACCTATAATTAATTATTAAGTGTTGTAAAGAGAGGAAAAAGAGAAGAGAGATTCTCTTTCCTTCTCTACCTTAAGTGAAGTCTAAAGTAGATTCATATTTAGTTTTTTTTAGTGAATATTTCATTATGTGTTTTAATTAATCATAAGTTTAGATTTTCCCTAAACAAACCCATTCAAATAGAAAGGTATTTTAAGATTAAATAAAATGAATTAAGATCACAAAACACACATCACCTCATTTTCTTTTCCAACATGCATAGAATGAATCCTTAGCATATCTATACATGCAAATGGAAATGTTTAGCATACTTTATGATGAATGCTAAGTGAATTACTGTTGACCTCATTTTTAGAATGAGCTCTTAACCTTCCATCTTAGACATAGGATTTCTCTTAGACTTTAAGAGTTCCTTAGTCTTAAAATGCATCTAGTGATTAGGTGGACACTCAACCTAGCCCTAAAGACTTAGAAGAGTTAGCCATAGGAATAGGTCACGCCTTAGGGGTGTTAGAAAAATTTATCTACCCTTAGATTAAACCATTCCTCACCTTCCTTCCTTCAAGTCAAACTCCAAATCAATCTTATTTGACTTTCTTCAAACTCCATTCAACTCTATGTGATTGAAATTCATAATAAATCCATGATTGAAACCCATGAATGAAATTCCTAAGTCCAAATCTTTTTTAAGTCCTTAATCTTCTTTAATGAACTTAGCCAAAATCATAATCTAAATCAAATCAAACTCATGAGATTTTCTCATAATCCATTTATATTCTCGTTTATATTCACATATATGAATGAAATATAAATTAAAATCAATCTAACTAAACTCAAAATTTAAATTCAATTCATAAATTTTTCTAAGTTCTTTAAATTTTCCTTGAAGGACTTATCCAAAATCATGATTAAACCTATTCAAACTCATGGGATTTTCTCACAACTCATTTATATTCTCATTTATATTCATATATATAAATGAAATATAAATATAAATCAATCAAATCAAATCCAAAAAATTAAATTTCAAATCTAAAATCATTCTTAAGTCCTTAATTTTTCATTAATGGACTTAGCCAAAATCATGATCAAATCAATTCAAATTCATGAGATTTTCTCATAACTCATTTATATTCTCATTTATATTCACATATATAAATAAAATATAAATATAAATCAATCAAACCAAAATTCAAATCTCTACTCAAAATTTCCTAAGTCCTTTTCCCTTTAATGAACTTAACATAAATCTTGATCAAATCACTTCAAATTCTTGAAATTTTCTCATGATCCATTTATATTCTCATTTATATTCACATATATAAATGAAATATAAATTCAAACAATCAAAACCAATTTCAAAAATCAAACTGAAATCCATTCAAAATCCAACCTAAACTTTTCAAGTCAAAATCTTGAACTTAGCCAAATCAACATCAAATCAAGCCAAACTCTTGATTTTCCTTCATGATTCAATAAACCCCACAATCATGAATCCATATATAAATACAAACTTCAGTCATCAAATCAAAATCCAATTCAAAAATCAAACCCCAAATCCATTCATATTCCTTCTTTAAATATGAAATTGTCAAATGGATCAAAACCCATTTGGCTTCAAACCACTTGTAAATGGATTTATATTTCAATCATAAGTCCATATACAAGTTCAATCAAACTCAAATCAAGCTTTGACCAAGCCATTTGACCCACTTAGGCTCACTTGACCCAAAGTGACCTAAAGTACTCTTATGAGCCTTTTAATCCTAATCAAATTGAATTGAACCAAACTCACATATGCCTCTCATCATGATCAACAATCATCATGGGCCTAAAGGTAAAATGGTCATTTGACCTTGATTTCAGTTTGGCCATATTTGGTATGATGAGAAAATAGGTTTGGCCAAGTTTCATTGAATTTGGAGTTGGTTTGATATGGTTTGTCTCATGTTGACCTATTTAGGTCAAAATGGGTCAACTTGGGTCAAGTTGACCAATTGATCAAATTGGGTCAAACCAAGGGTTGGGTCAAGTTCATATGACCATTTGAAATATTTTGGTGGCTTTAGTTTAATTCAATTTAGTTTAGGTTTGAATTTGGTTCAGTTTAGTTCATTTAGGTCAAATGGGTCAAATTGACCAATTTGACCCATTTGTCCTATTTGGGTTAGGTCATGGGTTGGTTCATGTTTGGTTGGTCATATGAAAGAGATTTGTATCTTTGTTTACAATCAATTTTGGTTAAGTTTGAATTTAGATCAATTTGACCCTTTAGGTCAAGTTGGGTTCAAGGTCAATTGGGCTAGGTTATGTCTAATTGGCCAATTGAGGCTTTGGTCAAGTTCATCAATCATTTTGGGATGAACTTGACCAATTGGTTTCAATCAATTTGGCTTAAATCAAGTTTTGACATATTTTGACATTTTAGGTCAAGTTGGGTCAACTTGGGTCAAGTGGCCAATTGGACTAGGTTAGACTCAAATGTTGACTTGGTCGAGTTCAAATTTTAATCATGAATAAACTTAGATCATTAGTTTCAATCAATTTGGCCTATGGTGGATTTTGACTATGTTGGGTTTCATTTTGGCTAAGTGTTGACTTGGTCAACTCTTAGGTTTGACTTGATTTGACCTAATTTGAGTGATTGATCATCTCATGATGATTGTTGATCATGATGAGAAGCTTAGATGAGCTTAGTCAATCCAATTTGGTTAGGATTGGAATTTAGCTGATAAGGGTACTTTAGGTCACTTTGAATCAAGTGAGCCTAAGCGGTTCAAATGACTTGGTCAAAGCTTGATTTGAGTTTGATTGAACTCACATATAGACTTATGATTGAAATATAAATCCATTTGCAAGTGGTTTGAAGTCAAATGGGTTTTGATTCATTTGATAATTTTAAGTTCAAAAGGGTGAACATGAGTTTGACTTGGGTTTGATTTTTGAATTTAGTTTTGGTTTAGTGATTGAAGTTTATGTTTATATTTGGATTCATGATTGAATGATTAATTGAATCATGAAGAAAAATCAAGGGATTGGCTTGATTTGAAATTGATTTGGCAAAGTTCAAGATTTTGACTTGAAAGGCTTAGGTTGGAATTTGATTGAATTTGAGTTTGATTTTTGGGGTTAGTTTTAGTTGTTTGAATTTATATTTCATTTATATATATATATATGAATATAAATGAGAATATAAATGGATTATGAGAAAATTTCTTGAGTTTGAAGTGATTTGAATATGATTTAGGCAAAGTCCTTAAGAGAAAATCAAAGTGACTTAGAAAAGATTTGTGATTTGATTAATTTGAATTTATATTTTATTTATATATATGAATATAAACGAGAATATAAATGGGTTGTGAGAAAATTTCATGAGTTTGAATTAATTTGAACATGATTTAGGCTAAGTACTTAAGAGGGGATTAAAAGACTTTAGAAATATTTGGAATGTTGAATTTCAACTTGGAATTTGATTTTATTGATTTGAATTTTTATTTCAATTATATATGTGAATATAAATGAGAATATAAATGAGTTTTGAGAAAATTCATGAGTTTGAATTGATTTGAACATGATTTAGGCTAAGTCCTTAAGAAGGGATTAAGGACTTAGGCAAGATTTGGAATTTCAATCATGGGCTACCATAAGTTTCAATCATGGGTTTCAATCATGTGACATTGATTTGAGTTTGGGAGACATCAATTAAGCCAGAATTGATTTATGTTTGTTGTTGATTTGATTTGGAGTTTGACTTGAAGGAAGGAAGTAAGGAATGTTGTTTAAGCTATATGGTCGACAAATTTTCCTAACACCCCTAGGGCATGACCTTTCTATGGCTAACTCTTCTAAGTCTTTATGGCTAGGTTGAGTGTCCACCTAATCACTAGACGTGTCTTAGGACAAAGGATCTCTTAAAGTCTAAGAGGAGTCCTATGTCTAAGATGAAGGGGTTGAGAGCTCACCCTAAAAATGAGGTCAACAAAGAAATTGAGAGATATAAGTATAACATCTCTCCTTGGATAGGCTTGGATAGTAAGGGTGGAGATGCTAAATATTCTCTTAGTTGCTTAAAAGTAAATTGGCATTCATCACCCACTAAAATTATTATTTTAGCTCTTTTAATATTTTAAAGAATGATAAGTATTTATCTCCATAATGGGCTAAGAAGCGGGATAAGACAGCAATTCGTCCATTCAAGCATCAAACTTTCTTGATATTCTTTGGAGGAGCCATATCTCTGAGCACTCTGATTTTCTCGGGATTAGCTTCAATCTCGCAGTGGGTGACCATGAACCCAATAAATTTTCCTGACGTAACCCTAAAAGCACACTTGGTTGGGTTGAGTTGCATGTTATAACATTGAAGAAGGATAAAGCATATTTCTAAGTTAAAAATATGTTGTGATTCTTTTAAGCTTTTTACTAATATAGCATCCACATATACTTTCATTGTGTAATCAATACACATTCTCCAAGTTCCATTTACTTTCTTAACCATGACAACATTTGCTAGCCATGTAAGGTAATATACTTCTCGTATGAATCCCGCTTCTAAGAGCTTGTTAACTTCTTGTTCAATAGCTTAGAGGCGATTAAGTGCAAAATTCTGCTTCTTTTGGATGACTGGTTTGAATATTGGATCAATCTTGAGGGAGTGCATGATCACATTGGGGTCGACCCCAGGCATATCTGTCAGAGTCCAAGTAAAGATGTCTTGATTTTTGTGCAAGAAGTCTATATATTTTATCCTACATTCGTCTGAGAGCAGAGATTCGACTTGCACTATTCATAAAGCTTGGTCATCGATAATGAAATAGAGCAAGTCTTTATAAAGGTTATTTGTGCTTCTTCATCTCAAAAATTAAAATTCTCGACGTTGAAGATCACTGAAGGGTGTGGTTGAGCTTGTCGGAGGTAACATGATTGTGCTATTTGTTGATTTTCACAGACCACTCTAACCTCAACAGGATTTGAAAATTTCATCTTAAGATGAGATACTGAAGTAACAACACCAAAGATTGATTGAAGGGGCCTTCCGAAGATAGCGTTGTATGCTGAATCTGACTTGACCACCATGAATTGAATTGAATGATTCACTTGTCGAGGAGATTCTCTGAGGACAATAAGAAGGGTGATTGCCCCCTCCACTCACATAGGGAGATTATCAAACCCATATAATGGTTCTATAAGGGGTTGGAGCTTTTCCCTAATCAGACCCATGCTAAGAAGTGTGGAGTAAAATAAAACATCGATAAAACTCCAATTATCAATCAAAATTTTCTTACATTATAAAATGGGCCACTGATCCCCGCACTGATGATAAGTGGATCTTGATGCGGAACTTGGACTCCTTCTAAGTCCAAGCCATTAAAAGTGATATAATGATCAATACGAGATTTCATTAACTTTGGCTCTTCGGAGGTGGTAATGAGTGCTTGATTACATAATAATAGTCCTCCTGCGATTATTTCAATTTTTCTAACTATCTGGCAACTATTTTATTATTTCTGTGATGATTGCCCTAGTTGCCCCCTAGTTGGAGCTATGTTTTCTTGAGTTAATTGATTCTACGCAAATTGACGTATATATCTTTGTAGAATGAGCCTCTCGATCTCTTCTTTGAGTTGCTTACATGCCTCAGTAGTATGTACATGACTTCGATGAAAGTGACAATATTGCTCATGATTTTTTGAATTTGGTTTCAGTGGATGTGGCCACTTAATGATCTCTTCATCTCGCATGGTCATCAAGACGTTAACACGTGTGTTAGTGGTGTGTATTCCTTTTCTAGTCGTGGTTCATGTCATTGAAGTGAGGGCCGTGGAGGGAGATCACGACTGCCTTGTTACTTCTTTTAATGGGATTGTCGATTTGTGTTCCCTGGAGCACTCTTACATTTTTCTATGAATTGTTCAAAATGTTTATGATGAGCATTAATAGCCTCATCAGTAGAAATTTATACTTTCACACGATGAACAAAGTCACATATGAGGACCATATCTGCAGGTGAGTAGAAAGGCGTGATGAGCCCTCCAAGGAAAACTCCTCTTAATAATTCAGGGTCTACTCCAAGTATTTGGCGAACCTTTAAGAAGAATCTCTGGAAGTACTCCTTAAGTGATTCAACCTCATTTTGACAAATGCCTCAGAGATGAGAGGAGTCTTTAATGATCCTCTGATTTGGAATGAACTGTTCTACAAAAATCTTGGTGAGTTCGTCAAAGGTATGGATGGATCCCCTTGGAAGGGAGTAGAACCAAGTGTGAGCTTGACCCTTGAGGGTGACTGGAAAGACCTGACAAAATAGTGTGTCAGGAACTCGTTAGATATGCATGATAGTCCTGTAATGGTCGATGTGTTCATATGGGTTAGTTGCCTCATCATAGGAATTGATGCTCAAAAGCTTGAAACGTACAAGAATAAGATGTTGAAGAATAGTTTCAGCCAAAGGTGAAGACTCTTGATAGCCACAATGGGAGGGGAGATGATTTTCATCTTTAAAGTAGAATTTTTCTTGTACTAAGTGTTATCATTCGCACGCATGACATAATGGGTGGAATCAACAAGACGAACGTGTCTATTGACAATTGGTGGGTTAACAAATGGTTGCAAGTGATGGATGAGAACTAGTAGTGTCAATGAGGTCAACATCATAGTCCGGAAGCGGAGGAACTTTAGCCTGATGGCGAGGAAGCCTCATATTAGCATTTTGACCTTCCCTGGCTAATGATCTATCTTGGGGGAGTTGCGTTTGTCGCAATAGTGGCTGTCATGTTTCTCGTAAAAGTCAAATTATCTCATTTTGAGATACTTTTATTTGACAAACACGATCTTCTATAGAGGTTCCTGTTGCACCTTCGTCGATAAGGTATTGTCTATCAAGGGGAAGTGAGACAAAAGCTTGGAGTCCTTAGTTCAAGGATTGATTTCGGGAGTGACGGAGTTGGAACGAGCTGCACGACTATGCCTGTGGCCATAATGCAGGTGTTCACAGAGATTGCGATTGTGGGGTTTGATTCCCACGGACGGCGCCAAACTGTTGTGTGCTAGAAAATGAGTTACGATAGAATAAAAGTTTATATTTTAGCCTTATTATAAAATCCATCACACACACAGATATTTGAAGAGTGAACAAGAAACTCCAGGATTTTTTCGTGGAAAACCCGAGAAAGACGGCTAGCCCATTAAAAATCTTCCACTATCTATCTGCTTCGGAGTACAAAGTTTAAGTTTTTCTGGTAACGAGATTACTCTATGTGAGAATGTCTGATAATGAGAATCTCGAATCGTAACAATCGCAACAAGAAGTGGTTGTATCAGTTGTTGGCGGCAATGATAAGGCCGATGGTCAGCACGGCATCACCGATGGTGATAATATGGTCGGCGAGTCGACAGGTGACCGTAGGCGGGTCGGCGACGACGGCGATCATGGTAATGGTGGTGGCTCGGCGATGGTTGAGGGCGACCGAGCGGTCAGCGGTGATGACCGATGGTGGTGGTTGAGACGGCGACCGAAGGTGGTGGTCGCGTCGATAGTGGTTGGCGCGGACCGGCGGGTGGTGGCGTGATGACCAGCGGTCGCCGAATCGACCTGCTCGATTATGCTTGAGTATCTTCGCGCCTAGAGCTCTCTCTTCTCTTAGCTTGGCCCCATATAATGTGAAGAATAAGGGACTATTTATACATTAGAGGGATGATGCTTCAAATATGTGCAAAATCCAAACCACTGACCAAAATAATTTTCTTGATCATCAGATGTATTTTAAGTATTTGAATGCACAAATGAAGTCAAAATTAGGAGATCTTAGGATCATTAGATCTGGCTCGTCAAGACGCTCGATTTGACTATAAACATTCCTTATTTATGAGCCGATTGATATCACAAAGTTTTCAATTATATTTTAAGCGTGATCTCTGTTTTGGACTGAATCGACTTTCGACATCAAGATTCGTGCTTTGAGTAGTGGAATTTTCAGTCTCATATTAATATCTAACATCTGAAATTAAACATTAACAATATAATACTTTTTATATTTAAAAAATATATTTCAATTTACAAAATAAATAATGATAATATTTTTGATGATATGTTATATATATATATATATATATATATATACATATATTGAAATTTTTGTGTTTGATATGATATGCAAATGACTCAAAAATATAACTTCTACCAAAAAATATTAAAGTTTAAAAAATAAGAATAAATTATTTAAATATAAAAAATGTGACAATCTTTAAATAATTTTAATAATTTTATTCTTAAATTATTAAATGTTGTCATATTTCAAATATATTTTATATTAATATTTATTAAATGAACGATGACCTAAGTTTGTGTTGTTAGCTTATTGAGCTTAGCTCACGAATCATTTACCAAGCAGAGCTTGAGCGAGCACACGAGTCAGCTTGACTCACCTACACCAATCCATAAATATTTAATATAATATCAAAAATATCACTCACTATTTTCTTAAAAGTAGATCATATCTTTTTATGATAGAAAAAATATCACATAAGCAAATATAAAACTTTGAATGTTATATATGTAAATGTATAAAAGTAGTATGATGTGTATGCAAATCTTCATTTTTTATTATTTGGAAAATTACTTAGATACATCAAAATAGAGGGAGAACCTAAATATAGAGGTGTAAATGAGTCTTGAGTCAAACTCAAGTCAACTTAATTTGAGCTTAAGATTCATTAATTAATTGAGTTTGAGCTTTAATTTTATTTTATGAGTTCGAGCTTACTCATTTAGTATGAAAGATAAGATAATTTTGATGAGTAATTTTATTAAAAAATATTAAAAATATAAAATTAGAAGAAAAATAATAAAAAATATTTGATATAAAAATAAGCTATAATATTTAAATATTTTAACAATTTCATCCATAAATTATTAAATTCTAACATATTTTAAATATAATTTATATTAATATTTATTAAATGAATCAAATCACAAGCTAAACTAATAGAGCTCAACTCACATTCATTCATTGGGTTATGAGTTGACTTGACTCACACTTACCTAAATCTTCAATATCACATCCAAATTACTAATATTACTATGTTAATAAAAGTAAAATATACTTTGTACAACATAGAAAAATATCATATAATTAAATATAAGCTTTAAGTGTTATATATGTAGATATATAAAATTGTGAGATTTGTAAATCTTATTATTATTATTATTATTATTATTATTATTATTATTATTATTATTATTATTATTATTATTATTTTGACAATTACTTACATACATCACAATCAAAATATAGATATTTATCTAATTAGCATAATCTTTTATTCAATTTCCAATTTTTCATGAGCATATCAAAATTCACAATAGAATTTTAACTATTTTTTTTTATTATCAAATTCTCATTGATTTGATCATAGCATATATATATGCAAGTACTTGAATTCGATAATTAAAAAATAATAATATAAATGGTAGTTTTGTAAATAATAAATTTTGTTCTATTTTTTATTATGTTTGTGTTGTATAATTTCATGTTCTCTTTCTTTTTAATTATTCTTGTATCATCTAATGTGAGCTCAAGGGGCCCTTATCTCATGCCTAATTTTTCAATCTCCATAGAAGAGAAACCAAAGATATATTTTATGATTTAATTATCAGCTTCTAATATTAATTCACCTTTCATAATTACATTTCATCTATAATATTCACATAAACACATCTTGAGTATGCATTTGCTTTAACTGTATTTATAAAAATAGATATTTAATTATTATGATACCTTAGCATATATATTAAAATATAATTTTAAATTATATTTATCTTGAATAATTTGTTAAATATTTTAAAATTAGAGCAACAATGATCTAATAACATCAACAATCTCATTTATCTATTTTTGAGTAAAAGTGGGAAGATATTACTATGAATTTTAGTATGAGTTCTTATCATAATAAAAGTAAGGCAAAATTTTAAACTAAGCACCTTTTAAATCGTAATTAGAAATAGGCTTAAAAAATTTATATTATAATAGCCGCCTGCTTAAGCGACCGCTAAAATAATTTTTTTAAAAGTAAACGAGATCGGGACACCCCGATCCGATCTCATTTTCTCTCCCCTAGGACAAGCACCGTCACGCCCCTACTCACCGCCGACCGCCCCTAATCACCGACCAGCCTTGACCTGGGCCCCCTCTACGCCCTACTGAAATGGATCCCAATCCGCTTTTGTGGTGAAGAAGGTATATTTTTTTTTTTTTTTTTTTGAAAATAAGTGAGTAATATATGAATGTGAGATGTATATATTGTATTTTATGATATTTGTAGGCAAACTTAATGTGGATTTGTGGGGAAGAAGGTATATTTTTGCTTTTTTTTTTTTTTTGAAAATAAGTGAGTAATATGTGAATGTGAAATGTATATGTTGTATTTTATGATGTTTGTAGGCAAACTTAATGTGGATTTGTGGGGAAGAAGGTATATTTTGGCTTTTTTTTTGAAAAAAGTGAGTAATATATGAATGTGAGATGTATATGTTGTATTTGGAGTGTGTAGCAAATTTGTGTTTTCTTTAGGTATAGTGTGACATGCTTTTCTTTGTGAATGTGATATGTTTTTTTTTTGGTATAGTGTTTGTGGGTAGTAAATTTGTTATGTTATTTACCATGGAGAATGGAGAAAGTATATCAAATAGGGACAATGGAGAAAGTGTATCAAATAGGTATAGTGTTTGTGAATGTGATATGCTTTTCCTTATGTTATTTACCATAGAGAATGGAGAAAGTGTATCAAATAGGGAGATTCAAATATAAAGAAGAAATCGTATAGCTAAAGTCTAGATTTGTAGTCTTGATTATTCCTAATATTCTTCTACATTTATAAATTACCGATGTTCTCTCTTTCCCAAATGAGTAGTTATGTAAACTGATTTGAAGAATGTATTGTAAGTTTAAAATATTTATTTTTTGTTGTGATTTTTTTATGTTTTAAAATATATAATTGGAAACTAAATTAACAATGTGAAGCTTGTGTAGAACCTAAAAAGAAACTTTTTAAATAGAATGCGACGCAGGTGAGATTTTGTTCATGTTCCTATTTTTGAGATAAGCATGGAAGAAGCATAATTTTTCTATCATTAGACTTAACTTAACTGTTTGGGGTCATCTTTAAGAAGTATAATTTTGCAATCATTTTGTAAGTCGGATCTTTGATTTCTTTGATTTTTTTTGTTCGTGAGATGAAAATTAATTTAGATAATTTAAACAGTCTGCTTTTCAGCATTCCTGCCTCCGATACACATTTGATTCGAATATGAGTTCAGACAGAGAATGTTTAGGGCTATATTATGGCAGCCAACTTACTGTTAGTGACGATTTCTTCCCTACGTATAGTGACGGAAAAAATCGTCTTATATTAATTTCGCCGTGATTTTAGCGCATACAAAAATCGAATCATGTAGTCACTAAAAGTTGATTGACACTTCGTGGATTAATCTCATATGTAGGTTGTTGAGCGTTTCATTGCTACACCATTAAATGATGACAAAGTTTGTGAGTCGGTCATCAATGCAGCAAGTGTACAACCTGTTATTGTGTACGTTGAAATTGTATTGAAACTAGTAGATGATACCGAAGCCCATAATTATACTGAAGATGAATTTCAGCCTATCAAAACTTTCCAGCACCATATACCGCCACAGGAACCATATCATTGGTAAGTTGTTTGAATTGCTTATCCGGTACATATTTTCATCTTAACATTATACACTAAAATGCGCAAAGACGATGATGTAGACGTCGAACGCGCAGATACGCACGAGTGGCATATCTGTTTGGTACGCAAAATTTGGCTTCGCCGTGTGCTCATTTGCTGGAAGAGAATTGAGTGGTACCTCTCCGATCGTGTCCCGTGTTTACTGTCATCGAGGGTCGACGCCAAGATAGATCCCGCATTTCGAGTCGATGGTCGTGGAACGCGATTGGTTCAATACCGGTTACATAACCCGGTGGGAGGCCAAGCAGCAGCTTGTATCATAGATGCGGTTCCACCTAGAGTTGACCTCAAGGATACATGAGATGGTATCGATCCCGGGCCTCCTTGTACATGCTTGGGCTCACCATTCCTACCACTTACTATCCTTGAGCTCAAGAGAGCGATGGTGAGTACTGAAAAATTGTAAGTCATTCAAATTTTGATATGTTATGTAAACTAAATTATATAATTGCTTCAACAGCGGGAGCATATCTTGGACACACAAGATATTTTCTAGCCTTATTTTGGGAGAGATATGGATACCGATTTTCAGCATTCAATTAATACTTAAGAGGAGATATGCAGGAAACTACAGAGGGACATACACATATTAGATAGCAGATATAGAGATTCAGATGATGCCAGCAGTTCTTCTGCAGCACCTTCGTTTTCCCAGCCACATACTGTAGGATTTGACGCAGGTCCATTATCTATACCAGATGTCGGTCCACACAGTTATCCATATGGCACACTTACTCCGTACCCTTATCAGGAAACCATGCTCACTCCATTTCAATCATGGCTGGCAGCACGCTCTCCTACGTATCCTCGCCCACCAGTCTACATACCGCAGATACACGCAGGGTACCCCACTGTCCCCTTTCAGGTAGGACAATCACAGGAAATAGCCGATATTACACCCCTCGATGATACAGAGGAGGCCACTGACCAGGCTAGAGATGAAGTGCGGCATCAGCACACCATCTGCGAGACCGTCTAGACCTCGCATGCATACCTTGAGGGTGATGCACTTCCACCAGAGGCACCGCTGCCGTTAGATGTTCTTGGTTGTCCTTAGTTGTCATGGTGGTTGTGGGTCATCTCGATAGCTTGATGTGCACTACGTATTATTTTATATTTTCTATGTACCTGCATATCGACACCGCTTATCTATGCTACATATTACATTAAGTGAATTGTATTTTTTAAAATATCGGATATATTTTTTGATATTGAGCTCTCCTTTTTTAAAAATTTTAGAGAATTAAATAAGTTTAAGTGAAAATATTTTACATAAGTAAATATCTAACTTTAGATGTTAGATATGTAAATACATAACATATATATATATATATATATATATATATATATATATATATATATATATATATATATATATATATATATATATATATATATATATATATATATTTTATTTATTTATTTATTTAAAAATATTTTACGCTGTGATGCTACTTATGTAAATACATAAGAACTTATGTAAATACATAAGAATTGTGTGATATGTATGTAATTTCTATTTTTTAAAAAAAATTTATTTTTTAGTTAGTCGCCCATTTAACGGGCGACTGTGCCTATTTTGAATTTTTTTTATTTCGCTAATTACGATTTAAAAGGTGCTTAGTTTAAAAATTTTAAAAAGGTCATAATCTGATTAAAGTATTGTCGATCAATCATTAAAACCAACATATTTCTTATTTATGAGACAAAATAACACTTAAATAAATTAGCTTAATTATATGTGAAAGAGGTGGTTAGAACATATGAAACATTAAAGATTGTCATATATGATCGTGGCATTCTGATTGTGATATAAAGTTTACTTTTAGATTACGGACAAAATACAAAATAGGCTGAGTACCAATTGAATTTCAATAAACTTTTGAATCGTAAATAAATGGGCAAATCAAGAACATTATATAGATACTAAATGATTTTATTGAGGCTACGTGTGCTTCATTTTTAAAATAGTTGGGAGTACTATAACATTATATAGGCACTATCCATAGATTTAAATTATTCATTTCAAATAAATCTCGAGCGAATTAGCATAGCAATGTTATGCTACTCGAACATGATCTTACATTATGACTCATCATTTTCAAATAAATTATGAAGATCATATAACAGGATTACTATCATATGATATGATTCATTGATGTTATTAATTTGATATATTAGTCGAGTTATTCTATGAATATAGCCTTATTATATGATATGATCAAATAGTATAATTAAGCATTTTAATTATTTATTTTCTATGTGATTTCATGATTTTATTTTATGAATAGTCACAATTATAACTTAAATGAACATATTAAAAATTATATATTTGCTTATCCATTGAATGAATACATTAACAAATAATATAATTTCTTTATCAAATGAACAATTTTAATTTTAAGAAGATAAAATATAATAATTACTCTTAAATGCCGAAGAGCTGCGTTGTATGGTGTTGTACGATAAAGCCATTGCAACTCTCACATATCACGATTGATTAAATTCAAATCTAACAAAATATAACTCTCGTTAAAATAAACTCATCCGGTCACTCCTGCCTCATTGCCATTCACCGCTTGTGACCGAACGTCACACTTCTTGCCGTGCGTCCCTTGCCGAAACTTCGGGATTACTTGCGGGGTAGCAACTTGCAGTCAGAATTCACATTTTGGAGAAAGCTCAACCTCAACTACAACAAGCTGGAGCTCGCATGCCTGTTCATGCCACCCCGTCTCCACCTTAGTTATGGTGAGCATTCAAAATCCCCATGGCTGAAGGAAGAAGCTTCAGCATCTGCATGAATGGGTTTCTTCCATTGGTAATGATGTCGCTTCAAATCATCTACATGGCTGATGCTTCCATCTAGCCTTGCTTGACAACTAATGTCAAGGATTTCCTTCGGATTAGTGAGCAAAAGTTATGTTTTTATTTTCAGATTCTTTCATTCTATCTTGTACTCGTTGGGTTTTAAACACTTTTGTTTTTCATAGGCTTGTGAATAATAGGACAAAGAAGTGATTATTCTTCTTTTAATAACCTGCGCACATTCTCTCTACCATTGGTTACTCAAATGTTTGATTTAAGAAGGAATATTTTGTTCAGTAGTCTATAAAAGTAGTGATGAAGCATTTTTCTGTCATTGCAAATCCTAAAAGATGAAAGAACAAATCGAAAGAGAAACATCAACCCTTAGATTTGTAAATTCTTTCACTATTCTCTTTTAGAGATTATTTTGAACCTTCCTCCTTTCTCCACGAGCTAAGATTGTCTGAACCTTACTAGCATATCTCCAATCTTTATTTTGGTAACTAACATCTCATCAATCTCGAAGTCAAGAATATAATACATTCAATGGATATCTCAGATTTTCTTTCTTCACATTAAGAGCATAATTATTCATGATAGCTCGCGGAAAGAGAAAAAGCTTTTATAGTGCTCACATAACAAATTAATTTTTCTTGACGTTGGGCAAATCAGGGAACCTTAACAAAGATTGCGGTGAAGATGATGAGCTAGGTTATGTCGCGGGCGACGAATAGCGATGAAACTGGGGAAGGGTGAATTAATATATATATATATATATATATATATATATATATATATATATATATATATATATATATATAATATCTTAATTTTTAATATCATATAAAAATATCATCATTCTTTTTTTAAAAAATGAAATACACATTTTAAAACATAATAAAATATTAGATATATAAATACATAAAAATTGTGTGATATGTAAAATTTAAATCTTCCTTTAATAGGGCTAAATAATGCGGTAGAAAAGTTTATAACTTTGTTTTTGTGACAGCACACGATTTTGAAGAATTAATAAGAGAAACCCCATAACTTTTACGCGGGAAAAGCCCCTAAAGAGGGAAAACTACGGGCCCAGCAAAAACTTCCATGTATTTGTTTGAGTACAAAGTTTTTCCGAGGGGATTAAAATTGTATATGAGAAGGCGACAATAATGTCAAACCGCCATGATTGAAGTCCAATTGTTGGTAATAGTTGACGATGGTGAACAACAGGAGTCATCAACAGCAACGACGGCGATGATGGATGGGCGGGCACCAATGCTGGTTGGCTTGACTAAGAATCGAGATGAATAACGGCTAATAATGATAACGGCCGATGGTGGTGGTGATGAAGGTGGTTACCATGACGACATTTGGAGCGGCAATGAGGTGGTCGAAATTGAAGCGGTAACATTATGCTTGGAGGATTTCTCTTCTCTTTTCTCCCCTCATTTGAAGAATGAGCTATTTAGATTAGAGGAGTGACGCTTTAAATATAGTAAAATCAACCACTCCATCGACGGCTCAAAATGATTCCTTTGATCATTTGATATATTCTAAGTATTTGAATGCTCAAATGAAGTCAATTATGATCTTAAGCTTGTTAGATCCGCTCACACCGATTATAAACACTCCATATTTAGCTCATTGATAATAAGCTTGATGTTAGTCTTGATTGAATCGCTTGACATCAAGATTCGTGATAGTAAATTTTAGTGTCAGGCCTCGAGGATGACATTATCTCAATCATCTAAAATATATATGTCAAATACTTGAAAATAACAAATTATTCAATGAAATTTGTGGTCTATTAACCATACATTGAGAACAAATCTTCATGGGAGCAAATGATTTCAGAAAGGTGGATGTCAATGCTAAAGATTTCGAGGTACCATGCACTTTTTTGCTGGTGGCTGGTGGCCAGACTCGTGGTAAGTGCACACTCATGGGTGTGAAGACATGAATGAGGAAGTAGCTGGCTCATGAGCTGAGCAATGAGGTTTTGTCGATTCTTTCATTTACTTTTCACCCATTTTTTCTATTTTTTATTTTACCTTTTTTCATATCTATAAAACCCCTTAGGTTAAGTGAGAAGATACAAATCTCATATATTCTAGTGTTCCACTTCTTCTTAAGAGAATGTCATTCGCTTTGCTGATCAATGCAGAGTTCACTCATTTTCTCTCGAAAGGCTCGCTATTTAATCTGTTCTGAGGCAAGGCCCGTAGTTCATAAGACTCGATTTTCCTCAAAGAGGCATCAACTATGCTTGGACCTTCGGAGCATCAAGGCATTCAGATAGCTTCGCTCTCGAAAGAGCGTTGTCATTATCGATGACCAGCGATCAAGGCCCGTAGTTCCTTCTTATTGTAGGAAATTGGATTTCTTGAAACTTATGGATGGTTCAACAGTTGATAACCAAGATGGCAAAGAGTTAATTAGAACTATTATTCAATGACTCGAAAGTTTGGTGTAATTTAGCATTATTAGAGAATAACTTCTTTTTTTCATATGTATGCATATCCTTTTACAAATGAAAAAAATTTTTATCCCAAGCGTCTGAAGATAGAGTGAAATGATATGCCCAAGTATTGAGTGAGGCTCATTTTTAGTTTTTTGTCATTTCTCTCTTTGTTTATTTATTATGTATTTTCATAGGATGATGATCAAAAGAAAACCGATAACATGGTACAATGATATACCATCAACCACGATTTAATGGTGTTATGGAAATTTTTCCCCTAATGAGTTGGTGGCTATTGTTACCAAAAGTATGATCGAGCGCTCACCTGATACTTTTATGTTCGAGATGATTTTTGCGTGCATGAGCGATCCTTGAAGTTGATTGAGATCTTTAAAATATGTATTTATCATAATTTTCATTTCGAAGGATGATGATTAGTTTATCCTTCTTTAGAGCGGTGTTACATTGAACATCAAATACTTGTAAATGTGTAGATTCACATGTGATGCAGGATGTGTTTCTCTGCTAAAAAAAATTGGATAGAATTTTCATTACGGATCCATAAAATTGGTCAATGGATTCTTTTTGAAAATGAGTGAGGCCTCCCGAGAAAGAAGCTTCAAATGATTGCATCACATCAAAATAAGAGATTGAAGATAGAATGTTTATGTTGAAGCTCATCCGTGTGGAGATCTCATGGTCTTCCACCAAGAGGTCAAGTAAAGGCGAAAGGTCTCCTCATATTCATATTCTTTAAGAAGCGTTATGAAATCACAGTAGTAATGCTTCTTCTTTAAAGAAAAGAAGACATAAGTGACTACCAAATATATGAGAAGATGTGCCTAGTCCTCGAGTTTAGCTATTTCAACTCATAATAAATTTCTCCGCACATTCTTCAAGTGTTAAAGCATTGCATGACACCCAGCGATAAATTAATACATTCTTCTTCCTTCTTTTCTTCTTTTTTCCTTTTTCTTTGTGTAATATTTGTGATGATTTTTTTTGTAGTCAAACATTACGATGGCTCATTTGAGTCGCCTAGATGAGTGGAATGAATTTGAAGGTAAAATATCTCAAGGCAGTATGAGAAAAGACGAGTGTTAAGCCAAAGAAGTGGACTCAGAGAACTAACCAGTGTAGAACGAGCTAGTGAACATGTCGACTTCTCTTTCTCCCGTTAGAGTGGAGAGCACTCATGATGAGTGATTGAGGTGAGGGCAGACCGAAGAGAAAAGACTGGCACTTGCACAGAGAAGAAAGCTCAACTAGAGAAAGCATTACAAGATCGCCTTTTCCGAGAAGGAGATAATATCGAGTAAGCAAATGAAATCTCCTTACGCAAGAAGACTTTAAGAACTCCTGGTTTATCGCGATACTATCAAGACCATGTCCGATCGTAATCATATTCTTGATGTTGAAGTGAAGGACTTGTAGCACAATGTTTTGGAGTGCTTCATCAGGGTTCTTAAAAGGAATTTGCTTAGTACATGTAAAACCGCTAGTATTGAGAATCATCTCTCCAAGTATCTCAAGACCCTTGAGATTCAGATGAAGGAGTCAAGAGTGAGTTCAAGGAGCATCTCAAGAGTGATGTTGATATCATGTGGTATCACTTGAGGATGTATTTTTTTATCTATACATTGTTATTATTTGTATGAATTTTGATTCGTTCTTATATCATCATGTTAGTTTCTGATGAAAAAAAAATTTTAGATATGCTCTTGTTTTTTTTTACCTATCCGGTGATTGGTCGTATATTATTCGACGACACAACTGTATCAATGGTGTGAGAAGTCCACTAGGACCTTTTGGCATATCAGGTATTATTCAAAATATTATTTGACATCTTACGCATGGAAGAGGTGGAGATGTCCACTAATGACCTTTTGACCTATTCTAAGTATTAGCCAGATTTCTTACGTATGGAAGAGGCATCATCCCATGGAATTGATCATGCTCCGATATAATGTGAGTTGTGTATTTCTTGAGTATTAAATGAAAGAGATTGTTTATATGCAACAAGCTATAAATTCATTACGATAAGTGATACAATCATAAGATGATTTTAATCAGATATGAGTTTGAAGAGAAAATGACAAACGAGAAAAAATAAAAGTTGCAATAATTATGAATTAGGAATTACTGATACTATTTTCGGAGATTCTTAGTGTTTATTTTCGGATTCTCAGTGCTCCAAGTTTGAGGTAAAATTTTCCTGATCCTGGTGAATAATTGGCTTCCATCTATAACTACATATGGGTCATCCCAAAGAAGTGGGAGTTTATTGCGTCGAGGGCCTTCCGAAGATAGCGTTATATGTTGAATTTGACTTGACCACCATGAATTGGATTGAATGAGTCACTTGTCAAGGGAATTCTCTGAGGATAACATGAAGGGTGATTGTCCCCTCTACTCGCACAGGGCAATTATCAAACCCATATAATGGTCCTGCAGCGTGTTGGAGCTTTTCCCTAACCAAGCCCATGCTAAGAAATGTCAAGTAAAATAAGACATCAATAGAAGTTCCATTAGCAATCAAATTTCTCTTAACATTATAATGGTCATTCCTGTCATGACAAGTGGATCTTGATGAGGAACATGAAATCCTTCTAAGTCGAAATCAAAAGTGATGGAATGATGAATACCAGATTTCTTTAACTCGCTCTTCAGATGTGGTGATGAAAACTCGATTATATAGTATTGGTCCTCTCAATTTCCAAGTTGATGACTATTTTATTATTTGATGATTGTCCAGTTGGTTAGAGTTGTGTTTGCTTGAGATTGATTCTTCACAAATCGATGTAGATATCTTGTTGAACGAGCCTCTCTTTCTTGAGTTGTTTGCATGCCTCGATATTTTCATAGTGACAATATTGCTCGATGTATTTGGTTTAAAGGATGTGACCACTTGATGGTTTCTTCATCTCGAATAGTCATCATAATGTTAACCACAGATGTTGCGGTGTATTCTTTTCTTGGTGGTTCACGATGTGAAGGTAGATCATTGAATGCTCAAATGAAGTCAATTATGAGATCTTGGGCTTGTAAGATCTCGCCTCAAGACAGATTTGACTATAAACACCATGTTTAAGAGTTTGAGATAGCTTTAATTGATTATCGAATCAAATTACTTTCGACATCAAGATTGCGGTCTTGACAGTAGAATTTTAGTATCATATCAAATATTACATACAAATAATATCATTATTAAACTTTTAAAGTTAAATATATTTTTTATAAATAGAAATGATATTATATTTATAAATATTAATTTTAGAGTGAGATATATAAATGCATAAAATTATATGGTATGCGTAAATCTTCCAAAAGAAAAAAAGGGGATTTACATACACCAAATATCATTATTTACATATTTAACACCCTAAACTTACTATTTTACAATTTTAACACCTAAAACATTCTAACACAACAATATTATCACTTTCCTCTCTCCCTTAAGCGTTCGTTTCAAAAAAATGCCAGATCGAGTCACTCTTCTTAGGAAGAGTGAAAAAAGGTCTCGATCCCCTAATGGCGAACCTCTCCATCCTCATCCACGAGCTCGGAGGCGCCCACCTCTTCTTCCTCCTCTCTTGGTGGATGTGGCGACGATCCTCTCGAGTCACGCCGCATTGTCCTTCCTAACCTCCTCCACTTTATGTCATCATCCTCCTCTCTTATTCACGGAAAAATGTAAAATTTTCTTGTTATTGTTTTTGAGAAATGTCTTGCTTATTTGATTGTACTCTCTTGGTTAGATCTAATTTTAAAGATATTGTAGTAAGTTTGCAATCTTTTTTTATTTTCTTGTCATCATCATGGACATTAAAGTTTTGTTTGAATTCAAGGAAAGCAAAGTAAATGAAATGAAATTCAAATGGTTTGTCATCTGAGATTTTGGATGTAGTCTTATAGTTGAAAAATATCTTATTATATATATTAAGTGATTAATTTGTATTCATAGTTTTAGTTTTTGGGTTAAAATAGGTATGATTATTGATGGGGGTGATAGTATGTATATATAAGAGCACATGATCATTTCTAATAATGCAGGGTGAATAAAGTATCATTTACCCGATGATTGTATGACAATCAGTGAAATTAGATTAACTCACTGTTGATCGGACATCAAATTAGATTAACTCACTATTGTTGATGGACATCAAATTTTATATTTGGCTTCTTATTTTTGAGAATTCAAATACTCAATTATTAAATCCCTCATTTGCGGGTAAAGATTTTTTGCAATTTAATTCTAATATTAGTATATTAGATCGTGTATGCTTTGAATTTGAGACTATTGATTAAAGCGATAGATGTTTATCGCTCGTTTTACCACTGCTATGTCTCAAAAGAGATGGTATAAAGAAATGTGGGTTGAAGAATTGAAAAGTAATCTCATAGAATGTGCTTAACCCTATAGCCTTGTGGTTGAGGACTTGACTAACATTTTGGTGGGCATTGGAGCGTGTATCTAATCACAATTTTAATGAATTATGATATATTTGCTAAACGTTCAATTTTGAGCATTTTAAAGAAAGCATGGATGTTGATTTGTATTTGTTTGTGGTAGCAAGAATGAGCTGCCAATTAATTCTTTTTTACTTCTTTTATGTCATGTGAAATGTGAAGTTTGAGCTTTAGCCATGGAATTGGCATTTCTATCATGAAATTGGATATAAATTAAGTGACTAAATAAATTTTCATTAGGTCATTTGCCTGATATGGTTGCTTAAATTTGTTCGTAATATCACTATTGCTTTAATTATTGTCTCTTAACACTTGTATTCGGGAAAATTATAGAGGTAAATATATATATGTGAGCTATGCGAAGCATGGCAATGTAGAGAAGCCGTTCCTCTGTTCAAAACAACAAATTGCATGAGGAACTCTCACATGACTCATTTGATGCTCGAGACTAAACCTTGCATGATAGCAGTGCAAAGTCTTATAGTGAACTGTCAACTAGACAAGGTAAGGCCTGTATTCATCTATGGAAATCACCTTAAATATCGCTTATAGCCATCTTCTTCTCTATACAAGTATTAAAATTCTTGATACATATCTCTCATTTTTGTCCCATAGTTTCTGATCATCGCAGGAAGCTAAGAATCCTGTGCTTGCATGGGTTTTGGCAGAATGCTTCAAGTTTTAAAGGAAGAACATCATCTCTAGCCAAAAAACTTAAGAACATCGTCGAGTTCATCTTCAATGATGCTCATGAGTCCTTTCATTTATCAACCATCAATCATGTTCCCAACAAAATCCCACTTGAGAAGTGCAAGAGAAGATTTGCGGCTCATTTCACCAAATTCAACTTCATCGAGATGGAGAGTAATAGAACAATAGTTTGATCCTTTTTGATATAAAAAAAAGCGAAGGTTTCAAGTGTCATATTCTTACCTACAAGATCTGATCTTTAGAATGGGTCCGATTGATGGAATCCTTGGATTCTCTCAAGTGCTATGAGCCTTGTTTTTTGAGAAGCGGAACGAACGGTAGTATCGATCCTCGATTCACCATCTTATGCTTTGGGTTTTCTATTTCTAGCACATTCGGATGGTGGATTTATTAAATGCCCTTCTCATGTTTTGGTGATGGTTGGGGAGGGATAGGCAAATTAAGCTAGCAGGGAGCTTGTTAAGTTGTTTGATAAGGATCGTTATGACCATTGAGCATGATATGGGTCATATTATTCCCTAGATCACATTATATTGATCAAATGAAGGCATTTCTCATTTTTTTCTCTAACTTATTGTAGGAATTAACTAAATTTGTGTAATTTTATTCTTATTTTGTTATTTTTTGAGAATTCAAATACTTCAGTCAATTATTAAATACCATAGGTATATTTGCCTGCAAATCCCTCATGGCTGCCAAGGATCAAAACCACACATTAAGAACCCTTTACTTGCTTTTTATTTATTTATTTTGGGACATTTGAGTGAATATAATCACAAACTCATATGCATAACATATGTGCACAAATTTAATTATATCAATAATTAGATCTTAAGCTTGATTATCATATTCACTTTGCAATGTTAGTTAAGACATTAAATATATATATATATATATATATATATATATATATATATATATATATATATATATATACAAAGATTAGTCTGGTTTAGCAAACCGCTAAATTATGCTTAGCTAGGTTATAAAGAATGGATACATAAATTTTCATGAAAGAAAAATTTAACAAAATACGCACTGTAATGAGAGAAGAACAATGCACTTCTAAATACATGTACACATGCACTATCCAGAATTAAATTTGTACATCAGCTTCAGTCAATCTTCATGCATCATTATAGAATACATGTCTCAAGGTACTCTAAGAATGTATCTTCACAAGAAAGAGCCATACTCTCTATCGACTGAAACAATTCTTAGGTTAGCCCTCGACATCTCTCATGGAATGGAATACCTTCGTTCAGAAGGTGTGATCCACTGGAACTTAAAGTCTCATAATTTGCTGCTTAATGATGAAATGAGGGTCAAAGTTGCGACTTTGGCACCTCCCCGCCAGACTCCCTGAGATTCCAAAGGTAATATGGGAAGATCTGTCATCAAAGCAAAATGGTGCGGAAGCAGAGAGCCCGATGGGCTGAGCCTTCTCAATCCCTTAGCCTGCATCGAAATTACCTGCACTTCTTCTGATCCAGACCGATGGTCGCAACGCCCCTCGTTGAATGGGATCTAGCTCTTACCGTGAGCGTGCTAGAGCAGACTGCTATGGATGAGTACCGTGTTCAGTACCTTCAAATTTGCCATTCCTCATGGGAAGAATTTAGGTTTAGATGAGGATGATGAGAGAAAGATGAATTGTTTGACGACGCCTTTGATTTATATCGATGGCTCGAGTAAGCCGCGGGAGTGGAGGCAGAGAAGTATGGGTTATTCATGAATTTTGAGTTTGATGGAGAAAAGGGCTTATATTCATCACATAGTGGAGTTCAAGGAGGAGTTTGGTCTTACGAGGCATACTTATCATATGCTTAAGCAACCGCTGCATTTTACTTGGTGAAACGGAGATGAACTGGGCTATTTTCTTGAAAGATGCTTATAATGAGGATGGGACGTTGATAGAGAAGGGCCCTCCGTCTTGTTCAAGAGAAGTTAAGAAGGTATGCTCTATGAAGGAAGGGGAAGAGGAAGAGAGGCACGATGGGTCAATTCTCAATCCTTAGCCTCTATCTAAATTACCTGCACTTCTTCGAATCAGATGATGGTCGCAACGTCCTCGAAGCTCGTTGAATGGGATCCGCTCTCCGAGCCAGAGACTGCTATGGATGAGTACCGTTCAGCTGACCTTCAAATTTGCCATTCCTCATGGGAAGAATTTAGGTTTAGATGAGGATGATGAGAGAAAGATGAATTGTTTGACGACCGCCTTTGATTTCGCCATATACGATGGCTCGATGAATCCGTGGACAGTGGAGGCGAGAAGTATAGGGGTTATTCATGAATTTTTGAGTTTGACAGTGGAGAAAAGGGCTTATATTCATCACATAGTGGAGTTCAAGGAGGAGTTTGGTCTTACAGGCATACTTATCATATGCTTCAAGCAACAGCATTTTACTTGTGAAACTAAGATGAACTGGGCTATTTTCTTGAAAGATGCTTATAATGAGGATGGGACGTTGATAGAGAAGGGCCCTCTGGACTTGTTCGAAGAGAAGTTAAGAAGGTATGCTCTCATGAAGGAAGGGGAAGAGGAAGCTAAGGGTGGAGTTACTGGAGCTATTAGAGTTTGAAATGGCATGGAATTTTGATGTTTTTGTTCTGAATGAGGAGAAATTTGTTTTCAATGGTCATTGATTTAGGAAGAGAATATATGGTTTGGAGGGTGAAATTGCATTAAATGTTGGCGTGAATGAGCGATTAAATTAACATATGGGGTTCAGACCTTATTGGTTTTGTGATTAAAGTTTGTTGGAGAAAAACCTACCAAAAGTATTTTGGTTACATGTCACTTGGAACTCAGAACGCCGACATGCAAGATAATATCCTTTGACAGGAAATTTGTATGATTATGTTTTTAGTATTTATTCGATGGTTTTTTAAATGCTACATAATTTATATTAGAGCTTGAAAAGTCGAAAGTTTATTTTTTTCTGTCAAAATAATAGATCTAAATTTATTGCAAAATGCTTTCTTATTCCTCATTGCTTAAGCTTTGTGATGCCGAGATCCATCTGATAGCTTCTGATTGTTCAATTGCAAATTTTCTCCACTCCTATGACTTGAAATCTCCATAGAGATGAAAAGAAAGCCATGGGAGCTTAAGGATTGGTTGTAAATGGAGAGATGGAGTATTTTGTTAGTCAAAGAAGCTTGGAGGGATCATTGTTGTGAGTTGGGAGAGGAAGAAGAAACAAGGTAAGGATGAGGAGAATAGTTAATCATCAACTAATGATGAATAATCCTAATTATGTTGACATGCTTTGCATGAAATTCTTCAAGACCATTTGATGTGCTTGAATTTGCATGCCATGTTGATCAATCACTTAGGGAGAGCATCAATCTAAAAATGTTTGGACATTTCATATATCAAAATATTTATATACATATTTTGATTGGAGTGCTTCCCACCTCTTGCTAAAAGAATTTTTTTAATGCTCTATTAAAGTTTTCAAGAGCATTCTCATTTAATTATGATATTGTTGTCCTATTATTATGTTAAGCTTATATTCTTTGATCGAGAATTTTGAAATGAAATTTACTTCTTGGGATGTCGACATGGTTCATGTGTACAATGTGGTTCAAAGCAACAAGATAATATGCGCCAAGCATGCTAAATGGGACTCCAAATATGTGATATGAATTGAGGTCTATGTGACATAAATTTTGTGTGACCTATATTGTTACCATGAGACTGGATTAGAGACTTTATGTTTTAAACTTCATGTTTTAAAATAAATACCAGTTTGGAGCATAATTTAGCACTATTTTTTGTCTGTGTTTTATATTGCTGCCAACTATTATCATAAGATCATGAATGCTTGACATTTAATGTTAGAGAGAAAAGCGAAAGTTGATTTCCTTTTGATCAAAATCGAGCTAAACTTGTTGTAAAATACTATCTCTCCTAATCTAGAGCTTAAGAATGATATATCAATCCGATGGCGTTTGATTGTTCAATCAGATCTTATTTCTATTCCTATGGTGTGAAATCTTCGTGAAGATTAAATGGAAGCCATGGGAGTTTAATTAGCTATTGTTGTAAATGGAGAGATGGACTTTTGTGCAGTCAAAGAAGCTTGGAGTCATTAGCTTGTTGTGAAGTTGCAAGTGCTTCAAGGGCTTGAAAGAGGATGAATAAACACAAGGAGGAGAATATTAGTTGACAACTAATGATGAGTATTCTATATTGTGTTGAATGTTTTTTTGTGAAATTCTTCTATTTGATGTGCTTGAATTTCATGCCGCTTTCATATCCATCTTAGAAAGAACATCAATTTGAAAATATTTGAACCTTTTATATACCAAATAAATATCCACATATTTTAACAAGAGCTCTCTTGCCAAACTAAGAGCTTAATGTTTTAAAATTTTCTAGTTCAATCATTATTTAATTATTAACTTTTAGTGAGGAGATTTCCCATTTATTTATGATATTAATTCCCTATTTATTATCTTAAGCATATATCCTTTGATCAACCTTCCTCGAAATGAAATTTAGTTTTTGAGTGTCGGTAAATGATTTTTGAAAATTTGGTTTAGATGTAAAAACTTGGAGAATTGAGAAAGATATAAAGTGACCTGTAGAGATTCTAAGAAAATAATATATGATGCAAAAAAATTTAGCTTTTAGTGATTTATACAATAGATTAGATACCAAAGAAGGTGAAAGATGTATGTATAAATTAGCCAACGAAAGAGACAGGAGAAGTAAAGATCTAGTTCAAGTGAGGTGTATTAAGGATGAAGATAATAAAATATTTTTCTTAGAAAAGGATATTGAAAATTGGTGGATGAGATATTTTGATAAACTTTTCAATGAAGGATCTGAATGTACGATTGATTTTAGCAACCTTAATACCTTAAACAAAAATAGATAATTTTATTTTATCAGATTAGTAAATCAAGTTAGAAGCTTTAAAGAAAATGAAATGTGGAAAACAATAGACATGATGATATTCTAAATCAAGTGTGGAAATGTTTAGAGATCAAGGAATTCTTGGCTTACAAATCTTTTTAATGTTATTTTAAAGACTAAAAGACAGATGATGAGAAGAAAGATTTTGTTGGTTCCTATATTTAAGAATAAAGCTGATGCACAAGAGTGTGCAAATTATAGAGGAATTAAGTTATTGTGTCATACATTAAAATTATGGAGAGAGTAATTGAGCATAGGTTATGATGTGATATGAAAGTTTCAACCTAAGAGGTTTGATGGAGAAGTATAGAGAAAGTAAGGAGGATTTAAATATGATATTTATTGATTTAGAAAGCTTATGATAAAGTTTCAAGAGATGTTCTTTGGAGAGTTCTAGAATAGAAAGGAGTTGTTATATTCAAGTCATTAAGGATATGTATACTAGAGTCATTTGTGTCCAAACACAAGGAGGATTGATAAAATATTTTCCCATTTCAATTGGATTACATCAAGGTCAGCTTTAAGTCCTTATTTTTTTTGCTTTAGTTATGGATGTTCATACTAGGCATTTACATGAAGATGTACCTTGGTGTATACTTTTGTCGATGACATTCTTCTGATAAGACTAGAGAGGAGTCCAAGAGAAACTTGAATTTTGGAGGTCAACATTAGAGTCTAAAGGTTTTCATTTAAGTAGATCTAAAACGCGAATATATGGAGTGTAATTTTAGTTGTAGAAGTTCTAGTGTGTGACATTAGGTGAACAAGTCATTAATAAGAGTGAGCGATTGAATATTTAGGCTCTATTGTTCAAAATGATGGTGAAATAGATGGAGATGTTATTAGTAGAATTCAAGTTGGATGGTTGAAGTGGGGAATGCATCCGGTTGTGTGATAGAAAAGTTCCACTTAAATTTAAGAAAAATTTTATAAGATGGTGGTAAGACCGACAAATGACTTATGAGAATGTAATGTTGGCCAAAAAAGAAGATAAGATTAAGTTAAGTGTCTGAGATGAGGATGCTTAGGTGGATGTGGCTTTACTCTTAGAGATAAAATGCTAAATGAGTATGTTGAAAAAAAGTTGGAGTACTTTCGGATAAGATTAGAGAGACGCCTAGATGGTTGGTCACATAAAGTGCCTACCGTCCATGACTTGCTAGAGAGGATGCATTAGATTTACCTTATGTTAAGAAAGGTAGAGGTAGACCTAAAAAAGACTTGGTTAAGATGTATAAAAAATGACCTTAGTATACTTGAATGAAATGAGAATTTGACACATAATAGGACACAATGGAGGCGAAGGATTCATATAGCCGACCCCACTTAGTGGGATAAAGGCTTGTTGTTCTTGTTGTTGTTGTTGGTAAATGATTTTTGAAATGAAATTTAGTATTTGACTATTGGTGATCATGGTCTATTTTTTTGCAATTTTTTGCTTTAATAAACATCAACATTTGATTTTATGATAGTTCACTATGTATACATTTGATTCTATCATCAACTATTATCTTAATGTCTTAGGAATTGGTCAATGCTCTTATATTCTTTATTATGTTTTGAAATATTATCAATTTATCTATGTTTATGGATCAAGAAATCTTTTGTTGAGTTTTGAGATGGTTAAACCTCACCATTGTGTTATCAAGTTTCATTCATTACTCGACTTGGACTCGTGTAAGAGCTAAAAGCAATATATTGATGTTTTAATATAGCTATTTTACTTTATGAAGATTTTCAAAAGATTTGTAATTAATGAAATTTAGTTTTTGAGTGTCGATGATCATGGTCTATTTTTTGCTATTTTTTACTTTAATAAACATAAACATTTGATTCTATGATAGTTCACAATGTATGCATTTGATTCTATCATCAACTATTATCTTAATCCCATAGTATTTGGTTAATGCTATGTTATATTCTTTATTATGTTTTGAAATATTATCAATTTATCTATGTTTATGGATCAATAAATCTTTTGTTGAGTTTTGAGATTGTTAAACCTCATCATTGTGTTATCAAGTTTCATTCATTACTATGGACTTTTGGATTGTGAAAGAGCTAAAAGCAATATCTTGATGTTTTAGTATAGTTATTTTACTTTATGAAGATTTTCAAAAGATTTCTAATTAATGATGTGTAAAAGGATAATTTTATAACAATTTAGTTGTGTTTATAATTGTATCATTTTAACCATTTGAATTTTGATTTAGCTGGATATTTGTTGAGTTGATATACCAAAAATTTGAGGCTAATAGGTACGGTTATCATCAATATCTTAGAGTTTGAGTTATGATAATGATTGGTATAAGAGCATAAGTTTAATCTTTAAGACTTAAGGTCTATTTAGGATTACTTTCTCACTGTTTTTCTTTTTCATAAGGCCTCCTCATGATCATTTAGTTTTTATTATTGCTTTAGAGATTTTTATGATAGGAAGGTGTTTTTGAGGACTACATCTAAAATGATATGATAGTTGTAAGAAAGTTGTCATTTAACTTTATATATATATATATATATATATATATATATATATATATATATATATATATATATATATATATATATATATATATATATATATATATATATATATATATATATATATATATATATATATATATATATATATATATATATATAATGTCCATCGCTACTTTTGGAGTTTTTTTCACAATAGTTTTACAACTACTTTTACAAAAAATTTTAAGCGCCTAAATGAACTCATAGAGTTGCTTACTTATGAAATCTTTCATGAATTATAGGGCAAATCTACCCAGATAATAAAGAAATTCATATTGACTTAATTTGGCTTTAATTAAGATTGTTTAAGATAACCAAGTTGTTAAATGAATTAGTTAGTGAGTACAATTAGAGAATGATGGATTAATACATTAAAGAGGAGCTATGATCAATAATGTGATAACCTTCTATTAGGATTGCTAATCCATCTTAAGAGTATACCCCAAGGCTTATAATAGGCCTAAAATTGTCTCATAAAGGGATTTGACTAAAGAAAAGTTCATGGATTGTCCAGAGTATTTCTCAACAAAAAAAAAGATAGATGATCGATTAGAGTTCAATAATATACCTTAAAGCTCTAAGATAGTGCCTGAAATATTAATTTAGAAAGTCCATATGAAGAATTGTGATTAGGAAACTACTATCACCTCTATTGTAGATAGTGACTTCAGAGCACAAACTTGAAAAAGTCCTTTACAAAGGGATGGTATTCTATCTCAAGTTAAATTGTTAAGTTAACACCATCTAAGATTTATGAGCTAAGCATGTACCTGTTCTCATTTTTTTTAATGTTAAAAGTGCTAATTAAAATTTAGAAAATGATATTATATACAAGATTTAAAATTTTAGTTTCATTTTAATATTTCAAAGCTAGCAATGAAAGTTTAAGCAGCTTCTAATGCATTCATTATCCAATAGAGCTTTGTTGATTGGATATAGTTAACAACTAAGTATATCTCAATTAGACCATACTAATCTCATCTTCTATCTTTTAGTCCTTATTATTTTTCCTCTAATATAATGTAGAGTTTTTTTAAAAAAAAATTATATTAGGATCAAACCAACCAATTGTTGCATCTCAGAGAGAATGTATTGTCATGTAGAGTGTAAGGTTGATATGTGTATATAAGATAAGGAGTAGGAAGACTTAAATACAATTCACATTTAAGTTTTGATCATATCATACCATTATTTATGGGACAAAATTGAGATGAATAAAAATTTGTTTACCATTGACACTGAGATTAAAGAAAATGAATATGAAGAAGTGCTATTGAAGAATAATGTGTTGCAATGGGAGGGATGGTTCAAAAGAAGATATTTATAATGGCATGAGTGATGTGGGTAGGCTCTTAAAAGAATGATTAAAAGAAGATTGCATGCAAAACTTTTGTATAATTATTATAACCGTTGTGTTTTTCAACTTGTTTGGTATTTGTTTAACAATATTTTTGTAAGCTATTGTCTAGACTTTGAAGATAGTGCAAAATAAATAAAAAATTGACATTATTTGGCGTGATGTCAACTATTATATGCACATTACATATGATGATATGATTGCTTATTGTGTGAATAACGAGGATAATATTAGTAGCATGGATATTAATTAGTTTGGTTGGTAAGGGCCCTCCAAGTTGTCAAGATTTTGGTTTCAAAGTTTATATCATAATAAAATTTCACCTTATGAACTTAGCTGTGCAACAAAAAAAAAATGGTGTGGTTTTCTAGTAACATTTGTTCATTGGAAGTGTTGGATTTTTATATTTGATTACCAAAAGGATATTAAGGTCATTACTAGATGTGTTTCCACTGGTGATTGAAAGGACAACTCCATATTAAGGAGTATTGGGAATTGCATAGACTATGCTGATAGCACAATTCAAATAAAAATGGGAAACTTTGGTGATGATGGTTGGATGCCAAATGTTCATTTCATATGCATGCTTATTGGGTGAATAATGTGAATAGGCATAGTTAGATGTTTATATTTGACCTCCAAAAGTGTATTAGTCATCAGGAGATGAATTTTCTTTGGTGATTGACCACCCTCTCATATTAACGATCAACCTTATTTGTGTGTGGGAGCTTGTTAATTCATGGTGATACCAAATTTAATGTTGTACTTTCACTGTTGAGTTTCTTGTGTATATTTCCTAAGGTTACCAATGTGGGTAGAAGGCATAAAAGGAACTAAATTTGTTAATTTAGATACATTACAAAATTAATAATGAGTGGGATGCAGATGGAAATACCAAGAAAAAAAAGATATAGAGGAGTGCTTTTGGCAGGAAGAGAAAGAGTAAGCATGTAACTGGATAGTTGTTGGGCGTGGAGATCATGTAGTAGAGCAACCTTGCATTAGAAGGAGATGGGTGAGTTAGGCTAGGGAGATGATTTGGGTAGAGAAGTAAAGAGATAGGGTGCGAGATGCTCACGGAAAGACACATGAGAAAGTGAGTGTGAAGGAGAGGGTGTGTAGATTGTGTGAATGAGGAGGTTGTTTGTCTCAACCCAATGGAATACAATGGTGGGGTGTGGACATGGTGTCCAAGCTTGTTTTATTTTTCTTCTTTTTATTTTATGTTTTAATTTGTAGTGTCTGTGTGTGTATTCATTCATTCCTAACTTACTCCAATTACTATTATAATAAGATTAAATAAGATTTCTTAAGGTGCAATACATCAAGTGGTTTATAAACCAAGTCTCAACACTTTTCATGATATAAAAAAAAAACACTTTTCATGATATCTTTATTCCAATAGTTATTATGTTTCTAAATTTCGAAAGTTTATTGTGAGGGTGGTTGAAAGACAGTTGGAAGGTGGTTAAAAAATAGTTAAACAGTTAATTTGGGGTAGTTTAAAATTAGTGGACAGGTGATTTAAATAAAGTTTCTTGATCCATCCTCATTCAAGCTACATACTGGCCTATTTAAGTCTAAACAATTTTAAATTCATGTGGCAACTACAAGTCATGATATAATGTTCCTTCCTCAATTCAAGAATTCAAGATAGTATTATCTACATTTCAAGAAAGATTTTTGACTTATTTCCATGCATATGGATGGCCCCTCTATATCGTTTGGATTATAATTTATTTTATGTGAAATCACTAGTAAGCCATGGTGGTCGATATTCCATTACAATTTTGGTGAGTTTGAAGATATTTTATTGTGTTCTCCCTTCCCAATTATTGGTTGCCCATCATCTTCAATCTCTTGAAACCCTGAAAAAAATATTCTAAGACCCTTTATAAGCTCTTGACCAACCCGTACCTGTTAAACTCTTATCCTAGTAGCAATAATCTTTTGTAACTTTTTAGCTTGTAAATAGGAAAGGTGCTCCATCCTAAGAGAGTTTTAAGGGGGGATGTAGAAAATCATAGGCTTTGATGAGGACGGAAAGGGCCAAAAGGCCTATAGATAGAAAGAGGAGAGAGAACAAAATAATAAGATATGAAGTGCAAAAAAAGGAGTATTAGAAAGTTTGAAAAAATATTGTCTTCAATTTCACCAAAATGAGGTATGATTAATCTATTTTGATAGGCCGGTAAATATAAAGATTGTCCTAAAAATTCTATCAAAATCAAGAAAATTGAGAGAAGATGACTAACTCTTTGTCCGATTAAAATAAGGTTTGATCAACTATTTTTTGGTAGGTTATTTCTTATACCTAAATATTAATTTGGTTCTCCATTTAAATTCTTATTTGATTAGTCATGTATAATTTTAAGACAAGTTTATGATAGTTATGTTATGCTAGCATTCTATATCATTATGGCATACTTTGGTTGAAACTTATGTCTTAAAAGTGTCATTTGATATGCCTTGATTTTCACGGTAAATTGATGAAATGTTTCTTGAATCAATTTCATGAGAAATTTTATGTCAGTTGCCAATATTAGATCGGCATGTTTTTTGTGAAATTCCTGAACTTTTAAGAACTTTTTTATGATACAATTGTATTCCTTCTTTATTCATATTTTTTATCCTCATATTTTAACTAGAGTGATTCCCAATTTACTTAAAAAACTCATCCAATGTTCTATTAAGGTTTTAAATCTGATCATGATTTGACTATTGACTGTCAATGGTATTATTGTCAGTCGATTATGATATTACTTCCCCATCTATTATACCGATCCTTTATCCTTTGATCGAACTTGAAATGAAACTTAGTTCTTGAAGTGTCGGGTCTGTGGCTATTTTATGTTATGCGTGGGATGTGTGGCCAGTCTCACTTTATTAATAAGGTACCTACATGAGAGTCGAGGACAATAGATATGTGATATGACTTAAGGTTGGTGTGGCTTATTATATATGTTCCAATATATGCCAACAAATAGCTTGTGTGAGATGATTTCCCACAAATCTTTTGCATATGTTTCATGGTGACACCATTCCTTTCTCGGTCAAAAGCTTACTCTAAAATGAGATAAGCTTATGCCAACTTAAATTCACAAAATGGGGTATGATCAATTTATACTTGAAAGTGATAGATATAAATATTAAAAATTGGGTCATTTTGTATGTAAAAGCCCCAATTATTTATCCACATATTCTAATTAAGAGTACCCCCATGGTTACTGAAAAAATGCAACCAATGCTCTACTAAGGTTTTCCAGGCTGATCATGATTTGATTATTGATTGTCTGTGGGGAGCGTTCTGTTTTGATTATGTCGTTGTTTCCCATCTATTATTTTGATTATATATACCTTGATCAAACGTGAAATGAAATTTAATTCTTGGAGTGTTGGGTCTGTGGCTCTTTAATGTAGATAATATGATTACAAGCATTGAGATTATGTGTGGTATGTGTGACCAATCACACTTTATTAATGAAGTGCCTACATTAGAGTAGATGACTCCAGATATGTGATATGAAAAGAAGCTCGTGTGACCTATTGTTGCCAGTTTCTGTATCTTTCAATAGACGCTAACACATAGCTTGTGTGGTATGATTGCCCACTGATCGTTTACATATGTTTCATATTCCTAGCAGCTCTTATCATAGCCTTATGTGTCATCTCTTTAATTTTATCTTATGGACCTTAATATGCTTGGAAAGTTAATCAATTTGTTTGTCTTTGTGAATTAGAAGTTACTTTAGTGAATCGTAGGACTCGCCAACCTTACCATTGTGTTTTCAGTTGTCATTCAAAGTTAAAGTTCTTTGTCGATGAAAGAGGAGAACACGATGTTAATAGCTCATAACATGAAAATGGATGATTATGTAGCATTTCATCTGCAATAATATTTTGAAAATGTTTCAACACATCGAACTTTGATGTTATTATGACATTTGAGGCTTTAATATGTCTAAATTCTCGCTTTGATCATCACAATTTATACTTCCAAGCCTAATTCTTATAGATTGATCGACATCGCATCATATGATTGTAATCTAGCGATTCACACTAGTCACCAAGTCTCGCTCATCGCCTTTTCTTTTAGAATAATGAATTCGCTTTTCTTGGATGGCTGCCTTGATTTTTATTACTCGCCATTCTAGATCGAGAACTATTTTAAATTTATATTCGGAAGAATCACTACATAAACCGGAGATCTATCGCTTAAGTCGCTACTCTACCTAGATACCTTTTATAGCAATGTAATCCATGCTGTTATGTTATTACTCTGGTCTTTCCATAAGTGAGACCAAATGTTTCCATTTTTAATTTTTACTTGGTTCAAAGAGCTTCCTTCTAACAGCTATCCCTTTCTCAAGTGATTGATGAACTTGCATTGAAGCTCGTTGTTGACATAGTAAGAAATCTCAATTGTAATGGCCAGTTAGAAAATCGTCTCAAACCAACAAGATTTAATTTGAACGGATCTCAATTAAAATTGCTTTTTCCCCATGGAGAGGTATGCCTAATTCGGTTTCTAGATCCATATTTTAGTAAAACGTTTTTAATTTCTCAAGTTGCTCCTTGGGAAAGTTGATGAGTTTGATGTTGAGATTTAAGATCGATATGGTCTTGTATAGTTTATCATTGTTAATTAAAGTTGACTTCCCAACAAGAAAGAAAAATAATGTCAATGTATAAGAATCAATTATAATATATTAAGAGCTAAACTTATTTTATTGTCGATGTAATTTTTTCACTATTATGCATATCTTAGCAATCACTCCCTATGCAAAAGCCCTATTTTAGTCATCACTTTCAGTGAATTAAGAGGCTGTTTGGATTACTTTTTAATTTTAATTTTTTTTAATTTTGATTCAAAATAAAATAGGTTTGGTAATGATAGTTATTTTTAAAAATGTTCAAAACATTCAAAAGGTGTTTTGAGTGTTTTAAAAAACAATGTAAGTTATTTTTAAAAATAAAAATAAATATGCTTTAAAAACATATTAAACAAACAAATTTAAAAAAAAAAAATAACATGAAAACAAAAAAAAAAGATCTCAAATCGGTCCCAGCTTATAATATGCTTTTTTTAAAGCAAAGTATCTTTTATTTTATAGTGCTTACAGCAAAGTTTCTATTAAACAATTATAACTTTTACACAAGTCTCTATTAAAATTATATCTTTAGCTTAGCTAAGCAATGCTTCTCTGCCTCCACCTATATAAGGAGGCTATATGAGTCAGTTTTCCTTCTCTTCTTCTCTTCTAATTCTCCTCTTGTACTCTCCTTAGTTCTTCCTGCTTCTTGCCTACTGTCATTGTGTAAGTTCTTTTAAGCTTTAATAAATAAGTTTTTTATATATCCTGGCGTCGATTGGTATCAGAGCTATGTTTAATTAGAATGATGTTAGAGATTTGTTGCATATCATACTTTGGATGAAGGTACTTTGTTCATTCCTCCCATGAATTTATCGTCTTATGAATGGCCATTCCTTGCGTGATGCTTGATAGGGTTATAAGTCTATTCCTTGTTGACCATGAGATAATTCTTGGTAGTGGTTTATCTTCATCTTAAATCAAATGGCTAAATCTATTGCGTGATGCTTGAGGGTTGTGAGTCCGTTTCTTGTTGTATGTGAAGATAATTCTCATTCTCATGGAGGTTTATACTTAGTTTGTTTTATCTTTATGTGGTGATTTAGTTCAAACTCTCCTGCATCATCTTCCTCTCCCTTTGCTCATATATAGTTCTTTAGTAGCTTCTAACGATTAGGAGAAATAATAATTTAATCAAGAACTGAAATGGTAGAGTTCTTGAATGAAGACCTTAATAGATGGTCTCTCCCAAAATTGATAAAACTATCATTTATCAATTTGGAACTTTTATGAAATCTTTGGTAAAAGTAGAACAAACCATTACAGTAGATCAAATGGATAAAACCATTTATCTACTAACGTTTGAAGATTTGCATAAATATATGCAAGACTTTAAATATATTCATATAGGGATGATCTGAGATAGCATTCAAACCTTTAACCCTTAAAGGTCTAAATGCTATTTTAGCAAGCCTAAGAGATGAGATGCCTTCTTTCAATCACAATGAGTGTTATTGAGACTAGCCTATGTCACGGGCCGGTTTATTTCAACACCTTTCCCAATCTGAGTTTATCTCTTTCTGATATAAACCTTTTTGAAGCTTTGAAATTACATTTACAGCTTTATGGTTATGATTTCCTTCGGGTTCACTATTGCTTTAATTTTTAGAATTCATTTTGAGTTTTAAATATTATAAATCTAGAGTTGGAAAGCATTCAACCGAGCAAAATGTCGAAACAAACAGCATCCCATATTGATACTAGTGATTAAATGGAATGAGGTGGTATTTCGAATGATGGACCATACCATCTGTGCACTCAAGACCATCCATTAATCAAGATGTAGATCGGATAATATAACGTCGATGTTGAAGTCGATTCAACCCTCATCGATCCATTACACTTCCTGGGTTTCTATCCGAAACCTCGGAGAAGTCTAGATCTGGTTCACACGAACCATCGGTCGAGGCCCTTCACCTGATAGAAATCATATTCATCGGTGAGAAAATTAATCACTCCATGAACTTTAGTCTTAATGAGCTACATAATAGGTTCTAAGACTAGAGATTATACGAAGGAATACTTCCAACCAAAGTATGATAACTTTCGGTATAAAGTTTTACTTCTAGAACAACGTCTCGAAATAAATGATTTATATTTCAAAATGAGAGAGAAAGAAATAGTCAAGCCAAAGCAACTATTCCTTTCGTATAGTTTTTACAATTACTTTGCTCAATCTATTAAATTTATTTTAACTACAAAAAATGGCAAGCAGAAAAATAATTGAAGCATCTTATCCTCCATCGTTGTAAAATGGTGGATGATAAGCCTTTAGAATCCTTAGGAAAAATAAGTTTAGATCCACAAATTTTAAAGGAATTTATTATAATTAAACAACTTAATTATAGTAATAGTATACTTCAAATAATCATCATCTTTTTAGCCTAGTCTAAAATTGATGGATGCTTAAACAAAGGTTTCTAGTCGATAGCAAAGCTTCAAAGCTTCTTGTATAAACGGTTTGTGAAACATTTTATCAACCACCTAAATGCTCTTAAGTTGGGACTCTCTTAAGACATTAGAATGTTTACATACTTTTCACTTAAGTTTGAATCAAATTCAATGTCTTGAAGAGGGTCTCAAGAGCGTTTGGGGTGGTGAATAAGGTTTCTGGCCTCTTTATTTCTTGCTAGATTCAACCTTTTGTTTAAATCGATCAATTTAGTCATGATATTATTTGAAGTCTGCTTATAATCAGATATATAATTAAGAATAAATTCTTTTAGAATTGTGGAAAATCATCACCATTTTAGCTCTTCGCCTTCATGCTTATTTAATAACATTTGATATTTTGCAAAACCATAATAAGCAGGCGACTATCTTTTTCATTAAAATTTTAATTACGTTGTTAGAAAAACTTATACCAATGCGAGATCAAGTATTCTCTGTCTTAAACTATTGTAATTTCATTCAAATTCATTTTAATGAAATTTTCAATGACATATTTCTCGAGGTGAAAGATAGTCAGAAATAATAATACGAAATGGAACTCGCTCTTCATTATGCGATCTGCATCTTGATCATCTCTTTTGAAATCCACTTTCCATTTCACTGGGATGCCTTTGTTTTGATAAATGAGAACAGAACTCAAACTGATTTCTCAAAAGAAAGCAATTTAAAATGAAAAAATGTACATAAAGTCAAAAGCCAAAGGTTTATGAAGAGAATAAACTCAAAGTGTGATGAAATCTGAGATGCTCTTTCTTAACAGCAAAATGAAGCATTTAGACCTTTAAAGGTTTGAATCATCAAATATATATTTATTTAAAGTCTTGCATATATTTTCAACGTTAGAATGGTTTTATCATCAAAGTTCTAAGTGATAAATGGACAATTTAATCTTCTTCTAAGAAAAGTCATTTATTCTTAATTAAACATTATTCTAATAAAGCTACTTACGAGAAACAACTATAAGGAGAGGAAGATGATAAAGGAAGACAAATCACCACATAAAGATAAAATAAATAAGAATAGAGAATTCTTCGCGATCAACAAATTTCACAACCTTTCAATCGCATGGATTCTGAAGCCACTACCAAGAATTATCCTCGATAGAACTTATAACCTATCAAAATCGAAATGAATGGTGGTGAGATCTCATGAAAATCTTTGATTCATCCACATTTATACAAATTCGATAAATCGATAAATTTCACCTTATGAACTTGGTTGTGCAGCAAAAAAAAATGGTGTGGTTTTCAGTAACATTTGTTTGGAAGTGTTGGATTTTTATTTGATTGCAAAAGAATATTAAGGTCATTACTAGATGTGTTTCCCGGTGATTGAAAGGACAACTCCTTATTAAGGAGTATTGGGAATTACATATCGATAACAAATAAAAATGGGAAACTTTGGTGATGATGGTTGGATGCCAAATGTTCATTTCATATGCATGCTTATTGGGTGAATAATGCGAATAGGCATAGTTAGATGTTTATATTTGATCTCCAAAAGTGTATTAAAGTCATCAGGAGATGAGTTTTCTTTGGTGATTGACCACCCTCTCACATTAACGATCAACCTTATATGTGTGTGGGAGCTTGTGAATTCATGGTGATACCAAATTTAATTTTGTACTTTCACTATTGAGTTTCTTGTGTATATTTCCTAAGGTTACCAATGTGGGTAGAAGGCATAAAAGGAACTAAATTTGTTAATTTAGATACATTACAAAATTAATAATGAGTGGAATGCATATGATAATACCAAGAAAAAAAAGATATAGAGGAGTGCTTTTGGCAGGAAGAGAAAGAGTAAGCATGTAACGGGATAGTTGTTGGGTGTGGAGATCATGTTGTAGAGCAACCTTGCATTAGAAGGAGATGGGTGAGTTAGGCTAGGGAGATGATTTGGTAGAGAAGTAAAGAGATAGTGCGGAGATGCTCACGGAAAGAAGACACATGAGAAAGTGAGTGCGAAGTTGAGGGTGGGTAGATTGTGTGAATGAGGAGGTTGTTTGTCTCAACCCAATGGAATACAATGGTGGGGTGTGGACATGGTGTCCAAGCTTGTTTGATTTTTCTTCTTTTTATTTTATGTTTTATTTTGTAGTGTGTGTGTGTGTATTCATTCATTCCTCACTTCAATTATTATTATAATAAGATTAAATAAGATTTCTTAAGATATCCATCCTCATCCAAGCTACATGCCGGCCTATTTAAGTCTAAACAATTTTAAATTCATGTGGCAACTACAAGTCATGATATAATGTTCCTTCCTCAATTCAAGAATTCAAGATAGTATTATCTACATTTCAAGAAAGATTTTTTACTTATTTCCATGCATATGGATGGCCCCTCTATATCGTTTGGATTATAATTTATTTTATGTGAAATCACTAGTAAGCCATGGTGGTCGATATTCCATTACAATTTTGGTGAGTTTGAAGATATTTTAGTGTTCTCCCTTCCCAATTATTGGTTGCCCATCATCTTCAATCTCTTGAAACCCTGAAAAAAATATTCTAAGACCCTTTACAAAATCTTGACCAACCCGTACCTGTTAAACTCTTATCCTAGTAGCAATAATCTTTTGTAACTTTTTAGCATGTAAATAGGAAAGGTGCTCCATCCTAAAGAGAGTTTTAAGGGGGGATGTAGAAAATCATAGGCTTTGATGAGGACGGAAAGGGCCAAAAGGCCTATAGATAGAAAGAGGAGAGAGAACAAAATAATAAGATATGAAGTGCAAAAAAAAGGAGTATTAGAAAGTTTGAAAAAATATTGTCTTCAATTTCACCAAAATGAGTTATGATTAATCTATTTTGATAGACCGGTAAATATAAAGATTGTCCTAAAAATTCTATCAAAATCAAGAAAATTGAGAGAAGTTGACTAACTCTTTGTCCGATTAAAATAAGGTTTGATCAACTATTTTTTGGTAGGTTATTTCTTATACCTAAATATTAATTTGGTTATCCGTTCAAATTCTTATTTGATTAGTCATGTATAATTTTAAGACAAGTTTATGATAGTTATGTTATGCTAGCATTCTATATCATTATGGCATGCTTTGGTTGAAACTTATGTCTTAAAAGTGTCATTTGATATGCCTTGATTTTCACTGTAAATTGATGAAATGTTTCTTGAATCAATTTCATGAGAAATTTTATGTCAGTTGCCAATATTAGATCGTCATGTTTTTTGTGAAATTCCTGAACTTTTAAGAACTATTTTTGTGATACAATTGTATTCCTTCTTTATTCATATTTTTTATCCCCCAATTTACTTAAAAAACTCATCCAATGTTCTATTAAGGTTTTAAATCTGATCATGATTTGACTATTGACTGTCATGGTATTATTGTTAGCCGATTATGATATTGCTTCCCCATCTATGTTATCGATCCTTTATCCTTTGATCGAACTTGAAATGAAACTTAGTTCTTGAAGTGTCGGGTCTGTGGCTATTTTATGTTATGCGTGGGATGTGTGACCAGTCTCACTTTATTAATAAGGTACCTACATGAGAGTCGAGGACACTAGATATGTGATATGACTTAAGGTTGGTGTGGCTTATTATATATGTTCCAATATATGCCAACAAATAGCTTGTGTGAGATGATTTCCCACTACTCTTTTGCATATGTTTCATGGTAACACCAATCCTTTCTCCAGGTCAAAAGCTTACTCTAAAATGAGATAAGCTTATGCCAACTTAAATTCGCCAAAATGGGGTATGATCAATTTATACTTCAGAAAGTGATAGATATAAATATTAAAAATTGGGTCATTTTGTATGTAAAAGCCCCAATTTTTTATCCACATATTCTAACTAAGAGTACCCCCATGGTTACTGAAAAAATGCAACCAATGCTCTACTAAGGTTTTCAAATTACATTTTGATTATATGATTTGTTTCCCATCTATTATTTTGATTATATATACCTTGATCAAACTTGAAATGAAATTTAATTCCTGGAGTGTTGGGTCTGTGGCTCTTTAATGTAGATAATATGATTATAAGCATTGAGATTATGTGTGGCATGTGTGACCAATCACACTTTATTAATGAAGTGCCTACATTAGAGTAGATGACTCCAGATATGTGATATGAAAAGAAGCTTGTGTGACCTATTGTTGCCAGTTTCTGTATCTTTCAATAGACGCTAACACATAGCTTGTGTGGTATGATTGCCCACTGATCGTTTACATATGTTTCATATTCCTAGCAGCTCTTAGCATAGCCTTATGTGTCATCTGTTTAATTTTATCTTATGGACCTTAATATGCTTGGAAGTTAATCAATTTGTTTGTCTTTGTGAATCAGAAGTTAGTTTAGTGAATTGTAGGACTTGGCAATCTTACCATTGTGTTTTCAGTTGTCATTCAAAGTTAAAGTTCTTTGTCATTTGTGAAAGAGGAGAAACGATGCTAATAGCTCATAACATGAAAATGAATGATTATGTAGCATTTCATCTGCAATAATATTTTGAAAATGTTTCAACACATCAGAACTTTGATGTTATTATGACATTTGAGGCTTTAATATGTCTAAATTCTCAGTTTTCTGATCATCACAATTTATTATACTTCCCAGGCCTAATTCCTATAGATTGATCGACATCATATGATTGTCATTCTAGCAGATTCACACTAGTCACCAAGTCTCTGCTCATCGCTTTTCTTTTAGAATAATGAATTCAATTTTCTTGGATGGCCTTGATTTTTGTGCCACTACCTGCCATACTAGATCAGGAACTGCTGAATGATTTAGTACAATTTATATTCAGAAGACTCACTACATAAACTGGAGATCTATCTGCTTAAGCTGCTACTCTACCTAAATACCTTTTATAGCAATGTAATCCATGCTGTTATGTTATTACTCTGGTCTTTCCATAAGTGAGACCAAATATTTCCATTTTTAATTTTTACTTGGTTCAAAGAGCTTCCTTCTAACAGCTATCCCTTTCTCAGGTGATTGATGAACTTGCATTGAAGCTCGTTGTTGACATAGTAAGAAATCTCAATTGTAATGGCGCTGTTAGAAAATCAGTCTCAAACCAACAGTAGATTTAATTTGAACTGACTGGATCTCAATTAAAAATTGCTTTTTCCCCATGGAGAGGTATGTCTAATTCTGGTTTCTAAATCCATGTTTTAGTAAAATGTTTTTTAATTTCTCAAGTTGCTCCTAGGGAAAGTTGATGTGAGTTTGATGTTGACTGAGATTTAAGATGTTGATATGGTCTTGTATAGTTTGATCATTGTTAATTAAAGTTGACTTCCCAACAAGAAAGAAAAATAATGTCAATGTATAAGAATCAATTATAATATATTAAGAGCTAAACTTATTTTATTTTCGATGTAATTTTTTCACTATTATGCATATCTTAGCAATCACTCCCTATGCAAAAGCTCTATATTAGTCATCACTTTCAGTGAATTAAGAGGCTGTTTGGATTACTTTTTAAATTTTTTTTTAAATTTTGATTCAAAATAAAATATGTTTGGTAATGATAGTTATTTTTAAAAATGTTCAAAACATTCAAAAGGTGTTTTGAGTGTTTTAAAAAACAATGTAATTTATTTTTAAAAACAAAAATAAAAATGCTTTAAAAACATATTAAACAAAAATTTAAAAAAAAAATAACATGAAAACAAAAACAAAATTGATCTCAAATAGGTCCTAAGCTTTTAAAGATATTTGCTCATGGTAATTGCTCCTAGTTATTGTTTTATATTGTAGAAGCCAACATAACCCATGAGTTTGACAAATTCAATCAATTATTTGGTCGTGTTGATCCATCAGTTTAAATATCAATTATTGGGAATTAGATCTATACCATTGTCAAATTGAAGGCTTAAACTAATATTTAAGAGTTATTATTGGCATTTTATGAACTTGCTTTGTTTTTCTTTTGATGTGAGACCCACACATTTTTCACTCATTTGGTGGTTTCAATCTAGCTTCTTATTTGTGAACTCTTAGCTTATTAATTAATTAACAAATTGAATGAGAATATGATATTTAGGCTCAGTTTATAAACTAATCTTGCACAAAGCTTTCTTTCTTTATCTGTGTGTGTGTGTATGATGAATATCCGCTATCAACCGTTCATTTAAATCTACCGGTTGAGAAAAATGTGCTTCACACCTGCAGTTCTTCATCAACCATAGGGTAAATTCTAATGAAGTTTTTTAACAGTGGTTGTCCATGTTTTTTGTATATTTGTTCCTAACTCTTGTTTTTAATATTTAGTGCTCTTTTTTACTTGTTAGGTTGGTTCATCATTGCTATAATTAGATCTGCTTTTATGTTTTATATGTGATATAATATGCTAACAATTTGGTTGCTAGCTTGATCCTTTTTTTTTTAGTAGCTAGATTGGTTTCTTTTACTTTTTTTTCTCTATTTTATTTTTCTGAACAAACAATTATTTATTGTACAATGTGTCACAATAGGAACACTAATCAATAGAATAAATACATTGCACCAAAAACAAACTTGCAAAGGAATTTATAATATCCTGAGCTTGAAACCACATGGCTAAGAACATAGGTCAAGAATGTACTAAGTGGCCAGCACAGTATTTTGAAATAATGCCTGGAGATCTTCCAGCCTGTAAGAAAGAGAAACTCAAGCACTAGAAGATCTCAGATAGATAAATTCATTTAGTAAATGACAGCATCATAGTATTGTACCTGATATTTCTCAAGTCAGGATAAGTGGCAATCGCCTCTTTGAAATCCTGCAGATGGCTCAAATTTTTATACTAAATTTGCAATAAAATGAATAAAAAAAATAATTCATACCTAAAAAAAGGGGCATTTATATACATACCACACAAATCTTATATATTTACATATTTAACACCTAAAATTTAATATTTATATAAATAAACTTAAAATTTTAATATCACAACAAAAATATCACTTTTATAAACTTTTTTTAAGTGAAATATTATTTTTCATGCATAAAAAATTATTATATATTTAATTTTATGTGTTAGATGTATAAATGCATAGGAATTGTGTGATATGTATGTAAATCTTTCAAAAGAAAAAAAGAAAAAAGAAAAAGAAAAGAATGATAGCTCTCACCTGGTTAGCAGTTGATGATGTGTAAGTTATTATACATTGCATTCCAGCTCCAGTTGCTGCCTATTTCCAATACAAGGACCCTTAGTTAAAGTTTTAATTTAAATAGATTTGCCTTCTAAACTTGTAGCTGAAGTACCTGCAGCCCAATGATACTATCCTCCACCACCAAGCAATTTCCTCCAGACACTCCGAGTTTCTGAATTACAAGACCACTCTATTTCAGCCGTTAAATCCAATGACAAATAAGTTGATGAATATATCAAAAAAAAAAAAAAAGCTTCATTGTCAACAAAATTAAATTTTTTTTAATTACCTCTGAAGCTGTTAAATAAATCAATGGACTGGGCTTCTTCTCTTTGACATCATCACCTGTGATTGGAAGAAGTGTTCCATTTTGAGGGATAGGTATATATTTAAATTATGGTATATGTGAAAGATGATTAATACAATGAAAAATGTAATTAGTAATCTAGGAATGTTTGGTTCAAATAAAGTACTATAATCAAAATGGGTAAAAAAAAAAAAGAAGGGAATTTACAAACGAGCACACAATTTTTATACATTTATATATCTAAAATTTAATTTTTACTAAGAATAGCATTTTTTCTATGCATAAAAGGGTGTATTTCATTTTTAGAAAAGTATTGATGATGCTATTTTTGGTGTAATAGTGAAGATTTGAGTGTTATTTAAATAAATATGAAAGTTTAGATGTGTAAATATATGAAAATTGTGTGCTTTGTATGTTAATTCCCCAAGAAAAAAAATAGTTTTGATAAATTTTGTAAGGGAGAATTATGTAATAAACAAATATAGCAGGATGCTCGGGCAAAATAAAAGCATGTTTTGGTGGTTTCAACTCCAAAGATAGTAAAAAATGTGTGGCTGGGAAATGGGATAATAACCAATCCAATATCATCAGAAAATTAGTGAAGATACCACTTTGAAAAGTATGACAAATTAAGTGAAGATTTTAAATGAAGCCATGCAACTTCCTTGAACATAACATAGTAATTTATCATCAGTACACTTAGTTCACAAAGTCTCTCTTGAGAAGACGAAGCAATGAGATCTCATCCCCCAAATCTAATTGGAATTTCCTAATTAGGCGAGGTGAAGTTTTTTGAGATCTCATCAACAATCAATCTTTAAAACTCTATGCTACTCCCTCCTTCCTAAAACTCTAAAAGAATCGAAGGAAGAGCCTTCAAAAAAGGGCATTTCATAAAATCTGGGATGGTGTATTTGATCAAAAACTAATAGGAAAGAACAATATGGAAAAGACAATGCTAATTAATTAAACCACAAAAACTTTCAGCCATTACCAGCGAAGAAGCAATCAAGACCATGGAAGCATTCCTGTAAGAACAATACACATCAAGTATGATTCTATTAAGAACCAAAAAAAGAGGAGAAAAAAACAAGCTTGGGGTAAGTCTTACTAATCCAAGAAGATTCTCCAAACACAGAACGACAGAGCTTTTTGTTGCTGCAGAACAAACAGCAACCTTAACACCCTGTACCATCAAAGATAGTTAGAAATAAATGTATATATAACACTTAAATTTTTAATATCACATAAAAATATCATCATTATCACTCATTTTTAAGAGTGAGAAGCACCTTTTCAAGCATAAGAAATTAGTAGATAAATAAATATTAATTTTGGATATTAAATATATAAATGTATAAGAATTCTGTGATATATGCAAATTTTCCTTTATTTTAAGAAAACCACTATCCACATGATTCCTAGGGAAGACAGTACAGTACTAGTATTAATAGCAACAGTTGGAGTAGACAACTTTCCAAAAAAAAAAACAGTTGGAGTAGACCTATTCATTAAACAGTAGAGAGAATAAAAGCTATCAGGCTTTCAGAATCGAGTTGTATTACCGCACCCTTAGCATCATCCATGAGTCTAAGAACACCAGGCCTGGGCTCAACCTGCAAAGTAGAGCTATTACTTTCAGTTTCCTCTATAGCTGCAAAGTTTATCATCATGAATAATGCTGCATTTTTCATTTGGAAAAGCTAAAAAAGGAATAGAAGGAAGTTATACTTACAGTTCCAGATTTGATTATTTCCTTGTATCCTTCTGTTTTCCAATCCTTCATAAACCAGAAAACTATTATAGTAAGGATGGGAACCGAACAGACAGATAAATATATAAATTTAAACTCATTGAAAGCAATAATTAAAGTGAAAATGTTCATTACTAGAAAGATATTATAATAATAGTTTCTTTAGATTTAGAATAAAAATTGAACTCAAGATGATAAAAATATTAACTTGATTAATCATTCAAAAATGGCATTACTAGAAAGCTATTATGATAATCAAATCAAAGCATTCTCGGTTGAATTGAAGACAAGTTATTTTTCCATTACTGGAGAAGCGTCTAAGTAAGGTAAAGCATCAACTAACAAAAAAGCAAGTAGAAAACTCACCTGGATTAGGTCGATTAATCTGCCCCTATCGGAATCCGTCAATGGCGGCTCCGCATAGATAGAAGAAGAAGGCCATCCATTCTCATTGAAATACCTACATATGAAATTTGACTCAGAAATGGAGAGCGAAAGGAATGAAGGGGCAAAGGAATGGTGGGAGAACATTGGAAGAATACCATCTCATCTTAGGCTTCCCTCCACCAATTCGATTCTGTAGTTCATCGTAGAAATTGGAACACCAGTAAAGAGGCTTCGGCGAGGAGATGGGGCATCGGACGGCGAAATGGGCGAAGGCTTCGTTGTACGCTTGCCGGTGGAGATGCTCCGATTCTAGGATGACGCCGTCACAGTCGAAGATTAGGGCTTGTAGGGGAGGGAAAGTGGAGGCAGCGGCGCGCGTAGGAAATGTTCGAAGAGGAGGTTGAAGATGGCGGCAAGGAAAAGTAAAGTTTCGAATGGTAGCAGGGATGAACTGAGGCCCTTCCCGGCGGCGAGAAAAGTCGGCGCGAACGGCGGTAGGGAGGATAAGATGAGAGGTGGACGCCATAGAATGAAAACGAGATCACCTTTCCACCCACACTTCCCCCAGTCCGACTTCGGCGATTATTTCCATTCTTTTTTTGAAAAATTTGTGTCGTTATATTTTATATAATTTTAAACATGATGCATTTTGAAATTATTAAAATTTTTAATATATATATATAATTTATATTTAGCTCATTTAAAGTAAATTAAATAATTATTAGGCTCATTCTAATCATAATTTGTATGAGAAGCAATTTTTTTTTCAAATATAATTGAATCCAATTTTTGAATAAGTTGATTTAGTTCAATCATGCATGAACTTAAATTAAAAATATTTTTTTATTAAATTATAAAAATTAAATGATCAGGCATAGCATGGTAATTTTACATGTATATATATATATATATATGAAAATTCAAATTTTGATTTGATTAATTTTATCAAATTAAAAATAGAACAAATAATCACTCACAAAAAAAAAAAAAAAAAAATTACACAAACTAAACAAATCAATGCTTTAATCATCGAGGTGATGCAATAAAGGGGTTGTTCAGTTTGGAGTTCTTAGAAATTTAATTGATTGTAAAATAAATGCTACATAAAGTAGTGAAATTGATGGAACATCATATGTAGCTCTAATTTGGTTTGTATGTTATTTGGATTTTAGCTTGGATTTTCTAATATTTGACTAACGGTTTTGAATTTGTTTCGTATTTTCTTAAATTGAAAAAAAAACCCTAAACTGAATATTATTAATTTTTATTTATTTATTTTTTTTGTAACCCAGATCGTCTGTTCTGGTTAGGTTATTAACCCATGTCTCACACTCTCGTCATTCATACGGATCAGTTTGAGTTGTTCGCTTCATTATCAGTCTTGTTCGTGTATCGCCTAGTAAACGAGTCCGGTCGACTTAAGTTTTGACTTAATCAAATTAAGTTTATTTAAATTCTGTTTAGCTTGAGCTTAATTACAAGGCGCGAGCTCAACTCGATTTAAAAAAAATCAAGCTTGAGCTCGACTCGATGCACGTGCTCGTTTCAAAAGCTCGAGCTCGTTTAAAAAACTCGATAAATTATTAAATAGATAACGTGATATACGATAATTACAGTTCGCCATTATATAAATGAATTTGTTTGATAAACTACCAAGCTGACTCGATAAACTACCATTTTGAATCTTTTGTTATATCAGCTTAGAGGCCAACCTATAAGTTATGTTGATGTATCTTCGGGTACTACTAGTTAATATTAATAAGGTTCTAGTTAAGGTGTAAACGAGTCGAGTCGAGTCGAATTTTGACTTAATCGAGCTAAGTTTGTTTAAACTCTATTAAACTCAAGGTCGAGCTCGACTCGAATGCTCGAGCTCATTTTAAAAGCTTGATAGATTATTGAATCGATAATTTGATATATGATAATTGTAGTTTATTATTATATAAATGAGCTGGCTCAATAAGCTATTGAGTGGAGTCAAACTAGGCTCGAATGCGAGCTAAAATTTTTTTCGAGCTTGTTTATGAGCTCGAGCTCGTGGCTCGATAAGCTTGGCTCACGCGCTCGTTAACGAGCCGAGCTCGAGTCAATTCGTAAGTCGGCTTGACTCACTTACATCCTAATTTTGGATTATTCTTATTGTTGGTTGTTGATATATATATATATATAGACTTTGGTTCCAATATTAGTTAATTCTAGGAGATAAAATTTTTATTGAATGGTTTTTATGTTTTATTAACATCATAACAATAATTAGTCAGTAAAAATAAGTGACTGACGTCATAATTTGATCTTTGATGCCGAGAAAATTTCTGATAATTGAAAAAGGACATAAATATAATTGATGCTAAATAATGGCCCAAAAATGGCCTAATGAGGGGTGAGACATATTCTTTTAGGCTGCTTCATAATGCCCAAAGATTACTGAATATAATTATAATAGAAAATATAAATGCTGTACATTCATAAATTCAATAGAAAATAATATTCTGCCAAAAATATTTCTATGAATATAATCCTTATTTTAATAATTAATGATATGTGCGGCTAAACTTATTCCAAAGAGTTGTTAATGTCCAAATAATTTTTTATTTATATGTAATTTAGAGATTATATTATGGATAAACAAAAATGATTTTTTAAAAAAATTTTTGTATTAGTTTCCTTTTTTATCTTTGATATGGCTCTCAAAATACCACCAGTCAAAGCACAAATCTTGATGTCGAAAGCGATATGATTTTGAGTCAAAACCGATCGAGATCAAACACTTAAAATATCATTGGAATCTTTGGGACATCAATTAAATCCCAAAATTCTCAAATATGGGGTGTTTATAGTCAAATCGAGCATCTCGACGGGATCTAATGAGCCTAAGATCTCATAATTCGACTTCATTTGGGCATCCAAATGCTCAAAATACATCAAATGATCAAAGGAATCATCAGCCGTCCGATCGGTGGGGAGTGGTATGGGCGCTACGTGAATTTTCGACGCCTCCTCCCATCTATAAATAGCCTTCATTCCTCACACTGGGGAAGTGAAGAAGAAGAGGAGTCAAGGAAGAAGAGGAGAAGACCCGACGATCGTCCACTCACCGCCGGCCACCGCTGTCACGATGCCGCCAATCCGCCTGAAGGAAGAAAAGGAAGAGTCAAGCAAGGAAGAAGAGGAAGAGTCAGCAAGCGAAGAAGAGTCAAGCAAGGAAGAAGATAAGAGTCAGAGGAAGGTGGAAGAGTCCGAAAGCAGAGGAAGAGTCCAAGCAAGAAAAAAGAGTCAAGCGAAGAAGGGAAAAGCCTGAGTGAGGAGGAAGAGATAAAGCTTGAAGATCCTCCAACAAGATCGACTCCGCCATCATCAACCACCGCCACACCGTCGCCAATCAGATGCATTCTCACCGTAAGTTACCCCAGATCTCCACCATCATAGAATTACAACCCGATCATTGTTACGCTTGTTATTCCTCTCTCATATGCAATTCAGAATCCCGTTATCGGAAGACTTTGTACTCAAACATACATAGTGGAAGTTTCTACCAGCCTGGTTTCCTTTTCGAGGTTTTCCAGCGTTAAAACTCCGGTGTCATGTTCTCTCTTTAATTACCTGTGTGTGTGCTGGACTAATCGACAAAGCTAAGACGTAAACTTTCACTCTACCGCGGCTGGTTTTCTAGCACGCAACAATCTTGTATAATTTATTTTTTGCTTAATTGTTTAATATAGCGTTATCATTCAACTATTAATCTGTGATTTTATAAATAAATATTAATTAAAATGAAAGTTTATAATAAGGTGAGTGAATCGAAATGAATCATGGAGCAATTATATATGTAACATTCAAAATATCGCTATTTAGAAAATTAACACTCCTTCAAATTTTTTTTTTTTTTCAAATTTGTGTATGAATATCAATAAAAACAATGAAAATATATTCATATTTTTTTTTCACTTTTTATTAAATTTTTAAATAATTTGATCTTGGCATGTATAAATATAAATAAATGAGTTTGGTAGTTTAAAAAAAATAAAGATGTTAGTTTTCTAAATATATGAAATTCGAGTTTTATATATCTAATTATCTCTACAAAAATTTGACTTTAAATAGTTTATTTTAGTAAAGCTCCTTAAATAGTTAATGTAATAGTGAAGAAGATATTACTAAAGTAATATAGTTTTTATACATTGTTAGGGGTAGGGCTGTCAAAAAAGCTCGTTATTCGCATGCTTCACCAACATGTAATCCGCGTTCTACTGCTCGTTAACTAAACGAGTCAAATGCAAACAAATATTTCAAGCTCGATATATAACGGTGAACATGAACAATCATTTGTTCGATTGTTACGATTTATCTCGAAATAAAAAATTATATTATATTATTATTATTATTATTATTATTATTGTATTACTATTATTTTTATTTATTACTATTATTATTACTCTTATTATTATTATTATTATTATTATTATTATTATTATTATTATTATTGTTATTTTATTACAATTATTTTTATTTATTATTATTATTATTTATTACTATTATTTATTACTATTATTATATATACATACGAACAATGGTGTTTTCGTTAGCTTTTAGTTAAACGTAACACCTAACATTTCATCGATATATAAACGAATGAACATAACAAAACAATTAAACGAAATGAATACTTAACAAGAGTTCTGTTCTCGTTACACCTGGTATCAACTCAAGAAGGCCCAATAAAAAGCCATCTCAACCAAAGTAACTTTAGTGGGCCTACAAACTGGTCTCATTGGTGGCCCATTAATCTTCGTGGGAATATTTTAACTATTAAACTTAGGTCCATTAACACTGTTAAAAAAATATTCCCAAAAATTAAAGATAAGAATTATGAAGAAGCGATGTATATCCTTTGATTTGACATTACAATAAAAATACATTTAATATATTTTGATATTAAAATAAAAATAATTTTTAGACATTTTAATTTGATTTGACATGTCGGTCATTTTTTATGCATACATGTTAGAAAATTATTTTCTTAAAAAATATTTTTTTAATCATTTCAAAAATTATTCTCAATTTAAATTAGTGATCTATATTTAACATTATTCATAGATGCAAAATTATCAACTATTATTCTCATTAATTATTTTTATTATTTTAAATATTGTTGATATTATTTAATGATAATTAATCATATTATTTTTTTTTTGAGAGAAGTAGAATTTTCTTATAGTTTTGTAAAATAATAATTTTTTTTCTTTTCTCCTAAAATTTGAATTATTTTATTTTATTTTCTTTAAATTATCATTCTATTGTTAATACTAATCATTATTAATTTCGATTTGTTCTAGTCATGATTCAAATGCATAGTCTCATAGACATGATTATCGGACAAAGTTATTTGAGGTAGGGCCAAAACTCCTTTGAGTAAAGGTATGTTCGCAATTATCTTTATTATATTTCATAATAATATAATTATAAATGAAATAATAATAATAATGATTAATAGATAAAAGCTATAAATACAATCCTTGGATTGCATGCCGACATGCAATATTAGAGATTTAATTAAATTTGTATTTATTGCGTGCCAGAAAAACAGTCGCGATAGAGTGAAAGTTTACGCCTTTGTCATAAAGTGACAATACGCGTAATTAAAGAAAACAAAGAGACACCTGAATTTTAACGTGGAAAATCTCAAAAGAGGGGAAAAATCACGCTGCCAAGAAAAGCTTCCACTATATATCGTTTGAGTACAAAGTCTTCGATAACGGGATTACAAAATTGCATGAGAGAGGAATACAACTATGTAACAACGATCGGGAGATATGGAGGGAATCTTAATACTGATAATTGTGACGACGGTTGATATGGTTGATGGTAGCCGGTGAGCGCGATCTTGGGGTGCGATCTTGCTTGGAGGATCTTGCTTTTTCTCTCTTCCTCCTCACTTGGCTTTTCCTTCTTCCTCGGACTCTTCCTTTTCTTGCTTGGACTCTTCCTTTTCTTCTTTGCTTGGACTCTTCCTCTTCTTGCTGACTTCCTCTTCTTCCTTACTCGCTCTTCCTTTTCTTCCTTGCTTGGACTCTTCCTCTTCTTTACTGCTTTTCTTCTTCTTCACTTGCTTCAGCCTCCTCTTCTTCTTCACCACTTCACTTCACTCCCTCATGTGATGAAGGGCCTATTTATAGATGGGAGGAGATTCTTGTAACAAGCTCCACTCCCTCGACGGACGCCAGATGATTCCTTTGATCATTTGATGTATTTTGAGCATTTGGATGTCCAAATGAAGTGAATTATGAGATCTTAGGCTCGTTAGATCCCGGCTCATTCGAGACGCTTCGATTTGATTATAAACACTCCACATTTGATAGCTGTTTTGGGATTTAATTGATGTTCCAAAGATTCCAATGATATTTTAAGTGTTTGATCTCGATCGGTTTTGACTCAAAATCATATCGCTTTCGACATCAAGATTTGTGTTTTGACTAGTGGTATTTTGAGAGTCATATCAGTTGCCCCCTATTTTTGGATGACATTAGCTTAATCATCCAAAAATATATGTGCCAAATGCTCGAAAATAACGAATTGGAAGTTTTCAGGCATTTTGAGGGCGCCCGTGGGCTGGTCAGTATGGCAGCCTGTGTGTACAGGCCCTGCTGGGATTTGAAGGGTTTTGAGCCATTTTTTGAGGGATTTTACCCTTTTGCCCCTGTGGGGGGCTATAAATTCTCCCCTAGGGTGAGAGGGAGAGGCACACCTTTCCCCTCTCCCTTTCTTCTTGAGTGAGGGTCCTTTGGAGGCAATCAAGAAGGCGATCAAGAGGCGTTCAGGGAGGCGATCTAGGAGGCGATCAAGGAGGCGATCAAGGCCCACGGTACATACGTCGTGGTTCCGGTTCCCGTGACCGTCCAGGGAGCAATCAGGCCCACGGTATACGGTTCCGGTTACCGCCTCGTTGACCGTCCGAGACGATCAAGGCCCACGATATGCCATGGTTTGGTTTACCGCCTCGGACCGTCCGGGAGAGGTGATCAAGGCCCACGGAATACGTCATGGTTCCGGTTCGTTGACCGTCGAGAGCGAGGCCCGGGTACGGCGGGTTCGTTTCCGGTCTCGTCGGACCGTCCGGGTTAGGCGAAAGGCCCACGATCGCCGTGGTTCCGATGACCTCGTCGGCCGTCCGTTAGAGGCGATCGCGCCACCGTCGTCGGTTTCGGCGACCTCGTTGGACCATCCGGGTTAGGAGGCGATTAAGGCCCACGGTATACATCGTGGTTCCAGTTTACCGGCCTCGTCAGACCGTCCGGGTCAAGAGGCGATCAAGGCTCAGATACGTCGTGGTTTACATCGCCTCGACCGTCCGGTAAGGAGGTGATCGCGCGGTATACGCCATGGTTCCGTATCGGCCCCGTCAGACCGTCCGGGTCAGGAGGCGATCAAGGCCCACGGTATAAGTCGTGGTTCCGGTTTACCGGCCTCGTCGGACCGTCCGGGTTAGGCAATCGCCCACGATACGCGGTTCCGGTTCGACCTCGTCCGACCGTCCGGTTAGGGCGATCGCGCATCGATACGCCGCGGTTACGGCGTCGCCGACCGTCCGGTCGGAGGCGATCAAGGCCCATAGTATACGTCGTGGTTCCGCCGCCCGACCGTCCGGGTTAGAGGCGATCAAGGCCCACGTATACATCGTTCCGGCGACCGTCACGGACCGTCGGGTTAGGAGGCGATCAAGCGCACCGGTATACGTCGTGGTTCCGGTTTTCCTCGTCGGACCGTCCGGGTTAGAGCGATCAAGGCCCACTGCATACGTCGTGGCCGATGACCTCGTCGGACCGTGGTTAGAGGCGATCGGCCCACATACGTCGGTTCCGGCGACCTCGTCCGTTCGCCTCGTCGGACCATCCGGGTTCAGAGGCGATCAAGTCCCGCATACCTGACGTGATTCCGGTTTACCCTCGTTTTCGCCTCGTCGACCGTCCGGATGGTGACCAGGAGATGGCCGATGATAGTCGGCGCTGCGCGACGTAGTCGAGAAGCGACCAGCAATGATAGTCAGCGGTAACCGGCGACCGTGGTCAGGCGGCGACTGCGACCGCGTGGTCAGGCGATGTCGGCGGGTCGGGCGAAAATTGTCGTCGATGGTCGGCGAATCGGGCGACGGTAGCGGCGTGTTCGCCTGGGTGGTCGGCAGCGGCAACTTGCGACGATAGTCGACGGGGATGACCGGCGAAGATTGCCGCGATGGCAGCGGCGCAGGACCAGCGGGTGAATGGCACGGTGACCAAAGATTGAGTAGTGGCGTAATCGAACGGTCGCGGCGATAGACCGTGGGCCCGGGGATAACCAGCAACGATGGTGGCGGAGATTGCCGGCGATGGTCGGTGGCGATGACCGGTGATTATGATTAGCGCCGACGGGGTGGCGAGTAATTGGTATAGCGACGGTGGCCAGCGTCGGAATGACCCAATATGATCCTTCCATACTTCAGGAAATAGGATTTCTTGAAACTTCAATAGATGGTTCGACAATTGATAATTGATGTTGTCAACTTGCATGTTAGAGATATAATTGAATCCGCTGAGGATTTTTGACCCATCCGAGGTTGTCGAGTGTTACGATGACATTAGAGATAGGGTACAAAGTTTTGACCTTTCAGGTTATTAGTCCGAATATTATGGCCGACGCTAACTGTATGGAAGAGGCCGGGAAGTCCACCAAGGACCTTTTGACCTTTCCGGGTTGTTTGTCGAGTTTTGCTCGATGACATTAACCCGTATGGAAGAGGCCGTGGGAAGTCCACCAAGGACGTTTTGACCTATCCTGGGTTGTTTGTTAGAGCTTTTGCTCGATGACATTAACCCGTATGGAAGAGGTCGCGGGAAGTCCACCAAGGACGTTTTGACCTATCCTGGGTTGTTAGTCAGAGTTTTTACTCGATGACGTTAACCCGTATGGAAGAGGTCGTGGGAAGTCCACCAAGAACGTTTTGACCTATCCTGGGTTGTTTGTCAGAGTTTTTACTCGATGACATTAACCTGTATGGAAGAGGTCGCGGGAAGTCCACCAAGGACCTTTTGACCTATCATGGGTTTTTTGTCAGAGTTTTTGCTTGATGACGTTAACCCGTATGGAAGAGGTCATGAGAAGTCCACCAAAGACGTTTTGACCTGTCCGAGGTTGTTGGTCGGAATATTATTCGACGACGCTTAACCTGTATGGAAGAGGTCGAATTAAATATTTGTTTGAGCTTGTAGCCAGAGTTGACCATTGATCTTTGCCTTTTCAATGGTATTGTTGACTTGCTTTTTGAACTAATAATCAATCAGATATCCAGAATTTTGATTTGGATAATCTTTTGAGATCAAGAGTTGCCCCCCAGTTGGAGGCATGTTCGTTTGAGTCGATTGATATGGAGGTCGTGGAGGGAGATCACGACTGCCAGGTTATTTTTTTTTTTTAATGAGACTGTCGGTCTGCATTTTATTGGATGCTTTTATGTTTTCCTACAGATTGTTCAAATTGTTTGCGATGGGCATGAATAGCTTCATCGGCAGAGATTTGTGCTTCCACATGATGAACTAAGTGATATGAGCGGTTGTCTCGTGATTAGTGATGAATAAAAGGCCGACGGTGCCCTCCAAGAAAAACTCCTCTTAATAATTCAAGGTTTATCGGTATTTGGCGAGCTTCTAAGGAGAATCTCTGGAAGTATTCTTTAAGTGATTCACCCTCATTCTGACGAAAGCGAGAGATGGGAGGAATCTTTAATGATTCTCCGGTTTGCAATGAACTGTTCCACAAAAACCTTGGCGAGTTCGTCAAAGGTGCGGATAGATCCCCTTGGAAGGGAGTAAAACCAAGTGCGAGCTTGCCCTTTGAGGGTAACGGGAAAGACCTGACAAAGCAGTGTGTCAAGAGCTTGTTGGATATACATGATAGTCCTGTAATGGTCGATGTGTTCGTGTGGGTCGGTTGCCCCATCATAGGAATCAATGCTCGGAAGCTTGAAACCTACAGAAATTGGAAGTTGAAGAATGGCTTCAGCTAAAGGTGAGGACTCCTCATAACCGGTGTCGAAGATGATTGCCTTGAAGGTGAAATTCATCTTGTATTAAGCGTCTTACGAATGTTACGAAGCGGGATTAACAAGATGAAGCTATCAACAACGATCGGGTGGATTAATAACGGTTGAGCGCACAATGGATGAGTGGAACTAGCGTGTCAAGGAGATCGGCGTACGGTCTCCATGCGAGGAACTCAGGTCCGGAGGATTAGCGTTTTGACCTCTTAGCAACGATGATCTTGGGGAGATATGTTTGCCATATTAGCGTAGTCCTTGCAAAAGTCGGATCATCTTATTTTGAGACTCCTCCATTCGGACACGATCTTCCAAAGAGATTCCCCGCCCTCAACAAGGTCATGCTATCGAGTGAGGCAAAACTTGCCCTTGGTTCGGGGATGGGTTTGAGAATGACAGGGAGCGGAGCTGGCGGACAGTGTGTGCCTATTGGTCATAACGGATGTTCACTAAATTATGGTTGAAGGGTTTTTCTTCCCACGACGGCGCAATGCATGCGTGAAAACCGAGAGTGAAAGTTTATTTAGCCTTGTTGTGAAGTCCGACATACAGGGGTAATTAAAGAGCGAACAAGAGACACTCCAGAATTTTTAACGTGGAAAATCTCGAAAAGAGGGAAAAATCACGGCTAGCCTAGTAAAAGCTTCCAATGTATCTGTTTGAGTACAAAGTCTTCCTGATAACGGGATTACAAAATTGCATATGAGAGAGGAATAACAACTATGTAACAATGATCAGGTTGTAATTGTTACTGATGGTGGAGATGCGGGGTAACTTCTGGTGGGAATATAGGGTACAATTAGTGACGACGGTGGCAGGTGGCGGTGGTTGATGGCCGCCGAGCGGGAGTGCGATCTTGCTTGGAGGATCTTCAAGCTTCAGAGCTCTCTCTTCCTCCTCGGACTCTTCCTTTTCTTCCTTGCTTGGACTCTTCCTTTTCTTCCTTGCTCGGACTCTTCCTCTTCTTCCTTGCTGGACTCTTCCTCTTCTTCCTTGTTGCTCTTCTTCCTTTTCTTCCTTGCTTGGACTCTTCCTCTTCTTTACTGCTTGCCTCTTCTTCTTCACTGCTTGCCTCTTTCTTCTTCACCTCACTTCACTTCACTTGGCCTTCCCTCATGTGAGGAATGAAGGCCTAGTTATAGATGGGAGGAGGGACATTCTTGTAAATTCATGTAAAGCGCCACTCCCCTCGACGGATGGCTCGGGATGATTCCTTGATCATTTGATGTATTTTGAGCATTTGGATGCCCAAATGAAGTTGGAATTATGAGATCTTAGGCTCGTTAGATCCTCGTCGAGGCATTTCGATTTGACTATCTCCACATTTGAGAGCTATTTTGGGATTTAATTGATGTCACAAGATTTGATGATATTTTAAGTCTTGATCTCGATCGGTTTTGACTCAAAATCATATCGCTTTCGTCATCAAGATTTGTGTTTTGACTAGTGGTATTTTGAGAGTCATATCAGTATTATCTAATTAACGAATTTATGTGGAGAATAATTAAAATAAAAAGCAGTAATAGATCATTAATTATGAAGATTAAAGTAATAATGAAATAGGAACTACTGTTTATGATTAGTGGTTAGAAAGGTATTCATGCTACCTTCTTTGATTAAGCATAGAGCCAAGCCTTGCATATAACTAAACTCATTTGATTGTTCATTAATTTAAGAAGAAAATTAGGATGCTTTTTTTTAATTAATGATTCAATATCGAATAAACTTTGAATTTATTATTATTTTATATTTGGAGGTTGATGGGATGTTTTATTCATTAAAAAAAATTAGTTGAGTAAATGGGTGATGATTGGCAGAATATTACATTGAGATGTTTATATATATATTTGTAAACAACGGATTTTTTTTTTGACAGCAGTCCGTAAGAGAGCTACGTTTTATTTATCAATTTATTTTATAAAATAAATAAATTAACTAAAGAGCATTATAAAATGATGCCTATTTTAAATATAATATGTTCTGAATTGACAAGAAATAATCTTACACCAGCTAACATCCTTTTTTTTTTATTATTGATTTAAATTTATAGAATTAATGAATTTGTATGAATATGATGTTGGGGAGTAGAATAAAAATTAATTCAAATGTAAATATATTTTATGTGTTAATATAAAATTTTTTTATGCAAGATATTTGTTTTTAATTAAAATTTTAAAATTTAAAATTTATTATAATTATATATTTGATTAAAATATTTCATCAAAACTTTTTCACGTATTTTTGGCACATCAGTACAACTTTATTCTCCTTAAATTAATTTATTGGATGGTTTTCATTTAAGTAATTTGAGTGGCATAATATAAAAAATATATTTAATTATGATTAAAAATTTATAAAATACATATTTGAATTCTTCCAATCAAATGTTCTTCTAATAATTATGATTAAAAATTTAAAATTAAGTATATATATATATATATATATATATATATATATATATATATATATATATATATATATATATATATATATATATATATATATATATTGTATATTGTGGTGCTTATCCACCATCTTAGTCATAGCCACGAAGACCAGCGTCCGCCATTGATGGACTTTGAGTTGATACTTTGATAGCGATAAACCACCGTCTAATTATAATAAAGAAGACCAGCGTCTGATTTTTTTTTTTTTTTTTGAACTGCAAAAGCATACTAAAAACGTTGTATAATTAATTCATGCTCTGTAGACTGGTCTACTGCTTTTAATAAAGAAGACTGAATGACATCCTCAGAATGATTAGGTGTCATTTAATAACATATTTAATCTAATTTTGTTTATAACACAATTTACACTATATTAGCTTTAGATTAATATTGATCTTTCGATTAAAGATATTATAGTTTATATTTTTATGATTATTATGTGAAGATGGTAAGTATAAGGGCCTTTTTTTTTTCAATCTCTACATTATTGATTTGCATCATGAATGGTTGCCAATCATTCGGATTAAAATCATCGAAATGTATTTAGTCTGCATAAATTTCAAAACTCTAATGTAAATCAAGATGTTTAATTCATATCTTCTTCTTCATTAATCTCGAGTTTATTAAAAATTGGTCTGATAGATAAAATTAAATCTGTAATAACAATACATATCATCATTCATTGTTCATCATCATAGGAGCCTAATTGATGATATATATCTTAATCACTTAGCGATAATGTGACATAATACTTAACTATCAAATCAATCAAAGTAATTAAAAGCAGATGAATCTTGAAGACCATGTGATTCATTTATATGTATCACATACAGTTCATCGTTATGGAGATCTCATTCTTTTCTTAGAAGTCCTTTTCTGAGGCCTATGAGCTCACACACTCAAGTAATCATTCACTAGTGAGAAAATCACATAAGGAGAGTAAAATATACTCAATATATAAATTTTATTACCAAAATCAAGAGCTTAACATTACAAGAGTATCTATATTTATAGCATTAAGAATGAAGTTTAAAATACTCAAATCAAATTCTAAATTTAAATGTACCACTGAAGTTTTTAATCATGATAATGTATAGAGAGCGGAGAGCATCATGATAAAATCCTCTTAATCTTGCGAGAAAAATATACTATTGATATGACACTTAAAATACTATTAGTCGAACCACGAATCTTGATGTTAAAAGCAAGCTGATCCGAAGTTGAAACTGGTCGAGATCAAGCTCTTAAAATATCCTTAAAAATTTTGGGATATCAGTTAAATCTCTAAATAGCTCTCAAATATGAAGTGTTTATAGTCGTCCGAGTCTCGAAATGGTTTTAACAAGTCAAATATCTTACCATTTCTTCATTTGAGCATTCAAATACAATCATCAAAGGGATCTGCATCATTTTGAGCCGTGAAAGTGAGGGAGGCTCAAGAAGAGACGCACCTCCACCCAAAAATGATATTGATTAATGATTCTGGTCGCAGCGGATTCACCATCATTGCGATTGTTGCGGTGATTGTTCTTGCCTGGCGGATGATGATGATAAAAATCGCTACAAACTGACGCGTGTCACATCGTTGTTCATTTCTCAATTCTAATCCCGATCGGAAGATCTTGTACTCAAAACATGCATAGTGGAAGCTTTTCTGCTAGGACGTGGTTTTTCCCTCTTTTCGAGATTTTCGTAAAAGGAGTTTTATTGTCACTTTTATACCGTTGGATTTTGGAACCAAAGCTAAGAAAACTTTTACTCTACCACAACTGGTTTTCTAGCACGCAATAACTATAATATTAAAATATATTATTATGTAAAAATGAGTATTTTAAGTTTTGAATAAAAATTTAAAGAGTTAGAGGATATCTGGTATATCATTAACATATACTTGGCTTAGAATTTATATTGATTTTGATTGATTGATTAATTATATCAGGATTTATCCTCTAAGAATTCTCATATGATAAATAATACTCGGATGAATTATAGCCCTTTTAATTAACCACTGCAATATTAATTGCTTCAAAGTTTATGAAAACATATTCATCAAGGTCAATAAAGTGCATTTAATATGCACTAGTCATAATATTCGACCTAAATTTAATCATCAAATTTAAATCATCTTCTAATATATCTCAAGACTATTTCAGTTTGAACAAATCAAAATCTTCAATTACAATAATTTTGGGAGCTAATGAGCTCAACTCTGCCATTGTCATCATCATTGTCAAGAATAGTTTCACATAATATTTTAATGATGGTATTGATAAGCTCTTCATTGATCATCTAGATAGATGACCAAAATTTCTGATTTCTTTCAGAGACATTTTAGCCTAATATAGATCATATAGATAAATAAATTATTGTATAAATCATACACTTCTTCAAGTAGAGAAACAGTTTCTCTCAAGCCCTAAAAATCTTCCAAAGATAAGGACATGTGAACATCCATACTCCATTAGACTTTGAAGAAGAAGGCATTCCAAAGATAAGAGAGGCTATACGATGCTCAACGGTGGATGCTCCATTGCTTCTCTCTTTTTTAAAAAAATTAAAATAATGAGATACATACAAGCAGGCATGGAGGGTTTCCCCTCCTCCATCAATCTCTGTCCATTGGCTGTATGGAAAAAGCCTTCCATCTCTCTCCTCATGCGCTCACTTTAATTCGCTGACAACAACGACTGTACCTGACCAGATAACTATCAGCTATTCGTGCATGTATCTAATTATTTTCGAATCGCGTTCGATTTTTTTTTCAGAGCGGAGATATTTTTTCGGAGGATATCAAAGAAATCCATTATGTATGAATGATGAATATTACATTATAAATTTTAAGGAATTAATCATAATAATATCTCATATAGGTGAGATATTAGATGAATAATCTTAAAAAAAATATATTCTTATGAGGTGAGCAGAGCTGCCAAGTAGCCAACAGCCACAGCAACACCTCTTTAGGGATTATTTTTAAAATAGGCTTAGTGTTAATCTTAATTAGACATTTAGGTATGAAAATTTTTTTTTATGAAAATAAAATGAAATGAATAATGGAAAGCAAAATATAGTCCTGGTTAATGACGGACAAATAGCGGAGGATTTTGCATTCGGTAGGGGAGAGAGAGAGAGAGAGAGAGAGAGAGAGAGAGAGATGGCGCGGTTTTTTTTTTTGCTTTCGGGAGAGAGAGAGAGAGGGGGTTTTATCAATTTTTTAATTAATATAATTATTTAAAATATTTAAAATATATAATTTAAAATATTTTTTATAAAATATTTAATAACTAAATATTTATATATTATTAATTAATTATTTATATATATATATAATTAAATATATAATTTAAAATATTTATAATTATATATATAAATTTAGAAATTTATTTAATAATTTTTGTTAATTAATATAATTATTTAAAATATATAATTTTTATTAATTTTTGTTAATATATAATTTAAAAATAATTAAAATATATAAATAAATAATTTTTATTAAATAAATAAAGAAATAAATAAATTATATAAATAGTTTATAAATTATATAAAGTAATATATATATATATATATATATATATATATATATATATATATATATATATATATTTTAATTATTATTTATTTATTTAAAATATATAATTAGTTAAATAAATTAATAAAAATTTAAATTATATAAATACTTAGATATTTATATATTTATAAAATTTTTAGTTATTTATATATATATTTATTTATTATATAAAGCCAATAAATTAAATAATATTTTATAAATTTTATAAATAAAGTAATTATATATATATTTATAAATTTATTTAGTTATTTATATATTTAAATTATATAAATATTTTTAAGTTATAAAAATAATTTAAAATATTTAAAATATATAATTTAAAAATAATTTTTATAAAATATTTTAATTATATATATATTTATTTACTTATATAAGTCTATAATAATAATAATAACAAAAAATAAAAAATATAAAAATATAAAATAAATAAATAATTTTTAATAAATAAATAAAGAAAGGAATAAATATATATATAATAAATAAATAAATATATATATATATATATATAACTAAATATTTTATAAATATATTAAATAACTAAATATTTATATAATTTAAATATATAAATAACTAAATAAATTTATAAATATAATTACTTTATTTAAATAATTTATAAAATATTTATATAATTTAAATAACTAAATATTTATATAATTTAAATAACTAAATATTTATAAAATATTTATAAAATATTTAGTTATTTATATATATATTTAATATATATATTTATTTTAAATATATAAATAACTAAATAAATAATTTTTAATAAATAAATAAAGAAAAAAATGAATTATATAAATATTTTATAAATTATATAAATAAAGTAATTATATTTATAAATTTATTTAGTTATTTATATATTTAAATTATATAAATATTTAGTTATTTAATATATTTATAAAATATTTAGTTATTTATATATATATATATATTTATTTATTATATATATATTTATTCCTTTATTTATTTATTTATTAAAAATTATTTATTTATTTATTTATTTTATATTTTTGTTATTATTATTATTATAGACTATAAATAAATAAATAAATAAATATATATATATATATATAATATGTATATATATATATATATATATATATATATATATATATATATTTTATATATATATATATTTATTTTATATATATATATATATAATAAAATATTTTGAAAAATTATTTTTAAATTATATATTTTAAATATTTTAAAATTATTTATATAACTTAAAATATTTATATAATTTAAATATATAATAACCAAAATAAATTTATAAATATATATAATTACTTTATTTATAAAATTTATAAAATATTTATATAATTTATTGACTTTAAATAATAAATAAATAAATATATAAATAACTAAATATTTTATAAATATATATCTAAATTTTAAATTTATTTATTTATTTATTTAACTAATTATATATTTTAAATAAATAAATATTTTAAATAAATAAATAACTAAATAAATAAATAAATAAATAAATATATATATATATATATATATATATATATATAACTAATTATTTATTTATATATTTTAAATATTTTTAAATTATTTATATAACTTAAAAATATTTATATAATTTAAATACATAAATAACTAAATAAATTTATAATATATATATATATATATATATAATATATATATATATATATAATATATATAAATTAATTTATTTATAATTATATATATAATTTATTTATTTATTTATTTATTAAAATTATTTATTTATATATTTTAATTATTTTAAATTATATATTAAAAAAATTAAAAAATTATATATTTAAAATAATTATATTAATTAATAAAATTATTAAATAAATTTCTAAATTTATATATATAATTAAAATATTTTTAAATTATATATTTAATTTTATATATATATAAATAAATTAATTAATAACTAAATATATAAATATTTAATTATTAAATATTTTATAAAAATATTTTTAAATTATATATTTTAAATATGTTAAATAATTATATTAATTAAAAAATTTAATAAAAACCCCCCTCTCTCTCTCTCTCTTTCTCTCTCTCTCTCTCCTATAAAAACAAAAAATCCTCAATAGTCAAAGAAGACCGACATCGAGCTTCCAGCACCAAATCATTATATACGACATAGGGTTATTTTAAAAAAAAAATTTTCATGTCTAAACGTCTAATTAAGATTAATACTAAAACTATTTTAAAAATAATCCCCCTCTTTCATAATTTCTGTCTTTGCCGACAATGGAGGTTATTACTCTACTGTTTCGCCTTTTCGGTGCAATGAACTTTTGTGTGATAAGTGAATTTCTATTTTTATTTTTTACATTTAATTAGTACATTCTTCACCTTTACAATATCATTGCAGTTATTATTATTTTTAAACTATTTAAACTATTTTTATAATAAATTAATACACTCATATATTTTTAAAATTTAAACTCGAATTCTTCTGCAACGAATCAAAATCTCAACCATTAATTGAGACAAAAAAAACCCATATTTAAATTAATATATATATATATATATATATATATATATATATATATATATATATATATTAAAATTTATCTAAAGTGATATTACTAGGATCAAAAATAAGATATCACTTTAGATAGGTTATCATATTAGACAGATACAATACATATAGTATCATATAATTGAAATCGAATCATATTTATATATAGATATATATATATATATATATATATATATATATATATATATATATATATATATATATATATATATATATGATTTAAAGTTATATTTGATTTTACAATAAAATAACATAGTAAATAAATTACTTAGACAGTTCCACTCGTACTTTTAACGCATTAGAAGCTTTTATCATGTACAAATTTATCTCCTATACCATAAAGTCAAATATGAGTTGACTATGAGTCTAATAAAAGGCCATCCAATAATTCAATAATATTTAACTGATAATATAATTTACAAAAAATAAAATTTATTAATTTTTGTATAATATAATATCCGTTAAAATTTATAGATAAAATATATATTTTAATGATTTATAAAATAAGTTAGATCAATTTTAATTATAAAATAATAAAGTAAAAAAGAACTTATTTGTATTTATATATAGTAAATAGGCTTGAATGAAATTGATTTTTTTTTATTATCATAAATAACTTCTTGACGACTAAGATAACCATAATCAATTGAGTAAAAACATAAAAACATATTGATGCAGACTGCCATACCTTTAGGATCGTGAGACAATTTTATTATAAAATTTCTATTATAAATTAAAATAAATAGATCAATTACTTTGCCTTTTTTCTTATAATCCAAATAAATATATAGATTTTGGTTATTTTTTAAAAGATAATTATAAGTTTTTTAATTATATATATATTTTTAATATTTTGATGAATTTATAATGTTTTTTATTTAATATTTTTAAGTTGCTCAGATTAATGGGAGGGTGGAGGATCAAAATACATTGCCTAAGAGGCTCTTGTTGGATCATCACACCACCTTAAGATATTATGGATTAATCGGCAACTTAATTAGTGATAATTTGAATCTGATCATTAATTAAATCTAAATAAATGCCCAAAAGTTATATTAATTTTATTAAGAAATAGTGAGAGATCTTCATGAATGTTGCTCTTATACTATCTGATCAATCAAACAATATAAAGATTAGAAGAATTGCTATTTTAAATTACTAAAAATTTGAACTTCATTAATGAATGATTATAAATTATTTTGTAAAATGAGAAAATTAAATATTTTTAATAGCTTATAAATTATTTTATAACAACATTTTTTTTTCACTTGCATGCAAATAAAAAAAAAATACAAATTGTTAATAAAGCACGCATATTAACTATTGTGGACAAAAAGCTTTCTCTCTAATTAAACATCTTGTGCATCTCCGGCGCAGTCTTAATACTATCACACATGCAAGAAAAATCTAATTCTATACAGGCGTGGCGCACTGCGAGGTCTTGGGGTCCCACATGGCCGGCAGCAAATACTTCTTTCCGTTCACTCCTTTCGCGTTATAACTGGCCCCAGTGGTGGGGTCCACGAGGACCTTTCCAGGGAAGCCCGGGTAGGCTCCACTTCCAAAGATCCCGGTGCAAGCCGACACGGCCTCCAGCAGCGCCGCCGCGGGTCCCTGAAAATACCCTTTTCCGTCAGGATTTGTCACCGTTCCGGCCAACAACGTGGCGATATTGATAACCATGCCGTCAGCGCCGACGTCGCCGTTGGGCGCAGCGAGGGGCGGCGTCTGAGGACCGTACGGCGGTTGATGAAACGGCCAGGCGCATTGGCCTGGGCACTGGGTTGAGGAGTCGCCGACCCAGATGAAGGAGGCGGCGTTGGGGAGGCGGGAGTGGGTCCCACAGCGTGAGGAGCAAATCGACAATCGGAAGAGTGAAGGAAAGAGGAAGAAGGAGGAGAAGAGAGAGAGAGAGGAAAGAAGAGTTAAAGAAAAGTGATGAATGAAACAAGTGGTTCTAGGAAGAAAGGAGGAAGAATCAAGATATAACCTGGGAGAAAAAGGAAAAAACGAGATGTGAAGAGGAGATGGCCGTGGTGGTATTGGAGGGGTTGGGGGTGGGGACAGAGAGGAGGAGGTGGGAGGAGCAGGAGGAGGAGCGGCGGCAGCGGTCGTGATGGCCATTGTTTCCCTGGAATACGAGGACGGTGGGATGGGAGTAGAGGATAGTAAGGGGATTTATAGGAAGAGCGAATGATTGCTGTCTGGGTGGCAGCGTGAGAGGGGGCGGCCGCGTCCACGTGTGAAATTTGACACTGTGGCTTTGTGGGGTCGGGACCCACAGATTTTTGCTTGAGCAAGAAATTTCCTGTACATTGCCAGTATGCTTCCCTATAGATTAAAATGCTAATTGTATTTTTTTTAAATATTTTTTAGTTTTCTTATATAGAATATTTAAACAAAATAAGACAAATACAAAACTCCATAATTTAATGATGATATACTCATCTTTAAAAAAAAGCATCTACTAACTAAAATTTGATTAGAAATAAATATAAAATTTTAAATTTTATGTTAAAATAAGTATAGTATAATAATTAATTAATTATTTCTTAAATAAATTTATTTTTAAATTAATATAAAAAATTAAATTTATCATAACTAAAATTTTTTTATTCTACTTTTCTCCATTAATCATATGAATTAAAACTTCTATAAATATTTGTTCATCAAAATATTTTTTTTCATTTTAATTTAATTTTAATGAGCCATAATTTTTTTAATGTACATCTGTTAAATATAAAAATCACCTTAATGATTTTCTGATCATCCTCCACTTTTTTTTTTTTTGATGATGAGGTGTCATTGTCTCACTTTATTACGTGACTTTTGCGTAGTATCTAATCTCTGGAGCGATAACCCCGAGCATAAGTCCCTCTCTTTTTACTCCACGTGGGGTAGTACAGCCCTAAAGAGAATCGAATCAGTTAAGAGTATCTAGGCATTTATCATCATCAAGGTAGGCGATAAGTATCATCCCCCACTTTACCTTTAGGACTTCAATAGAATCGTCCTTGTGATAAGCTCTATGAGCTTCTCGGTCTCGGCCATCGTATTTTTTCCTAACTACTTAATTATATGAGACCTACAACCCTATGAAGGGACCATATATTATGGGGAAAATATTACGTCTGAGTCATGCGTAACTACGTCGGACTCAAATCGCATATGACGCGTAATGATTAACGGCCAAAAAATGGCCGTAAAAGGCGCTTTTGCGGTTTAGCGCCCGACGACGACTCGATTTACCTCGTCAAACCTCGGGAACCAAATATCTGCGTCGTTCGGTATTCTTTGTAATACTCTATAGGGCTTTCGGCGAATTTCAGCTCCCACTTGTCGGTCACCCATCGTTCGGTCTTGGCTTAGCGCATTTCAAATTGAGGTATTACGGTTGGTTATCTGAGGTATTTCCATATGCATTCTTGAACTTGAGAGATTTTAGGGTTTTCTTTGTCTTTGTCCATTCTGATCCATCGATAAGTGTTTAGGTTTCTTTATGGCATTTTTTTGTATATGGCTACCCCTCTGTTGTACCTCACCTCATGCGTCTGTACCCTCGATATTAGACGATTTTCTTGTTTTTTGTTGATTGTTCTGTACCCTGTACTCTCGAAACCCAATGATACCTCTTTACTTTCTTGAGATTTTGCATTTTTTTGATCCATTTTTCCCGTTTGGAGGGCATCTTACTAGCAGTTAATCTGGGAGGTTGTGTTTCTTGGGTTTGGGTGTATTTTGTGGAGAAAATGAATCACACCTCTGTACCTCAGCCTCATACCTCTGTATCTCTATGCCTGCTCTGTCTGTACCTCTGTCTGCACCTCGATATTAGAGGCGATTTTGGGTTGTTTTCTTGATTGTTGATCGGTTGTTGAGACAATGTTTCTTGCTTTCTTGTGGAAGTAGTTTAGAGGTTGTTTGGAAGCTAATTTAGATGCTTGTTTGCAAAATGTACTCTCAGACTCTCTCTCTATACTTTCTTGAGATTGTCGGTTTGGGTGTGTTCTGTGGATAAATGAATCTGTATCCTTGTACCTCTGTACCTCTGTACCTCCACCATACTTATACCTCTATATCTCATACTCCCATACCTGCCTCTACTTTCTTGAGATTTTGTCGGTTTGGGTGTGTTACGTGGAAAATGAATCTGTACCCTGTACCTCACTCTGTACCTCTATGTAGAGGCGATTTTGGGTTTTTCTTGATTGTGATTATTGTTGAGACAATGTTCTTGCTTAAGCGTAGTAGTTTAGAGGTTGTTTGGAAGCTAATTTAGATGCTTATTTGCAAATGTACTCCCAGAACCCCTCGTACCTCTGTCTTATACTTTCTTGAGATTTTTCTTGGGTTTGGATGTGTTACGTGGAGAAAATGAATCGTACCCCCACACTGTACCTCACGGCTGTACCTCACTCACCTCTGTATCTCACCCTCATGATATTAGAGATGATTTTGGGGTTTTTTTCTTGATTGTTGATTCGATTGTTGAGACAATGTTCTTGCTTAGCGTGGAAGTAGTTTAGAGGTTGTTTGGAAGCTAATTTAGATGCTTGTTTCAAATGTACTCCCGAAACCCTCGTACCTCTGTACTTCTATACTTTCTTGAGATTTTCGGTTTGGATGTGTTACGTGGAGAAAATGAATCGTACCCACCCCCCTGTACCCATCTGCCTCGTACCCTCGATATTAAGGTGCTTGCAATCCGATTATCTTTCTTAATATTCGATTAGCTTTATTTTGAAGTTCGGCGTAATGCAAAAGGATAACGTGTAGATGCAGACCGAGTGCCATCAAAGCATTATTTGATAATATTACAGCTCGCTTCATTAGTGAAGTGACTGAAATATTGAAGCGGCTTCACCTGAACCAATTCATCACATTATTGCCAAGACTTCGGTTGCCATAACCTCTATCTATCTTCTTTGGGACATCGAATGCCTTTTTCTTGGGTGGGCGGTGCATTTCTTTCATCCGGGATGAAGTAAAGTGATCTTTGGGGATGCCAAACAAAGGGGAGAAAGTTTTATGGCGAAATCCCCATTGTCAGTATAGTTCAGTTGGATTATAAGAATAAGCTCGAGCAATCGGATAGCTTCGTGGCTTGTTTGTCTGAGTATACGTTTTCTTATTTCAAATTTGTTCTTTGCATACCACAACTATAGAGTAGCTTAGTTTAATTTACGATAATATCGAAAAATTTCTTTGAGTACAATTGGTGAGCCATTTGGGCCTTCTTAGTGTCCTGATTCAATGGCATTACAAGAAAGATCTGAACCTGAGCTGGCTACATGAGTGGCTTTGTGCCTCTTCTTATGGTATGCTCGACGTTAGTTTAGTTTTACTTGATGTGAGCAATTTAACCTGTATACATTTTTTGTTGTAGATCTGGGCAGCTGAGCACATTATTAGCATTAGGCCGTCATTTCCATCTGTACAGCCACATATATTGCGTTGGCCTAAAATAAAGTTCTGAGATGTTGCCTTGACGATTTGGGAGGAGACCGAATTACACATTAGTTATGTTCGTTCATTTGGTGTAGTGATGCATTTACATATGTTTAGGTCATCATATCTATTCTTTGGCTTAACACAGGTCCGCCTCACACTCGAGGACTTATCAGAAGAGGAGACCCGGCTCATTGAATCATCCTCTCATCCCCATGAAACTTCCATGCGAACTTCGGCCGTCGGTCCACCATTCTTTGCTTCTTGATTCCAGTATATCTCTCGGATATTCCCCAAGGCGGTGTGTCAGCTTGCCTCTACTACTACCCCAATCGGAAGGATCTGCTAGATATGGGTTATTTGCGGGTTTGAGGGAGTTGAGGAAGTTGTGGCATCCATGGTGTGAGAGGCTGGATGGCATTCATGCAGTTCTTGCTATTGAGGGTACCCTTGCTACATAGAGTGCTCCCATCCCGTGAGTGGAAGGGCTGGAGGAGACCAGGGGTATCTTCTCGAGGAGACCTTTATAGTGGAAGGTGGAGTCTTGTGCCAGAGAAGATCCGTCAGAGCTGGCCGAAGGGGAGACTCCCACTGAGCATACAACTGCTATCGTCCCCTTCATTGGCAGCCTGGTACGTCGGGTGAAGGCACGGCAGACGAGGAAGAGGAAATCTATGTTCTCTCCGTTTAGGGTTACACAGCCACGGGCTAGAGTGGTATTACGATCTCCACCTCCACCTCCCTCGGCGGCCGTGCGCGGGTATTACGTTAATTTCATGGTTCTTGTGATACAGATGACTTGATTATTGGTTTCACCCCCGGTGGTGGCGTCGGTGATTTCCTCGATGAGCCATCAAAGGCTATCGTAGTTGTGGAGGAGGTCAGTAGCGAAGTTGATTCTCGATTTCGGATGACAATTGATATAGCTTTTACCAATTAATTTCACTAACTAATTATATTATATGACAGAGAGCACAATGACTCGTGGACTTCCCATCCAGAGATGGCATGCCTCAGTCGATGCTCCAACTCATAGACCGATCTTGTGCTCGATTCCAGGACAAGTAAGTCACCTGTCATCTTCCTCCTTTTCACACAGATTCAAATGTCATAATGCTAAGTACTTCTATACATAATGCGGAGATCTGCTCGCGGTGAAATATTATTATTTAGGCGATTGACGATTCTTGATAGATCGATTCACGCCGGATGCACCGCGTCGATCGCGTTATATCATTGGCGAGAAGTACTCCACGTACTTGAGATTGTATGTCCCATTTCTTTACATGCTTACATTGGGTGAGTTACTCCTCCAAAATTACTGGTTCGCAATTCATTCTTGATATTCTGTATGTCTGTCTTATAGATGTTATCTGCATCCTTGCATTATCATATATGGCTTGCTAAAAGAAAGCAAGATGTATATCCAAAGATGTCACTTCTGAATAGTGCATCCAGTGGCTCTTACTCCCGGTTATCCATAATCGACCGGACACTTCTTGTCGGTAATATCAAGCTTGGCGTGTGGTCATTTCATTGCCAAAGCGACACATAAAGCAATTCTAAATGGTATGCACTCTTCTTGGGGTTCTCAGGGATCACACTAATACCTTATCCATCTTCTGATTAAATTCAGCTCGGGATATCGGCCATTATTTTGAAGACAAGTAAAATGGCGTTGAAGCGGTGGCGGGTTGCGATCCGATCAATAGTGTCATTGCGGCATGTTCATTTTACAAATACATGGAAGCATTATCGAAAAGCCAACTGGAGCTCCCGAGGGTGGGACAAAAAAATGAATAGATTTAGGGCCGACTTTGTTTATGCGATTTTTTGCTTGGCCTCAAAAAATACTTAAATAAAATTCATCAGTTTAGGCTGTTCTCTGTTCTGCCATTCTGTTTAGGCATGTTCATTTGCATTTTGGTACTTTATAGGCGATTTTCTTCAGTTTTTTTGGTATGTTTTTAGGAGCTCTTCTACTCATGCGTTTGATGGTTGTAGCCTCCCTTGTTTTCTTATGATGTTTGAATCGGTTTTGGCGGTTGGTGGTTTTTTGATACAACGACTATGATGAGACTAAGTTTCTTATGGAATTTTATATTCTCTTTTTTTGCGATTTATGAGCTCCTCCATAGTTGTTAAGTGGTTAACTGAGGATCTGATTGACTAGTTATCTTTGTTGGTTTTTTTTTCCTTCCCTTGTGGAGTTTAGGTTAGTGAGTGGTATCACTTAGAAGCATAATTGGGTTACTTGAATTTCTTCCTTGAATCATATTACGGAAGTTTTTGTATTTTTTTGTGGGAAATGGATTGGGTGTCTCTATGGATTTGGCTCTGGATCCTTGCTTCCTCCATTGGATGGCGGCGTTTACCAAGCTGGGGAGCTCTATCGTGGTGGGTGTTTCGATCGCTAATTAGTCACAGTCCTTTTGATTATATATATGTTCTTGATGTTGTTATTTAAATTTAACCCTTATCGATTTCTTTCTACGTAATTCTCTTTTGGAATGAAATTTGGGCTCTTCGATGATTTTGGAGATTCACGATATTGTACTCTCTGCGGGTTTTGTTTAACTTTTCTGGTTGTTGAACATGGTAACTAAATCCCAAAGTAATAAAGGTAGTTGAGACAATTTTAGGAGATTCGGTATATGTACCTCTGTACCTCTGTCTCTCCTCTGCCTCTCTGTACCTCTGCACCTCGTACTCTGTGTGTACTCACTGTACTCTGTGCACTGTACCCTCTATACTCCTATACTGCTCTGTACCTGTAACTCATTACTCTTTCACTCTCCCTCTGTTCTCATACTCTGCACTTTGTATGCAAAATTAATAGACAATTTTATGCAAACTAAAGATTTATTTCTCCAATACTTTCTTATATTTAAAAGCATATATTTTATTTTTAAAAGTTAGTCTTGATGATAGTAAATGTTTAAACTAAATATTTCTTAATTTTATGGTTCTTATTGAATACATATCGAATTGAATATTGTGCTCATATGGTTCTTATTAGAATTTAATTGAATATATGTTTTAACCATTTAATATATGTTCCATATGAGAGAAATGGTAAATAGTATTTTTATAATCAAAGCATCGAGGCAAAAAATAACCTTAAATACATGAAATGCATCTAGTTGGATGCTTACGCTTTTATCGAGCATAGAAATAAATTCATCGGTTTGTGAGAAAATATGTTTAAAAAAAAATAAACATACTGATACAAATAGAAAATATGAATTCTATCTAAATATTACATACATAGAATACAATTCTTTTCTAGATTTTTTTCATGTATAAAATAATGTATTTTATTTTAAAAAGATAATGATGATGATATTTAATGATGATATTTTAAAAAGAATTGTGTGACATGCATGTAATTGCATGTAAAATTTAGTCTCACATAAAAAAAGGCGAAAAGGTTAGTTTTGAATGATAGCATTTGAACATATCCAGTCATTACATGAGAATTTGACCGTTCAACATATCTCCCAAAAGTCAATCATTACAATCTTTGTATAGATAAACTTAATTAATAAGAAGGGATTACAATAATTTAGAATCTACCAATATGCAACATAAAAAACAAATGTACGAGATATAAGACGGCGAGAGCTTGTCTAGTAACATAGTTGGAAGATGATAGCAACTTCTCATTAAACTGCAAAAAATCGAAATAAAAGGAAGTGGTTTAAACAAGATCATAAATCATTTGCGATTGATGAAATCTAAATCATTGTGATTGATTGAATCAAACGAGATTCATAAATTAACTTGGAACAATCTCAATTTTTTCTCTCCTTTTTTTTTGGAGATCATGACTTATTTAAAAGCAATTTGGACACATCCTTCAAGAAAAATGACATATTGGTTTGTTATTTAACTTTATGAATCTAATGTCAATTTAAGAGAACAAAGCAACCATAACAATCATTCTACAGAAGGAAAAAATTGTACAGTTTCACTTACAAAAAATGGTAGGATTAAAAGTCAAAATAAGAATTTACTGAAGTTGTGAAATGAACAGCAAAAAAAATACAAGGATTATGACTAAAACGAGCAAAACGAAATTAAAAAAATGCCTTCTTGGATAATATCATGCATCAGAATGCCGTCTCGTAATAATATCCATCATGAGCTTAGTGTACCCTTCAGCATGTTGGTTGATTGACGAGGTCGAATTGAATTCCTGTGGTACAACATCGTAGTAATGGTACAACATCTTAGTAATGGATGAATGTTTGGCGCGTCAATGTGCAATATTCTAGGCTTACACAGAAAAGCACGTGGCATAACGAGAGTGGGTACCAGCGTGACGCATCCCGTTCTACAGCACTCTCGGAAGTCACTTTTGTTTCTAAGACAAGAAAATATAATGAATTAAATATTTACAGGAACCTATAAGTAATAGCAACATCGAGTAGTAGGATAAGTACTTGTGGATTTTTTGGATTTCTCCCAATAAGCCTTGAGCCTTGCGTTGGAAACACCCTTTGGGCGTCTCTTGATTGGATCCTTCTTATCCTTATGATGATGTGGTCGCCTTCTTCCTCTTAATTGATCACAGCGGTGGAGAATTCCCACTTATTACGGAGTCCACTTCATCGATAATTGCTAAGAGATGCAAGCATGTAATCCTCGTGATCTTATTATTATCCTCGAGAGCTAATTTGATATGCATATCGACATATGGTTCACGAAAACAATGCCGGTTCCATCTCGCTCTCCACATTTACTAACCTTCTATATGAATCATCGATGTAGATGTCCCTCTTTGCTCGGTAGACCATGAGGAGGTACTTATCCGAATCGCGGTACATCATTACGGCTAAGAACTCTAATGCGTGTGAGTATGCCCATCATTTCAAATTTCTGGCAACTACAAGAAATATCCATAGTAGACACATCAAAGTGGACAATCCAAGTTTTGGATGTATTCTTCTTCTCTAAGTTCCTCACCAAGTACTCCATGGGCCTATCATCTGACGTAGTAACAGATAATCCCCCAACTCCATGCGAAATTCTTCTTGAACATGAGTAAAGCTTCCTCATTATAAAACAAAGCGACTTACTTAAGAATTACTCTAACAAGAACAATTCTTGTTGGATACATTTGAAGTCTTCATCATGTTCATTTTCGGTATGTTTCCATCACCTTCTCCAATCCCAAGAAACAATCGTCGTGAACTTGTTGGCTTCAAATACCATGACGCATTTGTGGCCTCCCGTTGAGTGGACAACATGCCAATACAAAATTTATCTTTGTTGAATGCGGTGGACCATTTACGCTAATTTTGTAAAGTTCGAGATAGCCAAGCATGATCATACAAATTGCCCTCCTCTAGCATGGCGGACCAAGCATCCTCAAACTCATCCTCTCAGGTCACATTTGCTCATGCATGCATAGAATAGCCCTTGAACTCTCTTGTTACTACTAAAGCAATGGACCTTGGAGGGGGCTTTCTTTGAGATATGCCATTAACAACTTATGACGCGTATCGCGGTAGTACATTCTCGATAGCTCGCCATAGATCTTGATCGTAAATATCGTTATAGGATGCCTTCCACCCATCAACCAAGAAATGTCCGAATAACCATGTGAATGACTCGATGGTCTCTTCAGACAAAAAAAATACTCGAATAAGGCGTTTTGCCAATGATGATTCACTCCAACAGCTACAAGATTATATTTATTGAGCCGATAGCTAGTATCAAAATTATCACATCCCCAAAACAATCAAATTCAACCCTAGACATACCATTGCTCCAAAAAAACTCACCAAGCAATCGACGCATCCCATACATGCAAACATCTCGTCTGCTTGTCTTTCCTTAAATAGCGTATTAATTGTTCTCTATCACCACTTGCATCGTGACCCGCTCTTTCGGATGAAATTGAAAGCATCTCTTTTGGTGAATCCAATATTCTCTACCCACCAACTTCCTCGGTAGATAGTGACGCGTCGATTACCTTAATCGCCTCTCATCGTCTTCAAAGCGATGCCTTCTCATCGCATGCGTCGCGAGAAGATCACGATCGATCTTTGCGGTGAATGATTATGGCTCTCTATATATTTTTAACCGAATTCCCCTCCAAATCCACGATCGAATCATCATTGACAACCACTCTCGTATCAGTTTTCTTGAATTTTGTTATATGGTTTAGATTGAAGGTTTTTACTTTTTACCTGAAAATCTCTCGATTTCAATTTCTTAGAGTTTGGCCAATAACTTGTATGGTCTTTTCTAAAGCGGTTTGATGTGCATAATCACGATCTGATAAGCGGTTTCATTATACCCACCGTGCTAGAGACCTCAAATTTGGGTAGATAAAACAACTTCATCATCGCATTTTCATTCACCACATTCATCTGAAAACATAGAGTCCAAAACAGTTCCTGAGATAATAGAAATCTGATGAAACAGAGAGGAGCATAGGCAGTGCAGTTAGTGTATAGACACAAAAAAAATGTTCAACGACCAAAGATTGAGACAGTCTGATCTGAGAGAGCATAGAGAGGTATATATAGAATTACAGAGAAGGTATAGAGATACAATTATATGAGAAGGTATAGAGGGTCTGAGAAAGGTATAGAATTACAGAGGTATAGAAGGTATAGAGGTATAGAGAAGGTATAGCAGGTCTGAGAGAATACAGAGGTACAGTATAGGATAGAAGGTATAGAGTATAGAAGGTATAGAAGGTATAGAGGAGTACAGAGTGAGTATGAGGAGTCTGAAGAGGTATAGAGTCTGAGGGAGGTGCAGAGAGTACAGAGATGTCTGAAGGTGCAATCTCTAAAATCCATCGAAAACACCACATCATTGCTTGATTGGGATTTAGCATGATCCCAACAACTACAGAAAGTGAAAGCTGGAAAAAAAAATCACACTCGAAGACACTACAGAGTACATATGTAAAAAAGCACTAAAAAATTAATCAAACAATTTCCTCCGATTACATTGAATATGTTTTCTCCGAACTTTACAAAAAAATCATGAAAAAAATATGAATCTGATGAAGGATTACAACTCCTTAAAAGATTACCGCTTTTTATTTACGACATCATCATTTATTTCCTCGCCTCCATTTCATTCTTCCTCTTCTTCTCTTTCAGTCTGCAAATACAAAAATACGTAGCCAAATGAAGATATTTTTAATTTTTCCCATTACTCATTCCGCGGTTTGGGTACCGCTAAAATAATAGCCGTTCGTCTTTCGGTGTCATTTTTCGTTGCCGTCGTCGCGATTGGAGTCCGCACGTAAAGCTACGTGCGGACTCCGGACGTAATATTTTCCCTATATTATGAGGCCATGAAGGGGACCATAAGATTAATATATTTTAAAATAATTAATCATTTCTATAGAATAATTTATAAAGAAAGGAATCAGCATTAGTCATTTTATAAAATATTTTAGAATTTTGATTGATTGACTAAAACGTCACTCTCTAAATTAAAAAATCTCATTGTCCATATAAATGTTAGGAAGCTTTATTAAAATTAGATTGAACTTGGAGTTAAATTTTGACTTTGAGTTGGAGATATTTTATATGATAATTAGTGTTGCGTGCTAGAAAATCAGTTGTGATAGAGTAAAAATTTACGTCTTAGCCTTATTATGAAATCGAGCACACATACAGGTATTTAAAGAGTGAACAAGAGAACTCCATAAATTTTCACGTGGAAAACCTCGAAAAGAAGGAAAAAATTACGGGGCCTAACCCAGTAAAAAGTTTCCACTATATATTTATTTTAGAGTACAACATAATTAATATATATATTCTTTCTGAAATTGTTCTTGAACTTTATTCTCGATTCTTAGTGGTAGCATCTCACAACTGAGAACAACGGCCCGGCGATGAAGGTCATCATGATGGAACCGTGAGAGGTTGAAGCGAGATTCGGCCGTGGCGGCCGTGGCGGTGGTTGACAAGTAGTAGTAACGATTGTGCATGGAGGATCTTCAAGCTTTAGGGCTCTCTCATCTCTCTTGCTTGGGCTCCCCTCATATGAGGAATGAGTGACTATTTATAGATTGGAGGAGTGTCATCTCTGTAAATACATGAAAAATCCGAACCACTTCTCTCCATCGGATGGCTCATGATGATTCCCTTGATCATGTGATGTATTTTGTGTATTTGAATGCTCAAATGATGTCGGAATTATGAGATCTTAGGCTTATTAGATCCGACTCGTCAAGACGCTCGATTTGACTATAAACACTTCATGTTTGAGAGCTATTTAGGAATTTAACTGATATCCCAAAGTTTTCAAAGATATTTTAAGTGCTTGATCTCGACCAACTTCAAGTTAGGGTCAGCTTGCTTTTAGCATCAAGATTCGTGCTTCGACTAGTAGTATTTTAAGTGCCATATCAATTAGTACTGACAATCACCATCAATAAATGTCATTAGCGCCCAATTGAGAGCTCTCGACTAACAATTTTTTGCTATAATCTTATGATCACTATCACTCAACCACTATTTTATGACTATCATTGTTTGATTCTAGCATCCAACTACTATTGCCTTAAGTCGATTTTCCAAACATTATTGCTCGACTATCCTCACCAACATCTATGCACATCATAGCTTATAAGTCTACGACAGTACTAACAAAAACATCAACATTTGCTGACTTCATTGCTCACCATCACTAACAGTGTTGATGCACTCCATTACCTATGGAATTGATGCACACAATCAACATCAATGTTGAACATCACCAATTTCACCACCACTAATTTCACCATTATAAGGTTGATGTATGTCATTAGCACAGAATGCCAATACAAAATTACTTCATTGCCAACCATGACTACTAACATTGCTTCATGCAATCACTCGTGAGTTGTAAGATCGATATATGTTGTTCATATAAATATTGACGTTTGTCGATTTTGTCATCCAATAATACTAATATTATCAACATGTGATTTCGCCTATAAGTTTGATGTACATCTTTGATACTAAATATCAATGCGTATGTCGATCAAATTCGTTGATAATAACATCGATGGACGCTATCATCAATAGGTTGATGTACATATATAGTTGACTGTAACTCGAATACCCGACATCAATACTAAGATTTATATTAGCCTTTTTCGCTCTCTTGTCTTCCCTCTCGTTAAAAAATAATTGAACCTATTATAAGTAATCTCTTAAAGATAACTCCAATGCTTCAAGCTCCTCTAACTTTATTATGAAACTAATTAGGGAAGATATTATCTATAAACTATGTCACACGCAAGTGTAACCATTTTTCACTAATTCAAATCCCATATGTTTTTTTTTTCACATTTTGAATTTTCATATTAAATTTTTTTCATAAGATACTATTAAATTATCTAAATGTGTGTAAGATTATCATACATTATTAAAATAATAAACTCCTTTTTCCCTGTTATCATGAATTTTCAGCACAAAAAAAATATTATTTTAATCATGATACATAGAGAGAGAGAGAGAGAGAGAGAGAGAGAGAGACAGAGAGAACTAATTAAGACATGTGCAATATATGACCCCATATAATATATGCTAGTTGCAAATGCTAGCTGTAAGCCTTTATTTGATTCATATTCTATAATATTTGTTACTTCACCTGCTTCTTAATAAAAATAAAAATAAATATAAATATAAATATAAATTAATAAATAAATAAATAAAACAGCTAGCAATCTATAACAAATTTATTCAGCTTTGTGATTTAATTTATATTCTGTGAATTCCTCTGACCATGAAGGACTTTTTGTGTAGTGCGTGGCTTATGAGATAATAAATTATAGACGAATGGGAACTCTGCCCTTATCATTTGACTCTTACTACATGAAGACGCATTGATCTCATTATTTTTATTAAGCCTAATCAAATTTTAATTAATTAAATAAGCATGAATTAAAAAAATTAAAAATAAGTATAGTTGCCCATTGAACGGACTGACTTTGTCGATATTAAAGCGTCGTGTAGGTCATTTCGTTAATAAGTTCTTGAGAGTTAAATTTTTTTAAAAAAAAAATTTTTGTGTAGTCTCAGCATTTTGCTTGTATCATTCGGTGTCAGAATTAAGTGAGCTTGTATCGTTAGAAATATAATGAAATTCCCTACGACTTTTATGTTGACAAAAATCTGTCAGTTTAGCCCGGTAAGCCGTAGTTTTTGCAAACTCTTGCAAAAACTATGATGCAGAGTTAAAAATTTTAGCATAGCCGTAGAATTTTGCTCGTTCGATTTCATCTATCATTGACTTAGTATCGTTGAAAATGTAAGGAAATTTCTCACGACTTTCATGTTAGTTACATTACTAAATTTTTTATTTTAAAATTTTTTAAAATTTTAAATTTTAACAAATATATTGCATCAATATCCGTATTTGATCTGCCAGATTTTTGAATGATGTACCAATAATTAGATGTATAAGCAACTTAAACATAGCTTGACTATTCCCTCTCACGCACACACCCAATAAGACTTGACATAATTTCATCGTTCTTCAGTATAAGATAATTATTGATATTTTACTAATTTTACGCATAAACCGAATTAATTAGCCTCATCAAAATAAGCAAAACTTCAAAGTCACTATTATGATATCAATGTTAACATCAAAACCCAAATTTTGCTAATACTAATTACAATTGCAAGCTCAAATAAACAAATGATATATCTTAATTATTAAGCTATCCTTTCCAAAGAATCATGTCTATGCTCAAAAAGCTATAGTCAGAACTTCTTAAAAGTTTACTTACAATTAAGATATATTATTAGTATTAGTTCATATATGAAGTACTCTCTCGAAGTTATTAATTCGATTCATCAATTTAAAAAATAAAAATACTTTTATTGTGACTTGATATTCATTTCATTATGAAAAATGAGATATGATTTGATATTATTATGAGTAATGTTTTAATAGTTATATATATATATTTTTAAATTTTAAAATATTGAATTTATTTCTTTATTATTAAAATGTCTCAATTATATCTAATTGTTAAAATATTTTTTTTTATTTAGGCTAATATTTTCAAGCACTTCAAAATATATATAAAAAATCAATCTATTTCATATTTTAAATAATTATTGAAGTTGAGCCCTATATTATGTCCTGCATAAATTCAATATGAAATAAGATGACAACATGCTAATATGAGAAATTTATCCTTATATGAAACTTAACATTTCAGCTTATTTGTAAATTTATCTTTTTTAGAATCTCGCTAAAAATTGGCCTGATTCAAAACTATTGATTTATATCTGACTCATTTAATCTATTTAGATATATATTTCGAGTCAAATTTAAGTCAAATTGATGGATCAATTTTAATCCGGTCTATAAAATTAAATAGATCAAAGATTTCAACTCTAGCTGACCTGAAAATTAATTAGATCAGCTTGAAGTTAGACTTTTTAGGTCGGATTAATTAAATGAACTCATAATTTGAGCTGGTTGACCATAATGATATATTCTATTAGAATAATGTAAATATCTCACTAAGGTTAGTGTGTCAAAACAATGGCCGTCAATTATTCAGGTGAGTTAAAGCGATGGACATTCATCGACGACAAAAAAGCAGAAAAACTCTAAATCAGAGTTAAAGCCGAAACCGACGGCGGCGGAGGCGGCCGCAGTCACCGGCGGCTAGATTCACCGTACATCAGCCATTGGTCCTCTTACCGACCGATACGCGTCCGGTCTGCTCACTGCTTTCATTGCAGACGGCGTGATTGATCCCTCCAATTATGCTCAGCCAATGATTACCAGAAAGAAGACAAAAGGTGAGGCGACGCTATAGAAGCTGAAAGCACACTTTTATTGACTCGGCGAAAGGGTATGAAATAGAAGATAAATCATTAAAATATAATCATATTCGGTCATAAATATTAAATATTTATTAAATAATTATAAAATACGATAAAAATTAGGTAGAGATAATTTAATCAAAATTTTTTTTTATCATAAAGAGTTTTAAATTTATCAATTTACTTCGTGATAAATATTATGTACATTTTAATCAATTAGTTATTGATACATTCTCAGAAAATTAATCGATCAGCCGAATCTTGGGTATTTTAAATCTTTCAATGTCAGAATTTACGATGGCCCACGTACCGATGACGAAACATGTAACATCAGCGTAGATACCGATCCGAATCGATCATTTCGGATCAAGTATCGTGAAAATGGATCACGATCCGCCAAATGGTCACCAAAGCGACATATTTATAGTCGGTCGGCGGCTCGTCAAGGCGAATCCAACGAATCCAATTCACAACATCATTAAGGCACTCGGATCATCAAAATACACCGTCGATCGGGATCGCCTTTGGAGTCAGATGAGTGGTTGAGTTTTCCACCAATTTACAACGCTCCCAAAATCTATAAATAGAGCTTCATTCTCACCTTAAAGGGGAATGAATCGATTTGAAGACCGAGCCAGAGTCGAGCCTTGGCCGACGATCCCATCACACCGATCACCACCGCAGGTGGTCAAGATCGGAGTCGCCTTAGAGATCGTGGAGGACTAGAAAAGACCGTTCATCCTTTCTCCCAAGATCAAGAGGTTGCTCAGGAAGATCAGTTCGCCTTGGGAAACTTCTCCCTTGGGTTGGAGTTGATCGATATTGTATTTTTCTACACTCTAATATTGTTTAGCCTAACACCTTCTTCTCCAACTAACTGAGCGGACCGTATCTTTGAACACATAGTGAAAGTTCTACGGACAAGGCCGTGGTTTTCCTTAACGGGTTTTCACGTATAACCCCGTGTTCATATCCCCGTGTTGGATAATTTTTGCTGACGAAGATCTAGCATCTGGAATAAAATTCTCTAGACGCAAGTTTGGCCGTCTGTGGGAAAAAAGCAGTTCCCATTGCTATATCTCCAATATGGTTGGTAAGCGGGGTTTCGCGCTCCTCAGGATCAAGGACGCCAAGTCTCCAACACTTCTCTACATAACAAACTTCTGTCCCCAGGTGAGGGTCCGTCAGCCCCTTTAAGATCGCCAAAGGATGGAGGATTCCAAACGAAATTCTTCGACTCGCGAGAGGACCAAGAAACGCTCCAACACGCTGAAGAGCTTCACGGCCCCAAAGATAATAACTGATTTTCTTCCCGAGAATGATTACCCTGGATCAACAAGTAGAACCCTTGGCACCACATCTGATGTCGTCGAACTCCTGATACCTACTCAATTAATCGAATTCACCATCGGTGAAACTCCACGCCACCTTTATAATGATGAACTACGACCGTGCAGAAGAGTTCCTGAAACAATCAATGATCCATTCTCCGCCGCTTCTTCCAAAACTCGCCTCGCCACGAGATCATCTCGCAATACCCGATTCGACGAGATTCAAGCTTCCCAAAGATGGACCCTTACAATGGCACAACCGATCCAGACGAGCATATCGATCACTTTCGAACGATCATGCATGCAGTAAATGACTTGCCTTGTGTCGTATTCCCAATGACTCCTCAAAGGACGCTCAGACTTGGTTCTATTCGCCGCTAAGGGTCCGTCTCGATCATTGGAGAGCTCGCCATTTTTTGTAATGCTCTCGGCAACAAGAGAATCATCTGGGATTCATCACATCTCCTAATCCGCCAAAACGATGGAGAGTCCTCAAAGAATACTTCCGAGGTTCTCCTCCTCAAGTCTGCCGTGAGTAGATCCGTGAACTTTGAGGTGGGAGGACCCGCCAGATACTTCTATTCATCATTAACGCGGAGACACCATTCTTATGTCGACCCACAATAGAGGCACAAATCACGAATTTAAGCTTATCGCTGCTCATCTAATGCTTGAACCAAAGCAGGAAGAAGGTTCCCAAAGGTGATGTTCAAACATCTAAAAGAAGAGAGGAACCTCCCCCAAAACCTCCTCGAATGACTCGATGACTCAATCGAGAGGAAATATACCCTCAACACGCCATGAACATCCTAAGCTATTCAGAAGAGGATAACGCCAAGTGGTCGCACCTTTAAAGCCCTGAATTGGAAATCAAGAGAAATTCGCCACTTTCAAATGAGGGCACACCAAGAGTGCCACCAATCAAGGAGGAGATTGAAAGACTAATACGTGGGTATCTAGCGCTTTATATAAAACCAACCCGGCCCAAAGAATGTCTGGGGCAACCAGCAGGAACCGCCAAGCTGGCCTGAGAGATAGAAATAATTGAGGGCCAAAGCCAAATATTCACGCCGCTTCAAGAGCCGTGAGTCAAGAAGTCTCTGTCGACCATTCTATCACCTTGATGATTTAGATCTAGAGGGCTTCACATCCCACATCAAGATCCCTCTTGTCATCAAGGTGTGGCCTGATCCATGCTTCAATATTAAAAGGATATTGATCGACAATGGGAGTTCTTGATGTTCTTTTACCCACTTTCCAAGCATGGGTATAGAAAGAGAGAAGCTTCAACCCACCTCATGGATTTGATAATCGACCCCAGATAGTGGAAGGGACAATCGCCTTCCCATAACTTGAGAGAATTTCTCGACACGCAAACCCACTTGATACAATTTATCCAAGTCCGGTCTGTACAATGCAATATTTGGGAGACCTTCCATTTATATTCGGCACATCAGAAGGCTCTCACCTCAAGATGAAATTCCACCAACCTGCATCGGCGGTGGAATCAACAGATAGCACAAGCGCTAATATCAAGCAAGCTCCACATTTACGCCAAGAACCCTCAACATCAAGAACTTCGACCACGAGATGAGGATGCCTCAAAGGGCTTCTCCATTGAAGATGTAATTTGTCTTCCTATCTCGTAAGTTGATCCATCGCGAAAGGTGAAGGTGGGATCCGCTTCACCGACTGAATCGTAATAATAGATTTTCTCGATAAAATCAAGATATCTTTGCCCTGAGCGATCTCGATATTCGGCATTGACCCTAAGTCATTACGCACTCCCTCAAAGTTGACTCAACCTACAAGCGGATGTAAAAAGAACCTTCGCTCAACGATTGCAGCATAGAACAAGAAATCACCAAACTTCGGAAGTCAAGTTCATTCGAGAAGTCTACTACCCCACCGGTTGGCTAACGTAGTGTTAGTCAAGAAGGCCAACGCTCGGAGAATGTGCATCGACTATCGACCTTAATCGCATGCCCAAAAGATAGCTTCCCCTTCCTCGATCGACAACTAGTTGATGCGACATCGTGACATCGATGTCGAAGCTTCATGGATGCCTATTCAACAATCAAATCGATGAACAAAACAGATGAGGAAGCAACATCCTTCCAAACGAGCAAGGGACTATACGCTATCGTCATGCCATTCTAAAAAAATGTCGGAGCAATATATCAACGTCTTATGAATAAGATCTTCAAGGATCTTATAGGGCACAATATGGAGGTGTATGTTGATGATATGCTGGTGAAGAGCTTGGAAATATCACAAAGATATTTCGATCCGCAAGTTGCTTTGACATTCTTCGACACTACAAGATGCGGCTCAACCCAAGCAAGTGCATTTTTGAGTTTCCTCGAAATTCCTAGGCTTCATGGTCACTCACGGATGGGAGGCCAACCCCGAAGATAAAAGCACTCAAGGACATGTCACCTCCAAGAACGATCAAGGAAGTCCAACGCTTGACGGAAGGATTGCCTTTATCACGATTTTGGCCCGCTCAGGAGATAAGTATCTACCATTCTTCAAAATCTTAAGGGGTGCACGAGAAAATGGATTCCGTGGAGATGAATGTCGACTTTTGAGCAACTTCGTTTCTATTGCTTCCCCTATTATCAAAGCCTATCCAAGGAGAGAAGCTGTACATCTATCTTGTTGTTTCTTCTCATGCCGTAAGCTCCGTGCTGATACGCGAGGAGAATTCATTACAATGACCCATTTACTATATCAGCAAAATCCTTTCGATGAGGACGCTATCCACTCAGATAAGATAAATGTTGGCTAGTGCATTCGCACTAAAATTGTGACCGTACTTTCCCACACCATCAACGTCTACACTCATCTTCCATTAAGAACTATTCGCAAAAGCGATGTATCTAAGGTTGATGAAGTGGTCACCGGAGAGTTTTACATCCATTTTCTTCCACGTCCGATATAAAGTCACAAGTGCTCACGACTTCATTGTAGAATGTACCATCCCATCACCACCAAGATCATTCATCACTCCATGACAAATCAATGGACATTATATGTTGATGTGTACTTCCTGGTGTGAGTGAATTTTGCTTATCTCCCAAGTAAAATAACTTTAGAGTACGCTTCGACTAAAGTTCCTACCACCAATAATGTCACCGAATGCAGGCCCTCAGCAAGACTAAGGCTCGCCATTGATGGAGGTCCAACTTAGCCATCTACTCACAACTTGTGGCCTCACAGTTGAAGGAGACGACCCATCCGCCACTGCACTGTCTTTTGGCAAAGTCACTTCTTGCGAATCGAGACCCATCGATAACTCATATTCTGGGAGCGTAAACATGCGAGATGCCCTCTCCAAGTTTCCCAACAAGATCAAAACCACCATCGAGGTGGAGCATTTCAAGCTTTTAAGGAGAATGAAGATTCATCAAACTTAGTTCCTTCAGATTCTATCGAAAACTGGGGGGCAACTCTCAATCTCAGAAGATTATCCATGTTAAGCATCTATTTGATTACCATCCCAAGAAATAAGTTAAAGTTGGAGGATATTTCAACATTGAGAAGAGATATAGCTTTGTAAATTATGATTTTCCAATCATACTCATGGAAAAACAAGGCCAAGGTTAAGGAGCAACTTTGACTACAATCACAAATGGATGTTTTAATCGACCTCTTCCACACAGGTTAACGTCATCGAGCAAAGACTCTGACAAACAACCTAGGATGGGTCAAAAGGTCCTTGGTGGACTTCCTACGGCCTCTTCCACGCAGGTTAACGCCATCGAGCAAAGGCTCTAACAAACAACCTAGGATAAGTCAAAGGTCCTTGGTGGACTTCCCATGACCTCTTCCATACAAGTTAACGTCATCGAGCAAAGGCTCAGACAAACAACCTAGGATGGGTCAAAAGGTCCTTAGTGGACTTCCTATAACCTCTTCCACAAAGGTTAACATCATCGGGTAACACTCTGACAAACAACCTCGGATGGGTCAAAATCCTCAGCGGATTCAATTCAACCTCTTCCACATAGGTTAATGTCAATGAGTAAAGACTCTGACAAACAACCTCGGATGGGTCAAAATCCTCAGCGGATTCAATTCAACCTCTTCCACAAAGGTTAACGTCATCGAGTAAAGACTCTGACAAACAACCTCGGATGGGTCAAAATCCTCAGCGGATTCAATTCAACCTCTTCCACAAAGGTTAACGTCATCGTAAAAACAAACAACCCGATGGGTCAAAATCTCACGGATTCAATTCAACCTCTTCCACAGCGTTAACGCCATCGTAACACGTAAAACAACCTCGGCAAAATCTCGTGGATTCAATTCAACCTCTTCCACATAGGTTAATGTCAACGAGTAAAGACTCTGACAAACAACCTCGGATGGGTCAAAATCCTCAGCGGATTCAATTCAACCTCTTCCACATAGGTTAACGTCATCATCAAGTCACACTCTGACAAACAACCTCGGATAAAGAAACGTCACCAACCACTGTACCAATTATCAATAATCTCCACCATCACCATTATCTGCATCTCTGCTGATCGACGTAGCCACATTGCGTTGGGTATCGTACGCACACCCATCGGCCGCTAACTACTACCACCGCCGGCCGCCAAACATCGCTGGCAATCGCGGTCACATCATCGTTATTATCTCGCTGATTTCGGCGCCGCGATCATCGACTTGCTGCCATAGTCGTTGCTGTTGCCACTTCGCTGCCGCTAACCATCAGAATGGCCATCAGCTGACTACCGTTGTTTGCCATCGGCCATCACCATCATTCCGCCTACCATCGCCGCCATTCTCGCTGATTTAAATGCTCGTTATCGCTGATTTGCCGCTATCGCCGCTGACCACCCGGCCGCTAACCATCAGAATGGTCCGTTGCTGACTACTGTGCTGGCCATCGCTGGCCATCGCTGCATCCGCCGGTTACCATTATCGCGGTTATCTCGCTGATTAATGCGTGCTGCCACTGTTGACTACTATCGCTAAGCATTGGCGACACGGCCAACCATCAGCGTTACGCCGCCACTACTGTTGCTTTTCCGCTGACCATCGCTGGCAATTCCGCCGGTCACCACCATCGTTGCCGGTCATCCCGCTGACTGCTGCCGCTAATTGCACTCATCCGCTACCGGGACCACCTCGCCGGCCACCATCCGGCCATCGCTGCCAATTATCGCCGGAATTTCCACCTACCACCATCGCCGCTGGTTATCTCGCCGACTACCACCATCGGGCCATGGTCGCGGCCACCATCGTCGAGCATCTTCCAACCCCATCTTCGGTGATCGCCCAAACCCGGCTCCGGAGAGGTCGGGCGTTAACACCTCTTCGAGGGAACGGAGCATTGCCGTATGAACACGTCTTTCACCTCTGGTCCACGAGGTTAGTTAACACCTCTTTCAGGGAAACTGGAGCCCTCCCACCGGGAGAGGCTATGCACTGGTGGAGAGATGAGAGGTTTGATCCAAAAAGAGTGCCCAAACTCCCACCAGGGGGAGGGCTATGCACTCTAAGAGGAGAGGAGGAGATGAGAAAAGTGTGCCTTTCCCTCTTACCTTAGGGGGGTTTTTATAGACCCCTTCTAAGGGCAAAAGCGTAAAAAACCCAAACCGCCTAAATCAAAATCGTTGTAATCGTTGCCGCCTGTGCTGCAAGGCCCGCCTGAGCCAAGACGCTCAAGATCAAGGCCTCGGCCGAACCCACCACACCATTCCCATAGCTCTCGACCCCAAGCTCACCAGCCTCAGACTGATCGGCCGCTCATTCATCATGCCAGACTGACGGCCATTCCACGGCTTCGCTACCGCAGCCTCAGAAATCGGCTCATGCTCGCTGGTTGCTACTCAGGAATTGACGGGCTTCGCTCATGCCGCCAGAACCCGCCATTAATTGAGATCCCGCTTCGCTCATGACCACCACGTGGCCATGATGGTGCGTGGGCAGACGCCATGAGCATTGAAGTATTATGGCCATGGCGCCATACGCCACAACCCGCTTCACCGGATCAATCCATAACCTCAAATATCCACATATATCGTGATTTGTACCGCATTAGCTTCCACAATATATATCTTGTTATGAAGATTTGTTCTCTCAAAATGCACAGTTGATGGACTCTCAAATTTCATTGAAGAATTTGCTATTTTCAAATATTTGACATATATTTTGGATGATCGAGATAATGTCACCCAAAATAGGCAATCGATACATCCTCGTAAAATTAATCGATCAAGCACAAATCTCATTTTTGAAATGCTCGATCTAATCACCGATTTCAGCAAACTTACAATAAATTGACCGTCCTCGAGACGAACATAGAACATCAGCATACCGATCCGAGCTCAATCGACATCGCTATCGAGCATGAAAATGGATCCCGATCCGCCAAATGGTCACCAAAATCGGATATTTATACGATCGAGGCCCAAGACGAATCCAACGAATCTAAGATCACCCAATTACATCATTAAGGCACCGGATCATCAAAATACACCGTCGATCGGGGGATCGAGCCGCTTCGATGGGAGTGGTTGGAGTTTTCCAGAATTTACAAGGCCGCCACTCCCAAAATCTATAAATGAGCTTCATTCTCACCTTAGAGGATCGAATCGATTTGAAGACCAGAGAGCTCGAGAACCACCCGACCTTGACGTGACATCTATCACCACCGTTCAAGATCGTGAGCTCGTCCTGGAGATCGCCTGAGGACTAGAAAGACCGCCGCTCCTTTCTCCTCAAGATTAAGAGGTTGCTCTAAGATCGCCGCTTTTGGGAAACTTCTCCTTGGGTTGGAGTTGATCGATATTGTATTTTTCTACACTGAATATTGTTTCCGCCAAAACACCTTCTTCTCCAACTAACGAAAGTAAGGACCGTATCTTTTGAACACATAAAGTTCTACAGGCAAGGCCCCGTTTTTTTCCCGGGTTTTCCACGATAACCCTGTGTTCATCTCCGCTGGATAATTTGGTAACGAAGATCTGATCTACCTAATAAAATTCTCTAGCACGCAACAGTTATATATTATGTTTATATCAAAATAAATTAATGATTTAAAAGACTCAAACTAAATCATATTTATTAAGATAATTTAATCAATTTTTTTAAAAAATAAGTGTATGTTATTTAATGTATTTTTAGTCAAATTTTATTCAATTTATAGCATTTATGTCATATTTCTTATTAAAGAATAATTAAAGCTACCCATTTTTTGTGGATATGATAATATGATTTGTCAATTCAATGAGAAGCTACATAAATTTATTTTTTAATTCATTATTGCTCTTATTTTTTTTACTTTATCATTAAAGTATTTGAATGCTCAAATGATGTCAGAATTATGAGATATTTGACTTATTAGATCTGGCTCGTCAAGATGCTTGATTTGACTATAAGTAATCCATGTTTAAGAATCGATTGATAAAGACTGATCTGCTAATCGAATCAAAAGCTGACATCAAGATTTGTGTTTCGACTAGTAGAATTTTTAGTATCATATCAAATATTGCATAAAAATAATATCATTATTAAATTTTCAAAGTTAAATATATATTTTTATATACGGAAATGATATTATATTTATAAATATTAATTTTAGAGTGAGATATATAAATGCATAAAAATTATATGGTATGTACGTAAATCTTTCAAAAAGAAAAAAAATTCATCTCTTCTTAACCAAGAAAAGGCGAACCCAAAATCTAAAACCCTAAACCATGGCATGGCGCCTCTCACGGATCATCAAATCCTTTTTCCGACCAGCAGCCTTTCTCACCAACCCTTCCCGCTACTGCAATTCCTTCTCGCCCTCCTCAATTCTCCCACTGTTCAACTGCAAGCGCCGGAAGAAACTCCACAAAAAGCTATCAAGTCCTCGTGTGAAGCCCATCGCTACATCCACTCCGCGCCCTCTTCCTGTTCTCGATGCTATAATCCATCGCGACTCTCTCTTCCGCTTCATCTCCTGCACACATTGCTTCCTCGCCCACCAACCCCTCCGCCTCATATCTCTCTCCGCCGCCGGCAAGCTTCACCGCGAGCTCGGCTTCTCTCGCGGCCGCAAACCCTCACGCTTCGTTGCTCGCCATCCTCTTCTTCTCCGCATCTTCCCTCATCCGTCGCTCTATGGACCCCTTCACCTCTCATTCACTGCCTTAATGGAATCCCTCCTGTCAGAGGAACAATCCATCTTCAATGCTTCTGAAGCAGATTGCGTCACCGCGGTTCGTAAGCTTCTCATGATATCTTCCGGTCACCGTATTCCTCTCGCGAAGCTCCATCATTGCCGCCACGTTCTTGGTCTTCCCGATGACTTCCGCGACTGTGTTTAAAAGTACCCAGACTTCTTCCGAGTCGCTGTAGACCCCGATGGTCGCAACGTCCTCGAGCTCGTTGAATGGGATCCGGCTCTTACCGTCAGCGCGCTAGAGCGAGACTTCTTTGTGGATGAGTACCGTGTTCAGCGTACCTTCAAATTCGCCATTCCTCATGGGAAGGATTTAGGTTTAGATGAGGATGATGAGAGAAAGATGAATTGTTTGACGACGCTGCCTTTGATTTCGCCATATACTGATGGCTCTGAGCTGAAGCCGTGGACAGTGGAGGCGGAGAAGTATAGGGTTGGGGTTATTCATGAATTTTTGAGTTTGACGGTGGAGAAAAGGGCTTACATTCATCACATAGTGGAGTTCAAGGAGGAGTTTGGTCTTACGAGGCATACTTATCATATGCTTCTGAAGCAGCCGCGGGCATTTTACTTGGCAGGAATGGAGATGAACTGGGCTATTTTCTTGAAAGATGCTTATAATGAGGATGGGACGTTGATAGAGAAGGGCCCTCTGGTCTTGTTCGAAGAGAAGTTAAGAAGGTATGCTCTCATGAAGGAAGGGGAAGAGGAAGCTAAGGGTGGAGTTACTGGAGCTATTAGAGTTTGAAATGGCATGGAATTTTGATATTTTTCTTCTGAATGAGGAGAAATTTGTTTTCAATGGTCATTGATTTAGGAAGAGAATATATGGTTTGGAGGGTGAAATTGCATTGAATGTCGTGGCGTGAATGAGCTTGTTGCGTGCTAGAAAACCAACAGAGAGTGAGTTTAGCCTTGTGAAGTTAAGACACAATAAGAATTAAAGAGACAAGAATTTTTTTAACTGAAAAATCTAAAAGAGGGGAAACCACTCCCACTCAAGAAAGCTTCCACTATGTATCTATTTGAGTCTGAGTCTTCCCGATACAAGACAATTGATAGATATGAGGGAGGAAAAAAATATGTAACGAGATCAGAATGGTCACAGAGACGTTACGATGAAATGGGGTGATGGTGGTTGATGACCGTCGAACAGGGGTGCGACCTTGCTTGGAGGATCTTCCTCTTCTTCCTTGCTCGGACTCTTCCGCTTCTTCCTTACTCGGACTCTTTCGCTTCTTCCTTGCTCGGACTCTTCCTCTTCTTCCTTGCTCGGGCACCTCCTTTTCTTCACTTGTTTTAGCTCCTCTTCTTCTTCACTTCACTTAGCCCTGCCCCCTCTTCATGTGAGGAATGAAGGCCTATTTATAAATGGGAGGAGGGGCATTCTTGGAAATTCATGTAAGGCCCATACCACTCCCCTCGACGACGGCTGATGATTCCTTTGATCATTTGATGTATTTTGAGCATTTGGATGCCCAAATGAATTATAAGATCTTAGGCTCATTAGATCCATGCCGAGACGCCTTCGATTTGACTATAAACATTCCATATTTGAGAGTCGTTTTGAGATTTAATTGATGTCCCAAAGATTCTAATGATATTTTAAGCTTGATCTCGATCGGTGACTCAAAATCATATAAATTTTTCGATCAAGATTTGTGCTTTGACTAGTGGTATTTTGAGAGCCATATCAGAGCTGATTAAATTAACATATGAGGTTCAGACCTTATTTGTTTTGTGATTAAAGTTTGATGGAGAAAAAAATCTACCAAAAAGTATTTTGGTTACATGTCACTTGGAACTGCACGCCGACATGCAAGGTAATATGCTTTGACGAAATTTGTATGATTATGTTTTTAGTATTTATTCGATGGTTTTAAATCCTACATAATTTATATTAGAGCTTGAAAAGTCGAAAGTTTATTTTTTCTCGTCAAAATAGATCTAAATTTATTGCAAAATGCTTTCTTATTTCTCATTGCTTAAGCTTTGATGCAAGTCGAGATCCATCGATAGCTTCGATTGTTCAATTGCAAATTTTCTCCACTCCTATGACTTGAAATCTCCATAGAGATGAAAAGAAAGCCATGGGAGCTTAAGGAGTGGTTGTAAATGGAGAGATGGAGTATTTTGTTAGTCAAAGAAGCTTGGAGGAATCATTGTTGTGAGTTGGGAGAGGAAGAAGAAACAAGGTAAGGATGAGGAGGAGAAGCTTAATCATCAACTAATGATAAATAATCCTAATTATGTTGACATGCTTTGCATGAAATTCTTCAAGACCATTTGATGTGCTTGAATTTGCCATGTTGATCAATCACTTAGAGAGCATCAAAAAATGTTTGGACATTTCATATATCAAAATATTTATATACATATTTTGATTGGAGTGCTTCCCACCTCTTGCTAAAAGAATTTGGTTAATGCTCTATTAAAGTTTTCAAGAGCATTCTCATTTAATTATGATATGGTTGTCCTATTATTATCTTAAGCATATATTCTTTGATCGAGAATTTTGAAATGAAATTTACTTCATGGGATGTCAGCACATGGTTCATGTGTACAATGTGGTTCAAAGCAACAAGATAATATGCGGTTTGTGCAGGCCAAGCATGCTATGTGGGACTCCAAATATGTGATATGAATTGAGGTCTATGTGACATAAATTTTGTGTGACCTGCTATTGTTAGCTACTGGTGAGACTGGATTAGAGACTTTATGTTTTAAACTACATGTTTTAAAATAAATACCAATTTGGAGCTTCTATGATATCATTTAGCACTATTTTTTGTCTGTGTTTTATATTGTTGCCAACTATTATCATAAGATCATGAATGCATGACATTTAATGTTAGAGCTGTAAAAACTGAAAGTTGATTTCCTTTTTTGATCAAAATCGAGGTAAACTTGTTGTAAAATACTACCTCCGTCCTAATTTTAGTAGCTTAGTAATGCAAGCTGATATCAATCCGATGGCGTTTGATTGTTCAATCAGATCTTATTTCTATTCCTATGGTGTGAAATCTTCGTGAAGATTAAAAGGAAGCCATGGGAGTTTAATTAGCTATTGTTGTAAATGGAGAGATGGACTTTTGTGTAGTCAAAGAAGCTTGGAGCTGTCATTAGCTTGTTGTGAAGTTGCAAGTGCTTCAAGGGGCTTGAAAGAGGATGAATAAACATAAGGAGGAGAATAGTTAATTGACAACTAATGATGAGTAATCTATATTGGGTTGAATGTTTTTTTGTGAAATTCTTTAGGACTATTTGATGTGCTTGAATTTCATGCCGCTTTCATATCCATCTTAGAAAGAACATCAATTTGAAAATATTTGAACCTTTTATATACCAAATAAATATCCACATATTTTAACAAGAGCGGCCTCTCTTGCCAAACTAAGACCTGCAATGATTTATGGTGCAGAATGTTGGCCAATAAAAGAAAAGCATAAGACTAAGTTAAGTGTTAGAGATGAGGATGCTCGGTGGATGAGTGGCTTTACTCTTAGATAGAATGCAAAATGAGTATGTTGGAAAAAGTTGAGTAGCTCGGGTAGATAAGATTAGGGAGAGTCCTTAGATGGTTTGGCCACTTATGGAAAGACCGAGTAATATGAACAAAGATGGATTACATTTGCTATAAAAGGTATCTAGGTAGAGTAGCGGCAGATAGATCTCCGTTTATGTAGTGATTCTTCGAATATAAATTGTACATAAATCATTCACGATCTAAAATGGCGGTAGTGGCACAAAAATCAAGGCGAGCCATCCAAGAAAAATGAATTCATTATTCTAAAAGCGATGAGCGAGACTTGGTGACTAGTGCGAATGCTAGAATGACAATTATATGATGCGGATCAATCGATCAATCTATAGGAATTAGGCCTGGGAAGTATAAATTGTGATGATCATAAAACTGAAAATTTAAACATATTAAAGCCTCAAATGTCATAATAACATCAAAGTTCTGATGTGTTGAAACATTTTCAAAATATTATTGTAGATGAAATGCTTCATAATCATCCATTTTCATGTTATGAGCTATTAACATCGTGCTCTCAGCTCTTTCACAGTCGACAAAGAACTTTTATCTTTGAATGACAACTGAAAACACAATGGTATGGTTTGCGAGTCCTACGATTCACTAAACTAACTTCTGATTCACAAAGACAAACAAATTGATTAACTTTCCAAGCATATTAAGGTCCATAAGATAAAATTAAACAGATGACACATAAAGGCTATGATAAGAGCTGCTAGTAATATGAAATATATGTAAATCATAGCAATCATACGCACAAGCTATGTGTTAGCGTCTATGAAAGATCTGGCGGCAACAATAGGTCACACAAGCTTCTTTTCATATCACATATCTGGAGTCATCTACTCTAATGTAGGCACTTCATTAATAAAGTGTGATTGGTCACACATACCACACATAATCTCAATGCTTGTAATCATATTATCTACATTAAAGAGCCACAGACCCAACACTCCAGGAATTAAATTTCATTTCAAGTTTGATCAAGGTATATATAATCAAAATAATAGATGGGAAACAATGACATAATCAAAACAGAACACTCCCCACAGACAATCAATAATCAAATCATGATCAGCCTTGAAAACCTTAGTAGAGCATTGGTTGCATTTTTTCGGTAACCATGGGGGTACTCTTAGTTAGAATATGTGGATAGAAAAATTGGGGCTTTTACATACAAAATGACCCAATTTTTAATATTTATATCTATCACTTTCTGAAGTATAAATTGATCATACCCCATGTTGGCAGAATTTAAGTTAGCATAAGCTTATCTCATTTTAGAGTAAGCTTTTGACTGAAGAAAGGATTGGTGTCACCATGAAACATATGCAAAAGATTAGTGGGAAATCATCTCACACAAGCTATTTGTTGGCATATATTGGAACATATATAATAAGCCACACCAATCTCAAGTCATATCACATATCTAGTGTCATCAACTCTCATGTAGGTACCCTATTAATAAAGTGAGGCCACCACACATCCTAACATAAAATAGCCACAGACGACACTTCAAGAACTAAGTTTCATTTCAAGTTCGATCAAAGGATAAAGGATCGGTATAATAGATGGGGAAGCAATATCATAATCGACTGACAATAATACCATTGACAGTCAATAGTCAAATCATGATCAGATTTAAAACCTTAATAGAACATTGGATGAGTTTTTTAAGTAAATTGGGAATCACTCTAGTTAAAACATGAGGATAAAAAATATGAATAAAGAAGGAATATAATTGTATCACAAAAATAGTGCTTAAAAGTTCAGGAATTTCACAAAAAAACATGCCAATCTAATATTGGCAACTGACATAACAAAATTTCTCATGAAATTGATTTTATAAATATTTCATCAATTTACCGTGAAAATAAAGGCATATCAAATGACACTTTTAAGACATAAGTTTCAACCAAAGCATGCCATAATGATATAGAATGCTAGCATAACATAACTATCATAAACTTGTCTTAAAATTATACATGACTAATCAAATAAGAATTTAAATGGATAACCAAATTAATATTTAGGTATAAGAAATAACCTACCAAAAAATAGTTGATCAAACCTTATTTTAATCGGACAAAGAGTTAATCATCTTCTCTCAATTTTCTTGATTTTGATAGAATTTTTAGGACAATCTTTATATTTACCGGTCTATCAAAATAGATTAATCATACCTCATTTTGGTGAAATTGAAGACTATTTTTTCAAACTTTCTAATACTCATTTTTTTACACTTCATATCTTATTATTTTGTTCTCTCTCCTCTTTCTATCTATAGGCCTTTTGGCCCTTTCCGTCCTCATCAAAGCCTATGATTTTCTACATCCCCCCTTAAAACTCTCTTAGGATGGAGCACCTTTCCTATTTACAAGCTAAAAAGTTACAAAAGATTATTGCTACTAGGATAAGAGTTTAAGTGCAGTTGGTCAAGAGCTTGTAAAGGGTCTTAGAATATTTTTTTAGGGTTTCAAGAGATTGAAGATGATGGGCAACCAATAAATTGGGAAGGGAGAACACAATAAAATATCTTCAAACTCACCAAAATTGTAAAGGAATATCGACCACCATGGCTTACTAGTGATTTCACATAAAATAAATTATAATCCAAAGCGATATAGGGTCCATCCATATGCACGAAATAAGTTAAAATCTTTCTTGAAATGTAGATAATACTATCTTGAATTCTTGAATTGAGGAAGGAACAATATATCATGACTTGTAGTTGCCACATGAATTTAAAATTTTTTAGACTTAAATAGGCCGGCATGTAGCTTGAATGAGGATGGATCAAGAAACTTTATTTAAATCACCTATCCACTAATTTTAAACTTCCCCAAATTAACTGTTTAACTATTTTTTAACCACCTTCCAACTGTCTTTCAACCACCCTCACAATAAACTTTTGAAATTTAGAAACATAATAACTATTGGAATAAAGATATCATGAAAAGTGTTGAGACTTGGTTTATAAACCACTTGATGTATTGCACCTTAAGAAATCTTATTTAATCTTATTATAATAATAATTGGAGTAAGTGAGGAATGAATGAATACACACACACACTACAAAATAAAACATAAAATAAAAAGAAGAAAAATCAAACAAGCTTGGACACCATGTCCACACCCCACCATTGTATTCCATTGGGTTGAGACAAACAACCTCCTCATTCACACAATCTACACACCCTCTCCTTCGCACTCACTTTCTCATGTGTCTTCTTTTCCAGGAGCATCTCCTGCACCCTATCTCTTTACTTCTCTACCCAAATCATCTCCCTAGCCTAACTCACCCATCTCCTTCTAATGCAAGGTTGCTCTACTACATGATCTCCACGCCCAACAACTATCCAGTTACATGCTTACTCTTTCTCTTCCTGCCAAAAGCACTCCTCTATATCTTTTTTTCTTGGTATTGCCATCTGCATTCCACTCATTATTAATTCTGTAATGTATCTAAATTAACAAATTTAGTTCCTTTTATGCCTTCTACCCACATTGGTAAACTTAGGAAATATACACAAGAAACTCAACAGTGAAAGTACAACATTAAATTTGGTATCACCATGAATTCACAAGCTCCCACACACATATAAGGTTGATCGTTAATATGAGAGGGTGGTCAATCACCAAAGAAAACTCATCTCCTGATGACTAATACACTTTTGGAGATCAAATATAAACATCTAACTATGCCTATTCACATTATTCACCCAATAAGCATGCATCCAACCATCATCACCAAAGTTTCCCATTTTTATTTGAATTGTGCTATCAGCATGTCTATGCAATTCCCAATACTCCTTAATAAGGAGTTGTCCTTTCAATCACCAGTGGAAACACATCGAGTAATGACCTTAATATCCTTTTGGTAATCAAATATAAAAATCCAACACTTCCAATGAACAAATGTTACTAGAAAACCACACCATTTTTTTTTTTTTGCACAGCTAAGTTCATAAGGTGAAATTTTATTATGATATAAACTTTGAAACCAAAATCTTGACAACTTGGAGGGCCCTTACTAACCAAACTAATTAATATCCATGCTACTAATATTATCCTCATTATTCACACAATAAGCAATCATATCATCACATGTAATGTGTATATAATAGTTGACATCACGCCAAATAATGTCAAATTTTTATTTATTTGCACTATCATCGAAGTCTAGACAATAGCTTACAAAAATATTATTAAACAAAGACCAAACAAGTTGAAAAACACAATGATTATAATAATTATACAAAAGTTTTGCATGCAATCTTCTTTTAATCATTCTTTTAAGAGCCTACCCACATCACTCATGCCATTTTAAATATCATCTTTTGAACCATCCCTCCCATTGCAACACACATTATTTTTCAATAACACTTCTTCATATTCATTTTCTTTAATCTCAGTGTCAATGGTAAAAAAATTTTTATTCATCTTAATTTTGTCCCATAAACAATGGTATGATATGATCAAAACTTAAATGTGAATTGTATTTAAGTCTTCCTGCTCCTTATCTTATATGCACATATCAACCCTACACTCTACATGACGATACATTCTCTCTGAGATACAACAATTGGTTGGTTTGATCCGAATATAAATTTTTTTAAAAAAACTCTACACTATATTAGAGGAAAAATAATAAGGACTAAAAGATAGAAGATGAGATTAGTATGGTCTAATTAAGATATACTTAGTTGTTAACTATATCCAATCAACAAAGCTCTATTGGATAATGAATCTGCATTAAAAGCTCGAGCTGCTTAAATTTTCATTGCTAGCTTTGAAATATTAAAATGAAACGAAAAGTTTAAATCTTGTCTATTATATCATTTTCTAAATTTTAATTAGCACTTTTAACATTAAAAAAATAAGAACACGTACATGCTTAGCGCCTAAATCCTTGATATTACATGAAAAATAGCACCATTATTATTATTTTTAATGTGAAATGCATCTTTTCAAGCACAAGAAAGGTGTTATATTTATAAATATCAAAATTTAGGTTCTATATATTATAAATACATGAGAATTATGTAGTAAATTTTTCTTAATTCTAATAAAAATGGCTATATATAAACAATGTAATCTAATTCAAATTATCCCCGTCCATGTTCATGTGCACACAAACACAGAGAAATCTATGAATTTACCATTAATTTAAAATATGTGCTTATAATGTTTCTTAAATTGTTGGCAGTGTGGCAGCGATCTCGGCGAAATTAACCAGAAGAATGAGAACCTACAAGCTTTCGAGGAGCTGAGACTAGGTACCATCGAGCCTTCTGATTTCGCCCTCTTCACCGGTCAAGATTCTAGAACTGTAGTCGAGCCATCGATATCATTGGGTTATGCTTCCGAGCTCGATGATCAACACTGCTCTTCTTTTCAACTTGGATGGAACATACCTTTAGGTAACATCGACAACGCGAGTAACTTCACATCTGTGTCTGTGTGTGTGTGGTGTAGCAGAGAGTTCAGACACGATAACAGCAGTGATGAACCACACTCAGAAGCTCTCGGCTTGATTTGCCAGTCCTGCAAGGAAAGATTTTCTGGGCAATAATGAATTACTTACTGTAAGTAAGATGGAACTTTTACTTAACAGTCTTTCTTAATTTCTTCTTTGAAGCTTGTTGTTAATATGTGGAAATTCTTCTAAAGATCTGATAATTTTTTGAACTTTGAATTGCAGAATGCATGAAACTTGTTGATTCATGTGTGTGGTTGGCAGAAAAATGCTGAATTCGGCTTTAGACCATATTGGTAAGCACTGTACTTAAAACGCCTATTTGCACAAAATATTAAGTTTCAGAATTCTGTAAATCTTATGTGCTATGATGGCGAAGGTGGCATATTTTCCATTAAAATATTTCAGTTTTTTTTTTTTATTTAGAAAATGATGTACTTGCCAACCACACTTGTCAAGTGAGATGAACTAACGTGAATTTGAGATCAATTTTTTATTATTTGTTTTATTTATATTTTATTTCAAAGTAAAATATATTTGATGATAATTATTATTTTTTAAAAACATTAAATCATCTAAAATAGCAACATATCTCAGCAAGAAAAATCCATAGAGGCGAAAGATTTACGTGGTTTTGAGTTTTTTGGGAACTCTATATCCATGGAGTAACCTTGATCATTCTCTTTATTTGCAATATATGTGAAGAAATAAATGATAACAAATACAACCTATTCAACAAGCCAAGGGTTTAAATATATAGTCATTTCATTATTGTACTATTTATCTGCTATATTGTTGAAAATATCCTTTGATTTATATGAGAATATTCTCAATGAGATTGCTATAATCATTATAAGTTTACCACAAATGTTAGTAGAAGATATTTGAAGTTCAAAGAAGGTGCAGAAGTAATGATCTTCTGAATCCTAAAAGTTTCACTTAAAGAACATTTAGGAAATGAACTTTAGAAGATCATTTTTTATATCGCTGCCACACTTTATAAATCATTCTCTAAATCACCTAGCTCAAGTGTCTGCAAATAAGAATGTTATGATGCATGTGGAAGATAACTTTGACTTGATTAAGATAATAAAATAACTTAGACCATTTTGGTAAGCACTGTACTTAAATGCCTATTTACACAAATTATTAGGGTTCTGAATTCTTTAAATTATGTATTTATTCATGGAATAACAGCTCATGCTATGATGTTGAAGGAAGCATATTTTTCATTAAAATATTTCAGTTTTATTTGTTTATTGTTTTTTTTTCTTCCAGAAAATGATTTGCTTGCCAACCACACTTGTCCAGTGAGATGAACATCTGACTAGGAAGTTGTCTTAAAGAAGGTTCATGACGACTTGTGATATTGAAATTGGCTCTTCAATCGCCATGCTCATACAGGAATCTCTTATCTTGTATAGTACTTTACACAGTCGCCAATGGAGCACAGAGCACTTGATATTCATTTTCATATTTATATCATTGTTACATTTATTTAAACGTAAAATTCTTGTCTTTCTTTTCAGTTTCTTATGATCAGTTTTGTAGTGTTGAAGCTAATACAAAAGAAGTATTGAATTGTTTTAGAAGAAAAAAAAAAAAATTTCTATGATACAGCAATAGTTTTAAGAAGTTATGTTTTGATCGTATTAGTTTTATAGTTAATTTTAATCAAAGTTTTAGAAGAAAAAAAAAATCTATGATACAGCACTTAAATGACTAGATTTGAACTTATAGAATTAAGCTAGATTTTATTAACTATATAAAAGATCTTTTTATTAACAAAAATTCTTAATAATGTCTTTAATGTGATTTAAATTTATGTTAAAAGTGTACGGCAAAGAAATCTCATGTTAGATGATTTTAATCTACTTTTATTGGGGTTATTAATTGAAGTTATGATTGTTAATACAATTTTTAAATTATTTCAATGATTAGTTTAAAAAAACTTGATTTTTATTAGATTATAATATCTATTTTGCCATTTCCAGTAGATTATGCATTTTACTCAAATTAGAAGAAGTATTTTAAATAAATGTTTGTTATTTTGAAAAATATAAATGGATAGTATATTTATCTACCTTTGTCGTTCCCAAGTCCGGATGTGAAAAGTGAAGGGTTGCGATAAGTAGTCGATAGTCAGCGTAAAATTTGTCAAAATAATCATGACATGAATCATTTAAATCATTATGTTAATGCTAGGGCATCCCTTTGGAAGTGACGTACTGTATGATTTGATTATAAAGATTGATCTAGTAAAACACATATTGATTATTTTCTGATAAGAAAAATAGATCTTTTAGATTGTAAAGATTATAAGATTATTCCAAGTGAAAGTTTAAGTACCCAACATCGATTATTAGTTCTAGATTTTAAGATGAAATATTGTAAGAGGAAAAATAAATCAAATTATTATCCTAGGATTAGATGGGGACACTTAAAGAACACAAATAAAAATATTTTAAAGAGCAAGCTATAAGTTAGAATTAGGATGTTAGATAAGGAAATTAAGTAGTAGTAAGTAAATTAAGAAAAAAGTAAGAGAAATATTCTTTAATAAAAAAAAAATAGTTGGAAATGTGAATTGCAAAAGATCGAAATAAGAATCATTGTTATAAAATTTGGTTTACATGTAAAAATTCAGAGAATTGGGAAAGATATAAAGTGACCTGTAGAGATTCTAAGAAAGCAATATATGGTGTAAAAAATTTAGCTTTTAGTGATTTATACAATAGATTAGATACCAAAAAAGATGAAAGATGTATGTATAAGTTAGCCAATCAAAGAGATAGAAGAAGTAAATGCCTAGTTCAAGTGAGGTGTATTAAGGATGAAAATAATAAAGTAATTTTCTTATTGAAAATAGGTGGATGAGATATTTTGATAAACATTTCAATGAAGGATCTGAAAGTACGATTGATTTTAGCAACCTTAATATCCTAAATAAAAATAGAGAATTTTATTTTTATCGTCGTATTAGTAAATCTGAAGTTAGAGAAGCTTTAAAAAAGAAAGAAATGTGGAAAAACAATAGGATCTGATGATATTCCAATAGAAGTGTGGAAATGTTTAGGAGATCAAGGAATTTCTTGGCTTAAAAATCTTTTTAATGTTATTTTAAAGACTAAAAAGATGTCAAATGAGTGGAGGAAGAGTTTGTTGGTTTCTATATTTAAGAATAAAGGCGATGCACAAGAGTGTGCAAATTATAAAGGAATTAAGTTAATGTGACATACATAAAAATTATGGGAGAGAGTAATTGACCATAGGTTATGTGATACAAAAGTCTCTCACAATCGTTTGGTTTCATGCCAAGGATCTACTACGGATGCTATACATTTGTTAAGAGGTTTGATGGAGAAGTATAGAAAGTAAGGAGGATCTACATATGATATTTATTGATTTAGAAAGCTTATGATAAAGTTTCAAGAGATATTCTTTGGAGAGTTCTAGGACAAAAGGAGTTAATATTGGTTATATTCAAGTCATTAAGGATATGTATACTAGTACTTGTGTCCAAACACAAGGAGGATTGACAAAATATTTTCCTATTTTAGTTGGATTACATCGGGATCGACTTTAAGCCCTTATCTTTTGCTTTAGTTATGGATGTTCTTACTGGCATTTACAGGAAGATGTACCTTGGTGTATGCATTTTTTTGATGACATTCTTCTTGCTGATAAGACTAGAGAGGGAGTCCAAGAGAAACTTGAATTATGGAGGTCAACCTTAGAGTCTAAAGGTTTTCATTTAAGTAGATCTAAAGCGAATATATGGAGTGTAATTTTAGTTGTAGAAGTTCTAGTGACATTAGGTGAAGAGGTCATTAATAAGAGTGAGTGATTCATATATTTAGGCTCCATTGTTCAAATGATGGTGAAATAGATGGAGATGTTATTAGTAGAATTCAAGTTGGATGGTTGAAGTGAAGGAATGCATCTAGCCTGTTGTGTGATAGAAAAGTTCCACTTAAACTTAAGGAAAAATTTTATAAGAATGTGTTAAGACCTACAATGACTTATGGTGCAGAATGTTGGCCAATAAAAGAGAAGCATAAGACTAAGTTATGTGTTACAGAGATAAGGATGTTCAGGTAGATGAGTGGCTTTACTTTTAGAGATAAAATGCAAAATGAGTAGGTTCGGGAAAAAGTTGGAGTAGCTCCAATGGCAGATAAGATTAGAGAGAGTTGCCTTAGATGGTTTGGCCACATAAAGCGTCGTCCAGATGAGATTAGGAGATGTATTAGATTTGTCTTATATTAAGAAAGGTAGAGGTAGACCTAAAAAGACTTGGTTAAGATATATAAAAAATGACCTTAGTATACTTGAATTAAATGAGAATTTGACACATAATAGGACACAATCGTGATGAATGATTCATGTAGCCGACCCCACTTAGTGGGATAAAGGCTTGTTGTTGTTGTTGTATATATATATATATATATATATATATATATATATATATATATATATAATTCTTATGTTATTTTTAAAAATATATTTAGTTGTGTATTTTAATAAAATATCTTGATTTTAGGTGTTGTGGATATTTTAAAAAAAAGTAATTATTATCATTAAATGCATGTTATTTTAAATATAAAAATAAAGAAAAAAAATAAAATTTAAAAATCAAAGTGATTTCAAAAGACCTCGCTGAATGAATAAGGTGCCTATACCCTATGCGGTTGTTGTTTAGTGTGCTATGTTTTGACTTTATTTTGAGAAATCTGTGATGTAAAAGTTGGATTCTCAAACATGGCTTGGCTACCTATGGTGGCGGTTAAAAAGTTATGATTTGACTTTTATAAAATAGAAAAATTTATATACCCACTTATTGCCAAACCTAACTCTACTTATGATCATAATTAATAATACAATAAACTGTATAAAAATATTTAAAAAATCTTATGAATAGACAAACCGAAATATAACATATTGAATTGTTATTATGTGCAATGATTAAAGAAATTGTCTAAAAGAAGCACTCTAATCATCATCCCAATTCTCTCAAAACATTAATTCATTCACCTAAAACATGCACATGACTAAATTTGAATTTACATATCTCATGCATAATTTCTTATATTCAATTATATAATATTTAATGCTTAAATATCATCAAAATATATTTATAAAATAATTATTTTATTTTAGATAGATTAATATTAGTGATATTTTTCAATCCACCATAAAGCATATATAATTCAAGCAACATTTCATATATAGTCTATTTGAAATTGGTCACTTCTAACTCATCAAATTGTCTAAAAGAAGCTTTAAGCACTCTAATCATCATCCCAATTCTCTCAAAACATTAATTCATTCACCTAAAACATGCACATGACTAAATTTGAATTTACATATCTCATGCATAATTTCTTATATTCAATTATATAATATTTAATGCTTAAATATCATCAAAATATATTTATAAAATAATTATTTTATTTTAGATAGATTAATATTAGTGATATTTTTCAATCCACCATAAAGCATATATAATTCAAGCAACATTTCATATATAGTCTATTTGAAATTGGTCACTTCTAACTCATCAAATTGTCTAAAAGAAGCTTTAAGCACTCTAATCATCATCCCAATTCTCTCAAAACATTAATTCATTCACCTAAAACATGCACATGACTAAATTTGAATTTACATATCTCATGCATAATTTCTTATATTCAATTATATAATATTTAATGCTTAAATATCATCAAAATATATTTATAAAATAATTATTTTATTTTAGATAGATTAATATTAGTGATATTTTTCAATCCACCATAAAGCATATATAATTCAAGCAACATTTCATATATAGTCTATTTGAAATTGGTCACTTCTAACTCATCAAATTATAGGATAATGTTTATTTAGACATGTTGACACATTATTTTTGGCTATTTTTAAAAAAATATCTATGTTGAAAAATAATTTATAAAAATATGTATTAGATTATTATCGATGTAAATAATTATTGTTTGAAAAATAAAAAATTTAAAATATGCTAAAAAATTATTTTCTAAAAATAACTCTGTATAAATACTTTACGAATAGTTCTATTGTATTACTTTTCAAATAATAAATCTTGAGAATTTGTTTATTATTTTTATGTTTGAGTGAATTTAATTGAAAACTTACATTTTGAATCTAATTTCTCTTAGTTCAAAGCCTAAATAAAATAAAATAAAAATAAAAATAAATAATAGTGATCCCAAATGGCCCCTTAATTTCATTATCCATTTAGTAAACATGTTTAATTTGAATAAATACTTTCTTGCATTTAAACATTAATGTTTTTATGCATGAATTTTTATTTATTAATTATTGTATTAATATGCACTGATACCTATGTTTCTCATACAGCACAAGTGTTGCTTGCGCTGAGGCTAAGTCTAAATGCTTCTAAAAATCAGCTACTTAATTGGATTCAACAGAACGTTGAAACTTGCTCTTGGGAAGCCATACACTGTGATAATTACAATAATATAGTTCAAGTGTAAGCAATTTTTAACTTTTTTTTTTTTTCTATTTTGTTTTAACCATCCAGTTTATTAAAATTTATGAACCTGCTTTTCTGGAACTCTTATATATATATATATATAATCATTACACTAATCTGCTGTAAGAAAAAAATAATAATTTGCTTATTATTTTTGCAGGGAACTGAATTCCATGGGATTTACAGGATAATTGTCACCAGGAATTGGAGACCTGAAGCATTTGGAAGTTCTGTAAGTGTATTAATGTTTGTGAATAGGGGTGTGCATTCGTTGGTCTAAATCAAAAAATCGAATCGAATCGAGCTTATTTGATTAATCTGATTCGATTTTAAAGATCATTGTTCAGTTATTGGTTGGATTTTTGTGTTTGTTCGGTGTTCGGTTCGATTTTAATTAAAAATTTTTTGGTTTAATCTAAAAAATCGATTAATTGGTAAAAAAGATTAACTAGGCAATTAGCCCTCGGCCGTGGCCGGTTCGAGGACCGCGTGACCGTGTCTCGTGTAAAGTAAGGGTTTAATACTACTCGGACTCTTCGATCTTTCGACCGAGGTTTCACTCCTTAGGCATTTGGCCTTCGAGTCTTTTGCCCTAGCCGCTCACAGAACGAAGAGGTGAAGATCTCTAATTTTTTGTGCTCCCGACTATTTGAGAGGTAAGAACTCAATCCCATCTCTTCTTAGTCAAACTCTAGTCGATGGTTGTTCTTTGTTGATGCTGTGTCGTGACCTTTATCTTTGCGATAACTATTGTAGACCTGCAATCAAGGAAGAATCGAAGAAGGGGAAGCTTCTGTAGGTGAGGTTTAAGGATTTTAATTGTTGCCTTGAGATTGTCTTCTGCTACGTATATCTTTGTTGATGTTCGATTTTGATGAAACTAGGGTTTGAAGTTGAAGTTGATAATGTTTGAACGACCTACTGTTTGCTTATATTTATGCAAGTTATATTGGTATTCACTGTGATGAGTTGATGACAGAACGAAAAATGCATTACCTTTTATCTTTTGTTGTCAGATGACTGAAAATAGGATATTTATATTATTTTTGGAACCTTATAAGTTATAAGGCTTGAATATTGATGTTGTATTCAAACATATTTATATATTGCTCATTTCAGTGAGTTAGGAGTTGGGACTTGGATGATTGGATTTTGTATTTATAGTAGCTGAATGAATAATTGATTTTCTATTTTATTTGAGTTGGTGGATGGTTGAACCAAACTTTTCTTGATTTTTTGTGCAAGCCTATAATGTTGTCATCAGATTCATGGAAGCATTATAGCCTACCATTGAAGCATCTAATTATTTGTAGTGGTGTATATCTTACTTATTTATTTTTCACATTTTATCTAATAATTGGTAAAGGCACTTACCATTTTTATGCAACTATGCGAGTAATATTATTGGGAAGGCTTTAATGCAAACAACACTAAATGCTAATGTTGAGAAATGTAACATTATATGATAATGTTTAGGATGCATTACTTGATGGAGTTGATTGAGAAATGCAAACATGAAACAACACTATTCAATCATGCCCATCTCTTCTCAATATACATTTCTTTGGAATTGATTTTGTATTATTATTCATCAATGCTTACTTTATTTATATATGATAATATTTTTTGCAATAATTAGTCATTATAAATATTTTACTCATAGCATTATATGATCTATCGTAGTGTTCAATCGTTCTTTAATCGAAAAAAATTTTATTCTTGTAATTTATTAAAGCATAGTTTTCTTTTCTCATTATTGTTTAGATCTTTTAGAGACGCGAGTTGGGGATAGTTCAAATATTATTAGTTCCTCCAAAGCTATGACCATTACTCAACAAATTCAAGTTGCAGGAGACACGAGTACTAGTAATGAGAAGCCACCAGTTTCAATGAAAAAAAGGAAAGCTACTAAACCTAGATCTAAAGTTTGGGATCACTTTGTGAGATATACTAATAAGTAAGAAGAAAAAAAATGAGCAAATATAATTATTATGAAAAATCATATCACAGTAATCCAAAGATTAATGACACTTCAAACTTAAGGGCACATCTTTCTATGTGTCAAAACAATCCTCTTAATAATGCATCAAATCAAATTAAACTAATATTACAATTTGGTGTTAAAGGTGAAGAGGTTTATGCAAATCTTAAGGCATTAAGATTTGATCAAGAAAACATAAGGAAAGCTTTAGCAACGATGATTATTATAAATTGCCTTTCAAGCATATTAAAGGTTTGAGGTTTAAATATTTCATGTCTCAATGTTGTTCAATATTTCAAATAGCTCCACGATGGACATTGACACGTGATTATTTTCAATTTTATTTGAATGAGAGAGCAACAACTGTTCAAGAAGTCCTGCCATATAGTGTGTCTAACAACTAACACTTGGACATCCATTCAACAAATTAACTATATGTGCATCACTGCTCATTTTATTGATGATGACTGAAAACTCAATAAAAGAGTTATAAACTTTTGTCATATATATAATCACAAGGGTGAATTACTTGGGCAATAAGTTGAGAAATCTCTTATTGATTGGGCGATTGATGCAATTTTCATAGTAACAGTTGATATACAAGTTCAAAAAATGGCATAATCACACACCTGCAAAAAAAAAATGGCAAGAGAGGAGGTATTATTCTTGATAGTCGCTTCTAACATATAAGATGCATAGTTCACATTATTAACTTAATTATGCAAGATGATCTAAAAGAGATATGTGAATCTGTGCATTATGTTCGAGGAGTAGTGAAATACGTTCGTCAATCACCTGCAATGCTACAAAAATTTGAAGAATGCATTGGCATAGAAAAAAATAAAAAGTAAAAGCATGTTATACTTAAATGTTCCTACTAAATGAAATTTCACATTTTTAATGTTAAGTACAACACTTAAGTTTGAGAAAGCTTTTGAAAGATACGAGGAGATTGACACTCAATTTAAATTTGGCAAGAAAGAAAGTAGTATTATTGATGGTCGCTTCTTACATATGAGATGCATAGCTCACAATATTAACTTAATTATGCAAGAAGGTCTAAAAGAGATATGTGAATCTATGCACCATATTCGAGGAGTAGTGAAATACTTTGTCAATCACCTGCAATGCTACAAAAATTTAAATAATGTATTGACATAGAAAAAATAAAAAGCAAAAGCATGTTATTCTTAAATGTTCATACTAGATGGAATTTCATATTTTTAATGTTAAGTGCAACACTTAAGTTTGAGAAAGCTTTTGAAAGATACGAAGAGATTGATATTCAATTTAAATCTAAACTAGAGAAAGAAGATGATGACAGTTATAATGTAAAGGGAGATTTAAATGATCATGATTGGGAGAATGTTAGAAGATTGCTCCGTTTCTTGAAAAAAATTTATGAGCTTTCTTTAAGAATTTTCAGTTCTTTGTATGTTACATTAAATACATTTTTTCATGAAATTGTAGAAGTTCTTTGTCTTCTTCAAGTTTGGCAAATAGATGATGATTCAAATGTGAGAAACATGGCTTCAAAAATGAAGATAAAATTTGATAAATATTGGGGTAATGTAGAAAAAATGAATTCAAATATATATCTTATTGTTGTTTTAGTTTCTTGTTTCAAGCTACGCTAAGTAGAGTTTGTTGTTATGAATATATATGAAGGGTCTGATGGTGTTGCCTTGACACAACTTATTAGATTATCATGTTATAATATGTTTCATGATTACAAAATGAAGATATTAAGTGGAAGCCAAGTAGAGAGTGGTCTACTTGAGAAATAAAATTCTTCGGAAGAGTATAATGTTTTATAACTGCAATCTTATGGGAGAAAATATGCAATGATAGATAAATTCAAAAGTTCCAATTTTGGCAAGGATGATCTAGATAACAAATCAGATCTAGAAAAGTATTTATCTGAAGAGTTTGAAGTCATGAAAGATGATTTCTACTATTGCATCAAAGTCAATTTTTAGCACAAGTGGCCGTATTCTTAATGCATTTAGAAGTTTATTATCCACAAAAACTGCACAAGCTATAATATGTGCATATGATTGGATGCGAGTAAAATGGATAGTTAATCCAATAAATGTGAAAGAAAATATTAATGATATTGACAAATTTAATGAAAGTACTTCTTAATTTCATAATTATTTATTCTTTTTATTCTTATTAATTAGAATAATTATTTACGTATTGCTATTTGCTTCTGATTTAAATTTACAGTGAAACACAAACTTCATGGCTTGGCTTATGATGTTGCTCAAAAAATTGCTAACAAAGCTCTTGGAGATTTTATTTTATTTAATTATTGAGAAGGTTTGATGAGTAGTGAACTTTTAGCTATTTACTTAATTCTATGATGTTGAACTTCTTGTCACTTTTCTATGATTACGGACTTACGATGACATAATCTTTTTTGCTATTTAACTTATTTTTAGTTACTCACTTTGCTATTATTTAGTATTTGAAGAGGTAGGTAGTAGGTATTGAGTAAAATATTAAATGATTTGTTTCAATTTAGATGCAACCTTTTAAACTTTAGAGATTGAGATATATGGTTTAAATGATTTATGCTTTGTTGTCATTTAAATCATTAAATGCAACCATATATATATTTTGTTGTTGCTTGTGAGTTTTCATCTCTTCTAATTTGCTATTAAAAAGTAATTTGGTTCGGCTATTATGTTGGACTTATTATGGTCAGTATTTTGCTGATTTGGTGAGCTTTGCTGGTATATGCGGACTCATTACATCACTATCTTTGTTGTTATTTACTTTTTGGCTATCATTTTGGATTTGTTATGGTCATCAATTTGCTGATTTGGTTCGGCAATTATTTTGGATATATTGTTGGAATTACTTTGTTGGTTCGGCAAACTTTCCTGCCTGATTTGGTTTGGTTGTCATTGTGGGATGTGTTATGGCCAATATTTTCCTGATTTGGTGAGCTTTGTTGGTATATGAGAGCTCATTAACTCACTTATTTTGTTGTTAATTATATTTTTGCTGTCATTTTACATTTGTTGTGGTCACCAATTTATTGGTTTGGTTTGGATGTTATTTTGGATATGCTGTTGGGATTATTTTGCTGGTTGGCCGAACTTTACTGTCTGGTTTAGTTCGGCTGTTATTTTGGATATGATGTTGGGATTACTTTGCAGATTTGGCGAGCTTCGCTGTCTGGTTTGGTTCGGCTGTTTTGTTGGATTTATTGTGGACATGTGATCACCATTTTGCTGATTTGGTGGGATCTGTTGTGATCATATTTTTTTTCAGGTGAATTTACTTACATACTACTGAATTTACATTCATGTCTTTCTTTATACTAAATGCTTATATTCTAATTTTCATTAGAGGCAATGATAGTAATGATGAAATGATCAATGTATAAATACATATGTTTACTCCTTTTTTTATATTATTGCCCTCTCAGAGGCATAAAGCTGGCGATTTCTCAAATTTATTATTGCCCTATACGTATGTATGGTGATCATATTTTTCAGATATTATATTTGAATCTTATTAACAAATATATAGATATACAAGTGTGTGTGTGTATATATATATATATATATATTCTTATTCTTGCAGGTTTGAAAGTTTCAAAGAGATATGTTAGGAATGCGCTCAACATAAGTGATTCTTCTATAGTTTACTTAAATTTATTTACTTAAATGTGATCAATAAATATGAATCATGATGTACTCCTATAATTTTTTTTTTCTATTTTTTTTTTGTTAGTAGTTTTTTTCTTATTTGATGCAGCTTAAATTACACTAATATGAAATCCTCTTTACAATATGTATATATTTAATTTAATTAATAAAATTTTCCTTTTTTTTTGCTTGTACATTTATACTATTTCATTTTTTTTAATATGGTTATGTTATTCAGTTTATTCATTTTTAGTGCTAATTTGATCGATTTGATTTTTTTTATTTCGTTTCACGAAAATATCAACCGAACTAATCAAACTAATCGAATGCACATCCCTATTTGTGAATCAACTTGAAAACCAGATTGTATAGCCTTATTCTGCTAAATGATGTGAAAATTCATTTAAAATAATATTTTTTTTAAATAATTTTATATAACTATTTTCATTAAAGTTGATCTTTTCAATGTTTCTTATATCCTACAGGTTGTTAGGGGATAATAGCATTACTGGTGGAATACCCGAAGAACTTGGAAGTTTGACGAGTCTGAAAACTCTTAATTTGGAGAATAATCATTTGACTGGAAAGATACCTTCTTCCCTCAGCAAGCTTAAAAATCTCCAAGAATTGTGAGGATCATTTTATTTTTAGAGGCTATTTGGTTACCTGTATTTAGAGTGTAAAATAAAATAAATATAGGGAATTTAATTTTTTGAGTATTTGATATGGTGCAAAGTAAAATTTCAATACATTTGTAGTGTATTTGAAATGCATTAGAATGGACATTTTGGGTGTATTTGAAATTCGTCCTATTTGGGCGAATTTCAAATACACCACAATAAAGTGTTGCACGCCGCCGACCACCGCCATTACGCCACCGACGGACGATATACCACCACGCCACCGCCACATTTGTCTTTCGTCCACCGCGATAATCTTAAAAATACTTTATAATACATTTATTTTGCCAAACAAGAAAAAAGAAATCTTTGTATTTGTAGAATTTTCAATCAAACAAGTTAAAATAATCCAAATACACTGCATTGCTTTTACACTTGTTGCGTGCTAGAGAATTTTATTCCGGTAGATGCGAGATCTTCGTCGTAGCCCAAAAATTATCCAACACACAAGGGATATGAACAGGGGTTATCGTGGAAAACCCGTTGGAAAAAAACCACGGCCTTGCCGTCTGGAACTTTCACTATGTGTTGAAGATCCTTCTCGTTAGTTGGAGAAGAAGGTGTTCTGAGGAAACAATATTCGAGTGTAGAAAAATACAATATCGGTCAATTCCAACCTGAGGAGAAGTTTCCCAAAAGCGGCAGAACGGATCTTAGCAACCTCTTGATCTTGAGGAGAAAAGAGCGGCAGTCTTTTCTAGTCCTCCAGAGGCGATCTCAGGCGCATCTTTGAGCACCTACTTGGTGGTGCGGTGGTGATAGATGCTCAATTCGGTGGTTCTCGAGCTCTGGTCTTCCAATCGGTCCCCAGGTGAGAATGAAGCTCTATTTATAGATTTTGGGAGTGGCGGTGCCTTAAATTCGTGGAAAACTCCAACCACCCCCATCGGACGACCCTCACGATCGACGGTGTATTTTGATGATCGGTGCCTTAATGATGTCAATTGGGTGATCTTGGATTCGTTGGATTCGTCTTGACGAGCCGCTCGATTTGACTATAAATATGTCAATTTTGGTGACCATTTGGCGGATCAAGATCCATTTTCATGCTCCGATAGCTTGATCTGAGTCGATTCGGATCGGACTAAACGATGTTGCTATGTTAGATTCGAGGCTTGATTTAGTAAACTTCGAAATCGGCGATGATCAAGCATTTAAAATGCTTTGAGATTCGTCTTGATCGATTAATTTTCGAGGGGCGTATCGTTCTATTTTTGGGTGACATCTCTATCATCCAAAATATATGTCAAATACTGAAAATAGCAAATTCTTGATGAAATTTGAGAATTAGTATCAGCATTGAGAGAACAGTCTTCATGAGCGATTATGACTATGGAAGGCATTGCGGGGGCAAATGTGTATAGGTATCTGTGCGCGAATTTGAATTGGATCGATCCAGGAAGCGAAACGAGGCTCGCGGGTGCGTGGCGCCATGAGCGTATGTCGCCATGCCTGTACATATGGCCCAGCATACTGATCGCATGCTGTTATCTCGTGAAGACAGACGGTGAAACTGAATCTGAGGGTTGGCTCCGTATGGTGGCGTCATTTGCTGAAATTTGTCGAATTATGAAGCGAATATGACAGCCGGTTCTGCCGTGCCGGCGTTACCCATGACCTAATGGCCTATGAGTCAGCTGATTCTGACCATGGCGCCATCTGGCAGATTCGGCCATGGCGGCAGTTGCGCCATGGAGCGATGACAGATGACAGTTGGCCGGCCAATGTATGAGCATGAGGCATGGGCTAGCCATGAAGCTCAGCCATGTAATGCTGCTAGCCATGTATGAGTACCTTGTGGCCAGCCAAGGCCCCCGGGTTTACAGCGGTTTTGTGATTTTGAGCGGTTTTTTACCTTTGCCCCTGGGTCTATAAAACCCCAGGGCTAGAGGAAAGGCACATTTTCTCATCTCCTCTTCTCCTCTTAGAGTGCATAGCCCTCCCAGGTGGGAGTTTGGGCACTCTTTTTGGATCTCCTCTTCTCTCTTAGAGGCATAGCCCTCCCCCGGTGGGAGTTTGGGCACTCTTTTGGATCAACCTCACCTCTTTCATCTCCGAAGCCGGAGTGCATAGCCCTCCCGGTGGGAGTTTGGGCACTCTCCGAATAATTTTCATCTCGGCCGTCCGTCCGGGTTTGGAGGCGATGAAGGAGGCGATGAGAGGCGGGGTTAATGATGACGCCGACGATGGTGGCCCATAATTCGACCGATGATCGATGATGATGGTAGCGTCAGTGGTAGCGAGATAATCGATGATGGTGGTAACCGGCGATCTCCGGCGAGGTCAGTAGTAGCCGCGATAGTAATCGGTAATGATAGTTAATGGCCGACGGGGTAACAGCGGCAGACGATGGCCGGCAAGCCAAGCGTCGATAAATGAAGATTCAGCGATAATTCAGTAGCGGACCGGCAATGATGTGGCGGCGGCGTCGAAGCATGATACCGGCGATAATGGTGATGACCGGCGAAGATGCACGGGCAACAGTGTAGTAGCCGGCGGCAGTAGTCAGCAGCGGTGGTTACCGGCGGGATCTTTGACCTATCGTCATTTGAGTGTGACTCGATGGCGATGCTGTATGGAAGTTAATTGAATTGCGAGATCTTTGACCGTCAGGGTTGTTTGTCGAGTGTTTACTCGATGGCGTGCAATGAGTAGTATAAAGTTTTGACCTATCCGAGGTTGTTTGTCGGTGTTGCCGATGGCGTTATTATGGGAAAGTTGTAAGCGTATAGATTGCCAACTTATCAAGGTTGTTTATCGAAGCGTTACTGACGATGGCCGGCGGCGGTGGCCCTGAGGTTGTAATGGCGGACAATGCGGCAGTAGTCGATGGCGATGACCGGTGAAGGTTGCCGGAGATAACCGCCGGAGATTGTCGATGATGGCCGGGTGATGGCCGGCAGTAGTCGGCGGTGGTTACGGCCGAGGATCTTTGACCTATCGCATTTGTCGAGTGTGTATCGATGGCGTTAGCTGGAAGAGGTTGAATTGAATCCAGATTTTGACCTATCCAGGTTGTTTGTCGAGCATGACTCGATGACATTAACTGTATGGAAGAGTCGAGTTGAATCCAGGATTTTGACCTATCGAGGTTGTTTGTCAGGCGTGACTCGATGGCGTTAACGTATGGAAGAGGTCGAGTTGAATCCGCGATTTTGACTATCGAGGTTGTTTATCGGGCGTTTACTCGATGATGTTAACGTTATGGAAAGTTGTGGCGTATGAGGATTGCCAACTTATCCGGTTGTTTATCAGCGTTACTCGACGACTTGCGAATATATTTATAGAGGTTCTCTAACCTCTCGATCTATCAGGTTGTGTATCGAGTGTTTACGATGATGTTAACATGTTTATGGAGAAAGTTGTGGCGATATAGAGGATTGCCAACTTATCCAAGGTTGTTTATCGAGCGTTACTGGCGATGTTAACGATAGGAAGATCTCGAATTGAATCCGGAGGATTTTGACCTATCCGAGGTTGTCGGGCGTTTACCATGATGTTTGTTATGGAAAAGTTGTAGCTATAGAGGATTGCCAACTTATCCAAGGTTGTTTATCGAGGCGTTACTCGCGATGTTAACCTATGGAAGAAGTCGTGAAGTCCACTTGGACCTTTTGACTATCCGGGTTGTGTATCGGGCGTTTTCGATGATGTTAACCTGTTATGGAAAAAGTTGTAGGCAGTCTATAGAGGATTGCCAACTTATCCAAGGTTGTTTATCGAGGCGTTACTCGGCGATGTTAACTATAGGAAGATCTCGAATTGAATCCGGGATTTTGACCTATCCGAGGTTGTGTATGGGCGTTTACTCGATGATGTTAACGTATGGAAGAGGTCGTGGGAAGTCCAGGACCTTTATCGGGTTGTGATTGTAGCGAATAGGCATCCATGAAGCTTCGACATCGATGTCGATATCGCATCAACTAGTTGTCGTCGACGAAGGGGAAGCTATCTTTTGGGCATGCGCGATCAAGGTCGGTGTAATGCACATTCTCCGTGAACCGTTGGCCTTTATGCCTTGCAACCGTGGGTAGTAGACTTCTCGAATGAACTTGACTTCCGAAGTTTGGTGATTTCTTGTTCATGACCTGCCGTCGTTGAAGCGAAGGTTCTTTTCTTATATCAGAAGCGTTGAGTCAACTTTGAAGTCGTAATGACTTAGGTCATGCAATATCGATGCGCTCCGGGCAAAGATATCTTGATTTTACGCGGAAAATCTCTCGATTTCATCGAGGCAAGCGATCCCACCTTCACCTTTCGCGATGGATCAACTTCGAGATAGGAAGACAAATTACATCTTCAACCTGGAGAAGCCCTTTGAGGCATCCTCATCTGGGTCGAAGTTCTCGATGTTGAGGTTCGCGTAAATGGTGGGCTTGCTTGATATAAGACGCGCTTGTCTTTATCTGTTGATTCCCACTTATCATGCCGACCGGTGGTGTGGAATTTCATCTTGAGGTGAGGCCGCGATGTGATTGCGAATATAGGCGGAGAGGTCTCCCAAATATTGCATTTACGGACTCGGACTTGACTACAATAAATTGTATCAAGTGGGTTGCGTGTCGGGAAATTCTCCAAGAGTTACGGGAAGGCGATTGTCCCTTCCACTATCTGTCGATTATCAAATCCATACGATTGGGCCATGGTTGAAGCTTCTCTCTTCTATACCCATGCTTGAAAGTGGAGTAAAAGAACATCAAGAACTCCCATTGTCGATCAATATCCTTTTAATATTGAAGCATGGATCACCGACCCATCGATGTGGGATCTTGATGTGGGATGCAAAGCCCTCAGATATAAATCATCAAAAGTGATAGAATGGTCAACGAGACTTCTTGACTCAGCTCTTGAAGGGCGAATGAATATTTGTGAATAACGCCCTCCTGCGGTGTTTCTCTCTCCACCGCTTGGCGGTTCCTCAGGTTGCCCCAAGATTTGCTACGAGCGGGTTGGTTTTGTATAAAGCGGCTGATACCCACGGCGTGGTCTTTCAATCTCCTCCTTGATTGGTGGCACTTTGCGGTGAAAGTGGCGAATTTCTCTTGATTTCCAATTCCGCTTTAAAGGTGCGGCGTATCCTCTTCCCAATAGCAGTAGGATGTTCGCATGACGTGTTGAGTCAGATATATTTCCTCTCGATTAAGTCATCGAGGTCGCTCCCGAGGAGGTTTTGGGGGAGGTTCTTTTCTCTTCTTTTAGAGATGTTTGAACATCACCTTTGAGAACCTTCTTCCACTTGTCTTGGTGGTTCAAACTGCAGATGAGCATAACCGTCGGAGATTTGTGCCTATTCTGGACCAGTCGATAGAATGGGTGTCTCGCATTAATGATGAATAAGTATCCGGCGGAGTCCTCAGAAGCTCGCCCTCAAAAGTTCGGATCTACTCACGGTATCTTTCGGGCTTGAGGAGAACCTGGAAGTATTCTTTGAGGACTCTCCATCATCGTTCGGCGGATTAGGAGAGATGTGATGAATCGATGATTCTCTTGATCGCCTGACTACAAAAAAATCTGGCGATCTCTCCAAATGATGGACGGACCCTTAGTAGCAGAACCAATCTGAGCACTCCTTTGAGAGTCGGGAATACGACCAAGAGAGAGTCATTTGAATGTGCATGATCGTTCGAAAGTGATCGATATGCTCATACGGATGCCATCGTAGGGTCCATCTTTGGGAAGCTTGAATCTCGTCGACGTATTGAGATGTTCTCGGCGGGGGGTTTTGGAAGAGGCGGCGGAGAATGGATCATTCGATTGTTTCGAACTCTTCACCGTCGTAGTTCATCGCGTATAAGGTGGCGTGGAGTTTCACTCGAGGTGAGCCATTCGTGTGTGTAGAGCTGGGTATCAGAAGTTCGACATCGGATGTGGTGCCAAGGGTTCTCACTTGTTGATCCGCATTCCGGGTAATCATTCTCAGGAAGAAAATCTGGATTATGCTGAGGGCCGTGCGGAACCTGCGGCTCTTCCAGGCGTGTTGGAACGATTTGCCGGTCCTCTCGCAGGAGTCGAAGAATTTCGTTCTGGGAATCCTCCATCCTTTGAATGCGATCTTCCAAAGAGGGGCTGACGGACCCTCACGAGACGTAATTATGTAGAGAAGTGAGACTTGGCGTCTGATCCCGAGAATGAGGCGTTGGAGCCAAACCCGTTACCAACCATAGTGGAGATATAAGAGCTTGTTCCCATGGCTAATTTCGTCTTGAGAATTTTATTCGGTAGATCACGAGATCTTCGTAGTAAAATTATCCAACACACAGGATATGAACGTTATCGTGGAAAACCCGTTAAGGGAAAAAAAACCACGGCGCGTCTAGAACTTTCACTATGTGTTCAAAAGATCTGTCATTTACTTCTCGTTAGTTGAGAAAAGGTGTTCTGCGGAATATATTCGAGTGTAGAAAAATACAATATCGGTCAATTCCAAGAGAAGTTTCCCAAAAGCGGCGAGGCGGATCTTCGGGAGCAACCTCTTGATCTTCGGGGAGAAAGAGCGTGGTCTTTCTAGTCCTCTGATCTCTGGCGACTCGATCTTGAGCACTCTGGTGGCGGTGGTGATAGATCGTCGGCGTAGGTCGGCGGTGGTTCTCGAGCTCTCTCTCTTCAATCGTCCCTCAGGTGAGAATGAAGCTATTTATAGATTTTGGGAGTGGCGGCTGTAAATTGGTGGAAAACTCCAACCACTCCCATCGGACGGCGATCCCCGATCGACGGTGTATTTTGATGATCCGGGTGCCTTAATGATGTCTTGGGTGATCTTGGATTCGTTGGATTCGTCGACGGCGCCGATCGATAAATATAATGATTTTGGTGACCATTTGGCGATCGGGATCCATTTTCATGCTCGATAACGATCGAGTCGATTCGAGCTGGATCGGCTAAAACGATATTCTTATGTTGTCTCCTTCAGGCGGTCGGTTTTATGTAAACTCGGCGATTAGATCGAAGCATTTCAAAATCCTTGGCGCTTGATCGAGATTAATTTTGAGCGTGTCAACATTGATTCGGTTCTTTTCACTCTAAATCGGAGCAACTAGTTTTAGAACTTGAACTGGAGCATATTTGTTGTAAAGATTTTATTGAACATTCTACTTGATTAAGGTACCTGAATCAAAATAACTTTGATGGAAGCATTCCAGATTCCTTCACAAATATCACAAGCTTAAGCGATATGCATGTAAATTAATTTTTATTTTTTGTTCAAAAAACATGGAGTTCTGGTTCAGTTGGAAGCGAGTAAAACTATTTATTTTATTTTTTGGTTTGTGGATGGCAGCCGTTTAGCATATAACAATCTGACTGGGAAAATACCAGAGAAATTATTTAAAATTTCCCATTACGAGTAAGTTCATATCTCTCTTCTTCCATTCTCCAAGTATTTGGAGCTAAGTCAAGATCATAGAAATTTTTGGTGCAGTTTTAGTGGCAACAAATTAAACTGCGGCCAAGGTTATCAGTACTCGTGTGTCTCTGCTTTGTTCAGTCAAGGTAACCTTTCTACTTGTTAATAATTCGAACTAATAAAATTAGATGAATCTAATTTAGATTACGAAGATCTAAGCATCAAAGGCGATCTTTTTATTCTTTGTTTGAAGAAAAATGGCTAAAAGCTTCCTTCTGGACGCAGGAGTATCCGATAGTTTTAAGACTAAGTTCGTACAGGGAAGTATTGGAGCAGCTGTCAGCTTCCTTCTTATTGCAGTTGCTTTCCTTCTCTGTATAGCTATAAGGAAATTTCACAAACGTGAAGTTTTTGTTGATGTTCCAGGTTCTTTTTCTCACTTGTATGTTAGACTGGCTGCTCAATCTTTACATTCAGATCAAGATAAATTTTTATACGCATTAGATTACTAGTATATCAATTGGGTGGAGTTGTATAAATCTCTTGTGTATTTTTGTAGGCATATCTTTTTTCTATTTTATTCCCCTTTTTTTTCGCTTTCTGAATTTGAATTAACTTCACGTTTAAATAAGTTTTTAAACTGGTTCTTTTCCTACAGAGTGGAACTTTGGGAGCCAACCAACCAGAAAGCTGGAGTTACCCTATCTTGATATTATATACAAAATTAATTCTAATAACCCTTATTTTATTTTATTTCTCATTTGAATTTTTCAGGAGAAGACACTGATTTATACCGTTAGGAAAATTGAAAAGATTCACATGGCAACAATTAAAACTTGCAACCGAAAACTTCAGTGAGAATAATGTTGTGGGACAAGGAGCTTATGGAGAAGTGTATAAAGGAGTGCTTCAGGACAACAGCAATATTGCAGTAAAACGACTGAAGGATGGTCTGAGTCCATTCGGTGAATCCTTCTTCCTGCGCGAGATTGAGATAATCAGCAGAGCTGTCCATCAAAATGTCTTAAAATTGATTGGCTTCTGCACAACACCTTCAGAGAGGCTCTTAGTTTATCCATTTATGCCCAATCTAAGTGTTGCTCACAATTTAAGAGGTACTCTTATATATATCTTTAAAAAAGCTATATTTTTCATGGAAGTTTTGTGCAATAAGCTGAATATGTATTTGCACCATTTAGTTTAATTGAAACCCAAATCATCTTGAGTTCTTCCCTTGATAAGATTTTGGGAGGTTTATATACATAGCACACAAATGCATTTATATCTAACAACTAAAATTGGATATTTTCAAATATAACACTTTTTGTACGCATGAAAAAGTACATATCTAACTTCAAAAAAAAGAAAGATTCACATACTTTTACACAAATCTTATGCATTTACACGTCTAACACCTAAAGTTTAATACTGACATATATAGCACTTTCCTATGCATGAAAATATGTATTTCACTTTAAAAAAGTATATGATAATCGCATCTTTGATATGATATTAAAGATATAGATGTTAGAAATGTGAATATATAAGAATTATGCGGTATGCATGTAAATCCCTCTTTAAAAAATTAATGATTGATCTGATAATAATGCTATTTTTGATATAATATCAAAGATTTAGATGCTATTTATGTAAGTATGAAAGTTTATACCTTAGATATATAAATATGTAAGAATTATGTGCTAGGTATACAAATGCCCCAAATTATATACTTTAGGATATATTTTGTATACTTTTCAAAACCTTTCTACTTGTCTTCTTAACTTGGTTACGCTTCCAAATTGTCAATTAGCTTGTACTTTAAGCAGTTGACTCTTTTCGAATGTTGCATAAATGTGGCCATGATCGCTCAGTAGTCCAGCCTCTGATTCATTTCGCTCTGTGCTTTCTGTTTAATGGATGACATTAAGCACGATTCTCTTGCCTTAATGTTTATCTTGTTTAGTAACTCTAGTTGTAAGTGTGTTTAAGTTTCTACTTCTATAAGGCATTAATGTTTGGCTTCTCCCCTTCTCCAAATATCCTTCCGATGCCTTTGTAATGTTCCTTTGTCACAGCCCATAGGAAACCATATGTAGAACTCATTTGTTCATCACAAACAGTAAAACCATCTAGTTTTATGTTTCTGAAACTGACCTGATATATTCAATGCAGAGCTGAAGCCTGAAGATCCAGTTTTAGATTGGTCTACAAGAAAAAGGTGGCCATAGGAACCGCTCGAGCTCTATCATATCTTCATGAGTGTTGCAATCCAAAGATCATCCACCGCGACATTAAAGCCGCAAGTGTGCTTCTCGATGAGAACTTCGAAGCTGTAGTTGGAGACTTTGGCTTGGCAAAGCTGGTGGATGTGAAGAAGACGTCCGTAACAACTGTACTTCGTGGAACAATGTCTCACTTAGCACCTGAATATATATCCACAGGCAGGTCATCTGAGAAGACTGATGTGTTTGGTTTTGGTATCATGCTTCTTGAACTAATCTCATCTTCTATCTTTTAGTCCTTATTATTTTTCCTCTAATATAGTGTAGAGTTTTTTTAAAAAAATTTATATTCGGATCAAACCAACCAATTGTTGCATCTTAGAGAGAATGTATCGTCATGTAGAGTGTAGGATTGATATGTGCATATAAGATAAGGAGTAGGAAGACTTAAATACAATTCACATTTAAGTTTTGATCATATCATACCATTGTTTATGGGACAAAATTGAGATGAATAAAAATTTGTTTACCATTGACACTGAGATTAAAGAAAATGAATATGAAGAAGTGTTATTGAAGAATAATGTGTGTTGCAATGAGTGTTGGGTCTGTGGCTCTTTAATGTAGATAATATGATTACAAGCATTGAGATTATGTCTGGTATGTGTGACCAATCACGCTTTATTAATGAAGTGCCTACATTAGAGTAGATGACTCCAGATATGTGATATGAAAAGAAGCTTGTGTGACCTATTGTTGCCAGTTTCTGTATCTTTCAATAAACGCTAACACATAGCTTGTGCGGTATGATTGCCCGCTGATCGTTTACATATGTTTCATATTATTAGCAGCTCTTATCATAGCCTTATGTGTCATCTGTTTAATTTTATCTTATGGACCTTAATATGCTTGGAGGGTTAGTGTAATACCCGTAAAATTTGTCGAAATAATCATGACATGAATCCTTTAATCAATCGGGGCGTCCCCAGAGCGCACTGATGTTTGAATACAAAAATGTGAAATGACGGCCACCGCAGAAGTTAAATAAAGGTTCCCACATTATGGATCGACGGCAAAGAAGTTAGTCCATGAAACTAGAATTAGGTTAGGATTTTGGAATATAGTACTCTTACGTAAATTAATGGAATTAATAGATTATGGTTCATGAAGATAAATATTTTATGTGTTCAAGAAACTAAATGGGTTGGGAGAAGAGCTAAGGAGATTGATAGTTTAGGTTTTAAACTTTATTCGTAAAAGTCGAACTAAACGATGGTATGATTATAGATAAAAAGTTTGAAGGATAATATTATAAGTATTAATAGATGTGGAGATAGAATTATATTTTAAAGATTATCGATACCAAGATTATCAATTATAAGTGTCTATGCTCCTCAAGGTTTGGAGTTCTCAAAAGAAAAATTTTGGAATGAATTAGGGATTAATACAAAAGATACCCTCAAGAAAAGTATTTATCGTGAGAATTTAAATGGCAGAGATGACAAGATTTTAAAGTATTCAGGTTATGGATTTGGAATTAAAGAAGTAGACTATAGATTTCCTTAGCTTATGATTTTAGTTCTAATACTTTATTTAAGAAAAGAGATAACATATTATTACTTATAAAATGGATCTAAGAAAACACGATTGATTATTTTTTGATAAGAAAAATAGATCGTTAGATCAGAAAGATTGTAGTCATTCCAAGTGAAATTTTAACCCAACATCGAATTATTAGTTTTAGATTTTAAGATGAAAGATTGTAAAGAGAAAAATAAACTTAATTATTGTCCAGGATTAGATGACACTTAAAGAACACAAATAAAAATATTTTAAGAGAAAAGAAATTAAAGTTTGGGATGTTCATAGGAAGTTTTAAACGCATGGGAAAAGATCTTTATTAAACAAGCAAAAGATGTCTGAATCAAAAGGAAAAACTTCTTAATAAGAATAATTGGTGGAGTGAGTGAAAAGATAAGAAATAAGAAGATTATATAAACTTGGTTTAGATGTAAAACTGGAGAATTGGAAAGATATAAACTACCTAGAGATTCTAAGAATATACGATGAAAAAAAATTTAGCTTTTAGTGATTTATACAATAGATTACATACCAAAGAAGGTGAAAGATGTATGTATAAGTTAGCCAACCAAAGAGATAGAGAAGTAAAGACATACCAAGTGAGAGTATTAAGGATGAAAATAATAAAGTTTTTCTTAGAAAAGATATTGAAAATAGGTGGATGAGGTATTTTAATAAACTTTTCAATGTAGATCGAAAGATTGATTTTAAGAACCTTAATACCCTAAACAAAAATAGAATTTCATTTTATAGTATTAGTAACTGGGTTAAGAAGTTTTAAAGAAAATGAAATGTGGAAAAGCAAGAGGACCTGATAATATTCCAATGTGTGGAAATGTTTAGGAGATCAAGGAATTTCTTGGCTTACAAATCTTTTAATGTTATTTTAAAGACTAAAAGATGCCGATGAGTGGAGAAAGCGTTTGTTGGTTCCTATATTTAAGAATAAAGGTGATGCACAAGATTGTGCAAATTATAGAGAATTAAGTTAATGTGCCATACATTAAAATTATGGGAGAGAGTAATCAACATAGTTACGATGTGATACTGAAGTTTCTCACAATCGCTTTGGTTTCATGCCGTAGATCTACTATGGATGCTATACATTTGTTAAGAGGTTTGATGGAGAAGCATAGAAAAATAAAAGGATCTACATATTTATTGATTTAGAAAGCTTATGATAAAGTCTCAAGAGATGTTCTTTGGAGAGTTCTAACGAAAAAAGTTAATATTGGTTATATTCAAGTCATTAAGGATATGTATACTAGAGTCGTCACTTGTGTCCAAACACAAGGAGGATTGACAAACTATTTTCCTATTTTGGATTACATCAAGGATCAAAGATTAAGCCCTTATCTTTTACTTTAGTTATGGATGTTCTTACGAGGCATTTACAAGAAGATGTACCCGGTGTATGCTTTTTGTCGATGACATTCTTGTTGATAAGACCAGAGAGGAGTCCAAGAAACTTGAATTATGGAGGTCAACTTTAGAGTCTAAAGAAGCAGATCTAAAGCGAATATATGGAGTGTAATTTTAGTTGTAGAAGTTTTAGTGGTAGTGTTGTGATTTTAGGTGATCAAGTCATTAATAAGAGTGAGCGAGATATTCTATTGTTCAAAATGATGGTGAAATAGATGGAGATATTATTGGTAGAATTCAAGTTGGATGGTTGAAGTGGGAATGCATCCGGCCTATTATGTGATAGAAAAGTTCCACTTAAACTTAAGGAAAAATTTTATAAGATGGTGGTAAGACCGAATGACTTATGGTGCGAATGTTGGCCAATGATAAACATAAGACTAAGTTATGTTAAGAGAGAGGGGATGCTCGGGATGAGTGGCTTTACCCTTAGATAGAATGCAAAATGAGTATGGGAAAAGTTGAGTAGCTAAGTGGTAGATAAGATTTGGGAGACGCCTGAGATGGTTTGGCCACATAAAGCGTCCGTCCATGACCGACAGAGAGTAGATGCATTAGATTTTCCTTATGTTAAGAAAGGTATAGACCTAAAAGACTTGGTTAAGATGTATAAAAATGATCTTAGCATACTCGACTTAAATGAGAATTTGACACATAATAGACACAATGGAGACGAAGGATTCATAAATGACCCCAAGGGGATTAAGGCTTGTTGTTGTTGTTGTTGTTGTTGTTGTTGACCTTAATATGCTTGGAAAGTTAATCAATTTGTTTGTCTTTGTGAATCAGAAGTTAGTTTAGTGAATCGTAGGACTCGCCAACCTTACCATTGTGTTTTCAGTTGTCATTCAAAGATAAAAGTTCTTTGTCGACTGTGAAAGAGCTGAGAGCACGATGTTAATAGCTCATAACATGAAAATGGATGATTATGAAGCATTTCATCCGCAATAATATTTTGAAAATGTTTCAACACATCGAACTTTGATGTTATTATGACATTTGAGGCTTTAATATGTTTAAATTTTCAGTTTCGATCATCACAATTTATACTTCCTGTGCCTAATTCTTATAGATTGATCGACTGATCATATGATTGTCATTCTAGCAGATTCGCACTAGTCACCAAGTCTCGCTCATCGCCTTTTCTTTTAGAATAATGAATTCAGTTTTCTTGGATGGCTCGCCTTGATTTTGTGCCACTACCACATTCTAGATCGAAGCCGAATGATTTAGTACATTTATATTCAGAAGAATCATTACATAAACTGGAGATTTATCTGCTTAAGCTGCTACTCTACCTAGATACCTTTTATAGCAATGTAATCCATGCTGTTCTGTTATTACTCTGGTCTTTCCATAAGTGGCCAAACCATCTAAGGCGACTCTCCCTAATCTTATCTACCACCGGAGCTACTCCAACTTTTTCCCGAACATACTCATTTTGCATTCTATCTCTAAGAGTAAAGCCACTCATCCACCTGAGCATCCTCATCTCTGTAACACTTAACTTAGTCTTATGCTTTTCTTTTATTGGCCAACATTCTGCACCATAAGTCATTGCAAGTCTTAGTTTGGCAAGAGAGGCCGCTCTTGTTAAAATATGTGAATATTTATTTGGTATATAAAATGTTCAAATATTTTCAAATTGATGTTCTTTCTAAGATGGATATGAAAGCGGCATGAAATTCAAGCACATCAAATAGTCCTAAAGAATTTCACAAAAAAACATTCAACACAATATAGATTACTCATCATTAGTTGTCAACTAACTATTCTCCTCCTTGTGTTTATTCATCCTCTTTCAAGCCCCTTGAAGCACTTGCACACAACAAGCTAATGACACAAGCTTCTTTGACTACACAAAAGTCCATCTCTCCATTTACAACAATAGCCAATTAAACTCCCATGGCTTCCTTTTAATCTTCACGAAGATTTCACACCATAGGAATAAAAATAAGATCTGATTGAACAATCAAACGCCATCGGATTGATATCAGCTTGCATTACTAAGCTACTGCAATTAGGACGGAGATAGTATTTTACAACAAGTTCACCTCGATTTTGATCAAAAAAGGAAATCTACTTTTAGTTTTTACAACTCTAACATTAAATGTCATGCATTCATGATCTTAAGATAATAGTTGGCAACAATATAAAACGCAGACAAAAAATAGTGCTAAATGATATCATAGAAGCTCCAAACTGGTATTTATTTTAAAACATGTAGTTTAAAACATAAAGTCTCTAATTCAGTCTCACCAGTAGCTAACAATAGTAGGTCACACAAAATTTATGTCACATAGACCTCAATTCATATCACATATTTGGAGTCCCATATAGCATGCTTGGCCTGCACAAACCGCATATTATCTTGTTGCTTTGAATCACATTGTACACATGAACCATGTGCTGACATCCCATGAAGTAAATTTCATTTCAAAATTCTCGATCAAAGAATATATGCTTAAGATAATAATAGGACAACAATATCATAATTAAATGAGAATGCTCTTGAAAAATTTAATAGAGCATTAACCAAATTCTTTTAGCAAGAGGTGGGAAGCACTCCAATCAAAATATGTATATAAATATTTTGATATATGAAATGTCCAAACATTTTCAGATTGATGCTCTCCTAAGTGATTGATCAACATGGCATGCAAATTCAAGCACATCAAATGGTCTTGAAGAATTTCATGCAAAGCATGTCAACATAATTAGGATTATTCATCATTAGTTGATGATTAACTATTCTCCTCCTCATCCTTACCTTGTTTCTTCTTCCTCTCCCAACTCACAACAACGATTCCTCCAAGCTTCTTTGACTAACAAAATACTCCATCTCTCCATTTACAACCACTCCCATGGCTTTCTTTTCATCTCTATGGATATTTCAAGTCATAGGAGTGGAGAAAATTTGCAATTGAACAATCAAAAGCTATCAGATGGATCTCAGCTTGCATCACAAAGCTTAAGCAATGAGGAATAAAAAAGCATTTTGCAATAAATTTAGATCTATTTTGACAGAAAAAAATAAACTTTCGACTTTTCAAGCTCTAATATAAATTATGTAGCATTTAAAAAACCATCGGAATAAATACAAAAAACATAATCATACAAATTTTCTGTCAAAGGATTATTACCTTGCATGTCTGATGTGCCTGAGTTCCAAGTGACATGTAACCAAAATACTTTTTGGTAGATTTTTTTCTCCATCAAACTTTAATCACAAAACGAATAAGGTCTGAACCCCATATGTTAATTTAATCAGCTCATTCACGCCACAATATTCAATGCAATTTCACCCTCCAAACCATATATTCTCTTCCTAAATCAATGATCATTGAAAACAAATTTCACCTCATTCAGAAGAAAAACATCAAAATTCTATGTCATTTCAAACTCTAATAGCTCCAGTAACTCCACCCTTAGCTTCCTCTTCCCCTTCCTTCATGAGAGCATACCTTCTTAACTTCTCTTCGAACAAGACCAGAGGGCCCTTCTCTATCAACGTCCCATCCTCATTGTAAGCATCTTTCAAGAAAACAGCCCAGTTCATCTCCGTTCCTGCCAAGTAAAATGCCCGCGGCTGCTTCAGAAGCATATGATAAGTATGCCTCGTAAGACCAAACTCCTCCTTGAACTCCACTATGTGATGAATGTAAGCCCTTTTCTCCACCGTCAAACTCAAAAATTCATGAATAACCCCAACCCTATACTTCTCCGCCTCCACTGTCCACGGCTTCAGCTCAGAGCCATCAGTATATGGCGAAATCAAAGGCAGCGTCGTCAAACAATTCATCTTTCTCTCATCATCCTCATCTAAACCTAAATCCTTCCCATGAGGAATGGCAAATTTGAAGGTACGCTGAACACGGTACTCATCCGCAACAAAGTCTCGCTCTAGCGCGCTGACGGTAAGAGCCGGATCCCATTCAACGAGCTCGAGGACGTTGCGACCATCGGGGTCTACAGCGACTCGGAAGAAGTCTGGGTACTTTCGAACACGGTCGCGGAAGTCATCGGGAAGACCAAGAACGTGACGGCAATGATGGAGCTTCGCGAGAGGAATACGGTGACCGGAAGATATCATGAGAAGCTTACGAACCGCGGTGACGCGATCTGCTTCAGAAGCATTGAAGATGGATTGTTCCTCTAACAGGAGGGATTCCATTAAGGCAGTGAATGAGAGGTGAAGGGGTCCATAGAGCGACGGATGAGGGAAGATGAGGAGAAGAAGAGGATGGCGAGCAACGAAGCGTGAGGGTTTGCGGCCGCGAGAGAAGCCGAGCTCGCGGTGAAGCTTGCCGGCGGCGGAGAGAGATATGAGGCGGAGGGGTTGGTGGGCGAGGAAGCAACGTGTGCGGGAGATGAAGCGGAAGAGAGAGTCGCGATGGATTATAGCATCGAGAGCAGGAAGAGGGCGCGGAGTGGATGTAGCGATGGGCTTGACACGGGGGCTTGATAGCTTTTTGCGGAGTTTCTTCCGGCGCTTGCAGTTGAACAGTGGGAGAATGGAGGAGGGCGAGAAGGAATTGCAGTAGCTGGTGAGAAAGGCTGCTGGTGATTTGATGATCGATGAGAGGCGCCATGCCATGGTTGGTTTACGGTTTTAGATTTTGGGTTCGCCGGTTAAGAAGTCGCCTTGTCACCAAAAGAGATGATTTTTTTTTTCTTTTTGAAAGATTTACGTACATACCATATAATTTTTATGTATTTATATATCTCACTCTAAAATTAATATTTATAAATATAATATCATTTCTGTATAAAAAATATATATTTAACTTTAAAAATTTAATAATTATATTATTTTTATGTAATATTTGATATGAAACTAAAATTCTACACCAAGACAAATTTTGATGTCTTTAATTGATCAATGACTAATCGATCTTATTATCAATCGAATTTTTTAAATACGAATCAAATCAAGCATCTCAAGCGATCTAATAATCCCAATATCTCATAATTCTGACTTCATTTGAGCATTTAAATACTTTAAATACATCAAATGATCAAAGAAATCATTTTGAGTCGTCTAATTGAATTGTTCGGATTTTACATGTATTTACAGAAACATCACTCCTCTAATCTATAAATAGTCTCTCATTCTTCACATGATGGGGCTGTAAAAGAAGAGAGCTGAAAATCATTCGATAATCATATCGCTGATCGCCGATATCTCGATTTCACTGCCGAGCTATCGCAATATCCATCGCCGACCACCATCGCTTCGGCCACCACCATCGCCTTCGCATTATAATCATTGCCATCGGCTATCATCGACATCGCAAGTGCCAGCCGAACCACCATCATTGGTCGCCCGCCAATCATCGGCTATCACCGACGTCCGCTGGTTGATGACTCGCTGTCACCATTGTAACCGTTACAACAACTACTATGACTAATCCGCCACATAGAGCATTTTATTCGATTTTATCTATTCTCATATATAATTTTGTAATCTCCTTATCGGGAAAACTTTGTACTCTAAAATAAATACATAGTAGAAGATTTTTTACTATAGGATTTTTATCTTGGGTTTTCCACGTAAAAATTTTGGAGTTTCTCTTATTAATTCTTCAAACATCTGTGTGTATGGTGGACTCTACAACAAAGCTAAGGCATAAACTTTTACTCTACCGATAGAAGACGCAAGCGCCGTCAGAAACGAACCTCAATCACAATGTGAACACGCATCATGGCTAATAGACAATATCAGTAACGAGCCTCCCACTCCAATTCCGTACTCAAATCAATCCAACCAAGGATGCCAAGCATCTCTCACTTCCCCGATAGCGTGACTATCTGAAGGCTAACAGAATCACTTTAAGATCGTGCGCTGAATGGAAGAGTCTCAAAATGAGATGATCCGACTTTTACGAGGAACACAACAGCCACTACCACGCAAACACATCTCCCCCAAGATCAATCATTAGCGGTGGGAGATCAAAATGCTAATCTCATTAACACTGAAGTTCCTCCGCTTCCATACTGTGATGCTGATCTCCTTGACACTACTAGTTCTACTCATCCATCATGTGGAGCTCAACCGACTGCTAAACCACCAATTATTGTTGGTAGCTTGGCACGTTCTCGTCCTGTTGACTCTGCTTGTCATGTTATACGTGCAGAATTATGATGCTTAATGCAAGACGAATTTCACCTTAAAGACAGAAATCATCATCCCCCTCACCGAGGCTATGAGGAGTCATCACCTTTAGCTGAAGCTAATCTTCAACATTCTATTCTTGTAGATTTCAAGCTTCGAGATGATGACCAAACAAGTATGAACACATCGATCATTATAGAGCCATCATGCATATCCGACGAGCTCCTGACACACTGCTTTGTTAAGTTTTCCACCACCCTCGCGGTCGAATTCGCACTTATACTCCTTCCAAGGGAATCCATCCATACCTTGACTAACTCACAAGATTTTGTAGAATAGTTCAATGCAAATCAGAGGATCATTAAAGATTATTCTCATCTCTACGATCCAAAATGAGGGTGAATCACTTAAGGAATACTTCCGAGGTTCTCAAGCTCGCTAAATACGAGAGTAACCAACTATTAAGAGGATTTTTCCTTAGGGCTCCGGAGACTTTTACTCATCACTAATGTGAGATAATGGGTCCGCTTATATGCCAATTTGGTTCATCATGTGGAAGCACAATACTACAGGCTATAAATGCCCATCGCAAATAATTTGAACAATCTACAGAAAACGTAAATGGAATGCGGACATTCCATCAAAACAAGCAACAAGGCGCATCTACTCCACGCCCTCAAATCAATGACGCGAACCACGACTAGAAAAGGAATACACACCGCTGAACACATCTCATGTTAACATTCTGATGGCTATTCTAGATGAAGAAACCATCAAGTGGTCACATCCATTGAAACCAAATTCAGGAAATCAAGAGCAACATTGTCACTTCCATCGAAGTCGTGGACATACTACTGAGGCATGCAAACAACTCAAAGAAGAAATCGAGAGGCTCATTCAACAAGAATATTTACATCGTGAAGAATCAATCGACTCAACAAACATAACTCCAATCGCAAGACAATCATCACAGAAACAACAAAATAGTCATCAAACAGTTAAGGAAATTGAAACAATCGCAGGAGGACCAATATTATATAATCGAGTTCTCATTACCACGTCTAAAGAGCCAGAGTTAAATAAATCTCGTATTGATCATTCCATTACTTTTAATGACTCAGACTTAGAAGGAGTCCATGTTCCTCATCAAGATTCACTTGTCATCAGCGCAGGGATCGATGACCCATACTATAATGTTAAGAGAATTTTGATTGACAATGGGAGTTACATGTCTTATTTTACTACATTTCTTAGCATGAGCTTGGTTGGGGAAAACTCCAACCCACGCAGACCATTATAATGGGTTTGATAATTGCTGCAGAGAGGACAATCACCCTTCCTGTTGTCCACGGAGAATTCCCTCGACAAGTGACTCATTCAATCCAATTAATGGTGGTCAAGTCAGATTCAACATATAATGCTATCTTCGGAAGGCCCTCAACGCAATAAAGTCTCACCTCTTTGGGATGACCCATATGTAGTTATGGCTATGGTCAAGCCAGGAACATTCAAGCTCAAGGATCCAGAGGGAAAAACTTTACTCGAACTTGGAACATTGAATCTCAAAATATTATCGAATTCAATGCATAATTATTGCAACTTTTATTTTGTCTCTGTCATTTCCTCTTCAAACTCATATCTCATTAAAATCATCTTATGATTGTATCACACCTTATTAGAGTAATGAATTTATAGCTTGTTGCATATAAAACAATCTCCTTCATTTAATCCTCCCACTGAGAAATACATAACACGTTGTATCTCCGGCATGATCAATCCCATGGGGACTTGATCGAACCTCTTCAATACAGGTAAGAAATCAAGTAACACTTTGGCTAATACTTAGGATAGGTCAAAAGGTCATTAGTGGACATCCCACGGCCTATTCCATACGGGTAATATATCAAATAATGTTTTGACTAATACCTAGGATAGGCCAAAAGGTTCTGTGGACTTCCCTCATCCGCATAAGCAAGTTTCATAATATTCCGACCAATCATCCCGAATAGGTAAAAACAAAACAAGAGCATATCACCTAAAAAAATTATTATTTTTCATTGAGAGCACTAACATGATGATATAAGAAAGAATCAAAATTCTGATACAAAATAATAACAATACATAGATAAAAAAAATACATCCTCAAGTGATACTACATGATATCAACGTCCTCCTCACCACTAGGAGATGCTCCCTTGAACTCACTCTCGACTCCTTCATCTCCTAAATTTGGCGAAGGGTCTTCGGATACTTGGCTGGGAGATAAATTCTCAATACTAGCTCCGGTTTTGCATGTACTAAGCAGTTTCCTTTTAAGAACCCTCGGATGAAGCGCTCCTCTAAACATTGGTGCTCCAAGTCCTTCACTTCAACATCAAAAATATGATTATGAGCTTCCTGGACATGGTCTTCGATAGTATCGCGATAAACCAGGGAGTTCTTAAAGTTTTCTACTGCCTTCAAGGAGATTTCATTTGCTTCCACCTATGACATTATAAGCTCCTTCTCAGAAAGACGATCTTGTAATGCTTTCTTCTCCAGTTCGAGAGCTTTCTTCTCCTCAAGTGTCTGAGTCTTTTCTCTTTCCTCTGTCTCACCTCAATTAGCTCATCAGTGCGCCCATCTCATCGTAGAAAGAGAAGTCACATGTCACTAGCTCGACACTTATTAGTGATCCTCCGAGTCGCCACTTCTTTGGCCTTAACACTCATCTTCGCTCATACCGGCTGATATTTTACCTTCACAAATTCAGTATTTCACTCGTCTAAAGCAACACCCAAATGAGCCATCAGCTCTAATGTTTGAGCTACCTACAAAAAAAACCATCACAAATATTACACAAAGAAACCTTTAGAGTGCAGCAACCTTTTGAGCATATATTTCAGTATATTTTGGCTACAAATTGTTTGTAGATGTTTCCCAAACTCATAATTACCATCCTCTTTTGCAGACCAACCAGCTAAGCATATGAATGTTAGTCACTACATTGGTTCAAATAAATTTTAAAGGAGTTTTGCAAGCCCTCTACAAAATTTCACCAAGGAACATCAACTCTGCAGACTCTTTCAACAATAATGCTATCACTTCAAAAGTATGTTATTTAGAAAGTGATTATTAAATGTTATTGCAAATGACATCAATTTTTAATCTTTACTCTTTATTTGTTGATTACTTGTTTATTTCAATCATAAAGTTTCAGAATATTGTTAGAGTAACTTACAAATAAGGGATAGAAACTTTTTGAGTTATTTCTGCACTTAAATTCATGTTCTTAGGAGGCCGTTTATTTGAATTCTTCAATGTTTTTAGTTGCAGTAATAGAAAATATAGAAAAGCTTCTACTTTACCAGGATCGCATTATCTGCAATGAATAACAACGAGTGTCCTGCAAAACCTACCCTCGTTGTTGGATAAGGTAGCTGCTACTGCTCATCTTGATGATACTTTTTTTACAGTAGACATGATGGGAGTGACGGGATAGTCTCAATTTCACCTGTACTGCTCCTTAGGGACATTCCAAATTATTTACAGTAAATCTTTTTTTGACTTTGTGAATATATATATATATATATATATATATATATATATATATATATATATATATATATATATATATATATATATATATATATATAATGCAAAACTTTCAGATTAACTTATAAAACATGATGCATGTGACTACATTTCTCAGCAGAGACTTATCGTGCAGCCATGCTAAAAAGCCCAGTTGAAATTGTAGACAAACCACATTTGAAACTATGAAAATATATTCAGAAAATTGAAACTGTGATGTCTTTTATAAAAGGAGGCTCCGTCACTTCATATTTATAGTTGGGACGTGTGAAGGATACCAATCTGACTGCTTTTGATTTTGGAAAACCTCACCATTTGCATGGATATAGTAGTTTTTAAGTGAAGTGTTGTTTCTGACCGAGTTATAACAGTAACTGCAGCGCCTGGATGCTTGAGTGAGAACTTTCAAAAATTTTGCATTGCAGAATCATTGTCCATTCAAAATTTGGAATGATAGGCACATAACATAGTCATTCAAGAAAATACTTTCATCTTTCATATGTCTATCATCTTTTTAGTTAATAGGTTTAGCAAGCTTTAATCACTGAATTCAGATTTTATATACTTATATGAAATAATAGAAAGGACATTGATTATTAAGTGCATGCATGGATCAAGTTCTAACGTTAGCAAGGGCTTAGGAACACATTGTTTTCCCAGAAAGTGAAATAAAGCCGATTTTACTTCTGCTTGCAGTAGCTATAAATGTTATAATAACATGTTGGAAGCACCATCCAGACTTTGTTCTACATCCGAATGGAAAAAAAAAGTGAACCTAACTAATCTTAAGATTTGTGCTTACTAGCTACTTATTGTAAGCTGAAGTAGAGCTGCAGAAATATGATCGCCACTACATCATATTTCCCCCATTGTCCTTTTCTTAATAGGGCCTTGTGTCATTATTACAATTTCTGACGTCCATATCACATTGGAACTAACAGACTGCTGTAGCAATTACTTTCTCTACCATTCACGGTATTTCTGTTCTTACCCGTCATTTAAATTCAAAGTGCTACAATTAAGTTTCCGTAGTTTAAATTGTTTTGAATTCATCAACTGTTTATTGGGCAATCTTCATTAATAACTCGTTTAACCTCTAGTAAACATTGATGCGGTCATGAATATTGCTCATGTAAACTTGTTTACACATGCTTTCTCTCGTATGTGATGTTATAAAACGGTGCATGGGCATTTTCTAATACTAGGATGAATAGATAGATCAAAGGTAATATTGTGCAAAAATATGAGTAAAATAGAATTAACATCATTTATAACCTCAACAAGAATGAATGGAAGAGGATTCTTACAGTTAACCCCAAATAGTTGATGATGACTGATGAGCCGTAAAAACGAGCTTATGGTCTGACATTTATTTTCATTTGTTTCTGCCCAAATTCTTCACATGTTCCATTTCTTGCCTTTTCAGGGAAATGCTGCATTCAAGGGAAAACAGTGGAACAAGGCTGTTAATCTCTACACTGAAGCTATCAATTTGAATGATTCAAATGCAACGTATTATTGTAACAGAGCAGCTGCTTATCTCGAACTTGGGTGGTGCGCATGATCATTCTTGTATAATCATCATGGACAGATCCCATAATATGTAGGATTTCTGTTTAATCACTTTAGACAATTTTTTGCAGTTACCAGCAGGCTGAAGCAGATTGCAATCAAGCCATTTTACTAGATAAAAAGGTGATAAGAAGATACACGTGAAGATCTTTTGGCTTCTATACTGAATTCAAAATATCAAAATTTGTTATTCTCTGCATCTCAGTTACTTAAAATGCTATAATTTTAGTTTTTTTAATGCTATAATGGTGCTTATTTTTGATGGTCCCGACCTGTTCTTTGTTTTAAATCTTAATTCATTCAGACACGTAGGATTGGTGTCTGGTTTCCTTTATGAGATAATGTGCAATATTAGTTGATATTTCTATATAGTTTGTTCAGTTTGTAAACGTCCATGGAGCCATTACCTTCTTTCGAGTAACTGAGATGCTGGAATTTTGGTTTCTAAAACATGCTTGTATGGCTGTTATTAATTAGGTGGAATATTTGTGGGTGATTAAGGGCCTGTTTGGCATTACTTTTTTATTTTTTGTTTTTTTTAAAAATATGTTTGGTCATTGTTTTGTAAGTATTTTGATCTTTTAATTTTGAAAATAAATGAAGTTAAAAAAAAAAAACTTCAAACAAGTTATAGGTATTTCCATTATTTTGAAAACATGAACTCTCAGTTATCATGTGTTGGCTGGTACAACCACGGTTAGTCAGTTTTCATAGCCCCACTATTGCCACCATTGTTGATAGTTGCCACCGTAGCATTGCTAGTGCAAGTGCCACTGCCACTGTCACCGTCTTGCTGTTGTCGCAGCTCATCACCACATTACCACCACCACTATTGTTGCATAAATTGACTTTAGTGACATCTATTTAAAAAATTTGAAACAATCAATATTTAAGTTACTAATCATGTTTTCATTTTATATCAAAACACAAAGAAAAGAAAAATAAGCAATGAAAATAAAATGATTGCAAATGACCCTTAAGTGATTGTCATTTGTTTGCACCTGATGAGTGCTCATTTCCCAAAAAAACTCTACAGATTACCTGCTACGATCCTCTTAAATTTCTGGATTGCAGTGTTTCTTGTGATTTCCAAATTTTATGTCATGTAATCACTGGTTTGTTCTCCTAGCGTTTTTTATCCTTCTCTCCTATATTTATTTAGTCAAGTCTAGCAACAGTATCTTTGATGGAACTCAACCTTCAAGAATACGCTTGTTTTATTAGTGTTAATTGCTTTATTTATTTCTGGCAGAATGTTAAGGCATATCTAAGAAGAGGAACAGCAAGGGAGATGCTCGTATCTTATAAAGAAGCTGCTCAAGGTACAAATTTTCTTATATTGAGCTTTGGTTAGAAACTATGCATTTTCTACTACACAATAAACCAAATAGTATCTTTTCGTTGTGTAATTAAGCATATCTGTTTTTTAAAATGCATAATTGTGCCATAGGACTGGTGCTTACATCCACATGGTAAGAAATGAAGGATTATTGTTTTTGTCAATTGACATGGAATTGACCCTTTCTCTCACCACTGATTCCCATATCTTCCTTTTCAATCCTCATATTTGACACTCGTGGTGGGTGTTCTCCTTCATGTAAACCAACAAATTGGGTATTGGTTCTTCATGTAATAGATTGTTGGCACAGCCTTTTTTATCTGTCTTCTTCTTAGCATATAATTATATTAATTAGAAGGTTCTTTATATTTGGAAAGTGATGTATGTTATTTAGGTGTATTTTAGATCATTGTATTCGTTATAAATAGGCTGATCTTTAATGAATAATAGGCATTCATTTTTTTTATCTAATATGGTATTGGAGGGATGCTAGCATTAGCAATTGCCTTCTAATCCTATTGGTTCTCTCTTGATCAAATGGACAGTGCTCCTCTCACTTGCAACACTTGTGCTCACTCTCACCTATGCATGACCTATCTCTTGTCGCCATTTCGCTTTGTTTGGTCTACTTGCTTGCTTTGTTTACTTGCATTGCTGCGATCCCTCAATGTATCCTTGCATCCACCAGCAATGCTCGCTTGCTTCTTATGTCACTTGTGGCCTCACTCATAGCCTATAACCCAAGCAACCTTGCAATGCTTGCTACACATTGTGCTATCCCGTGATCACCTCTCATTACATACTACTTGATCACCTCTCGCTAGATTCTAATGCTCATTATTGCTGCAACCATTCTCTAACTCATTATTGCTTGCTCACAAGTAGTGCATGACAACTTTATGACTTCTCTGTTGTCTATAGTTTGAGTTACCTCTTGAATTCTCTTCTCTTACAAATGTCTCATGGCTTCTCACTTATATCTTAATAGTCTGAAAACTTTCTTGACCATTAGTTCCAATATCAACAATGATATTAATTATCTTCATTGGTTGAGGTCATTTTACTTTTCTTGGTTTTTATAACAAACTCAACATCTTGACAATTCTCTTCCAGATAGCACTGACATGATTAAATGGCAAACATCAACCATGATGTTCTTATATGGTTATTCAATGCTCTTAGATTTTCAATTTCTTCAACTATTATCTTTCAAGGCTATCAAAATGATGTGGGATGTTTTCATTCCACATACTTTTAGAAAAGTAATACCTCTTGTGTTTACACACTCTATTTTAAGAAATTTTCTCCTTATGTAAATGTCATGCTTATCCAAGGACATTATATAATACATTGAGAGGAAAATATGGCAAGTTACTTTAGTACCACCCTTTCTATATGGATTGAACTACTTAGGAAAATTAGAATGAAGAATTTCTTGTGATTAAATTTATCTTTAGCTTACATCCTTTTTTTGCATGCATGTAATCTCAATTGATGAAAGACTCAATCCTTAACATTACGTGCTTGTTATATGATGTCTTATTTTTATATTAGAGGTCTATACTTTCTAACTTCACATTGCTGACCAAGCAATCTTAGTTGTTTGTTCTTGGGGTTGTCGGGGGAGTTGTGTGGAATTAATGACCTTGTTAGTGGTAGATGTGGCCATGGTTGTAATGCTAATTTTGGCATGCCTTTATTGCAACCATTGTCTTCATCATTTTGTTTTTCACAATAACTTACAATTCCATTTTGGTGCTCTTTCCTTTGGATTAGTTACTATCTCTATAGGATCATGAACTACTGCTTCTACAATCTCAAATATCCCTCTCAACATCTCATATTGTTTCTTCCTTTGGGTTTGTTATTGTCTTTAGTAGTACATTATTGGTTTTTTCAGTGCTTCTTTCTATTTGTCATCTTCAACCATTTTCATTTCTTTTGCATGAACTTTTATCATCTATTATTATCATGAAGGTTTTCTTTCTTCTATTTTTGGAAAGGCAATTGTGCAAACCTCAAAATCTTTATCTATCATGTATTTTTTGTCCCCCAAGTTTTGGTGTACTTATTATTTATTCGATATCTCACAAAGTCTCATGAATATTATGTAACCTTTTATCCCTCTTGTTGTGTTTTTTTCGGATTTTAACTTGATAAAGAGGAGTTGTGTTTTATTCCTTATGTTCTTTTATTCCATTTAATGTTATTGTTAAGGATCATCATCCCCAATAAACTTTTAGGATTTCATTATGTTTTCTTACGTTATCCATGTTTTATCGCCATGCTTGTTAGACAAAAACTATTATGTTTTCCTTTTCAATTAGTCCACTAGGGCATTTGAGGTCCGACCTTTCCTTGCTCATCCAAGTTTCACTATAATTTGACATATTTGTTGATGATATTTTAAGATCTATTTGGATTTACTTAAATGTCGATCGAAGGTCTTTTATGTATTTTAAATCTCTTACTAATGCATAAAAGTTTATTTTCTCATCTTAATCATAGTTTTATGTATAGGTAATGCATTATAATTTGGGTTTAAGATCAAATTGGTCCCCCAACTATTTATGAAAGACCAATTTAGTCCCAGACTAAATAGGAGAGCCAATTTGGTCCCTTGACTATTTGATTAGGGGCGTGGTGCAGTGCGTGAATGAAAATGAGAAGAGAGTAGGGTTTATTAGTAATCTACTTATTTTTATTTTTTTGTTATTCCGAAAATGCCATGTAGTATTCATTATTTCTCTACAACTTTCCGTTAAATTCTAAATAGAAGGATCAACTTGGTCCCTGATTAAATAGTCAAGGGACCAAATTGGCCATCCTATTTAGTCTGGGACTAAATTAGTCCTTCATAAATAGTTGAGGGACCAATTTGGTCTTAAACCCATTATAATTTATAGTCTTAGTTTCTGACCTTCTACTTTTTTTTTTATTCTTATCCATTTGGTGTTGCTAACTATAGGTTTAGATGTGTGCTCAAAAGAAAAAATTTGTAATACAACCCTCTATACTCCAGCCTGTCCCCCTCTCACACTACAGTTTGCTATATCCCATTTTGCATGCGACTCAAATACCCAACCTCCTCGTCTCTTAGGCGTCACGTGAACTCCACTATAGTCGCCTCATTTAATCGACCCTAATAGAACCCCAACTCCATCCACTTGCACCGAGTAATTTGTTATCCCCTCACACATGCAGAAGCCTAAACCTAAAAACCTTCTTCCCTGTTTCCCAAACTCCCCAGCTGGCCACCTTCTCTCTCTAAACAAAGAGAGAGAAAACCTATTTTCTCTTGCTAGAAAATCAGGAAGTAAAAAAAATTGAGAGAAAATTCTCTCTCTGTTTTAATCCAAACTCTCTCAATTCACATTGCTACACGCTTTATATCTCATCATGAGAAGGTAAAAATGCTAAAAATAAATACCTGAAATGTGTATTTTTCATACAAGTGCGAAGATCCAAACCCATTTTTCTTAGCATGGTGAGATGTCATCTAAGTTCGTGGTGTTTACACCACTCATGTCTTTCATGACGTGGTGGATATGTCCAACATACCTGAAGCAGCCCTTCATGTGGGAATGTCATCGGGATGCTATTGAAATGATGTCGATGCATAGTGATGAGGATTCAAATAAACTAAAATGAATTGAATTTTTAAGCCTAAAATTGAAAATTAAAATGATTTATAAATTGAACGTATGTTCATCAAATTTTGAGATGAATAGACTTACAAAAATTGAATTTGGATGAAATCAAGATGAATCAGGATGCTCATTATCGAACATAAGGAAAATCTTTTATCAGAGAGCAAGCACATGATGAAATAACTTATTGTTGTGCATGAACAAGGCTCTTTAATGAATATTTAGATAGTGTTTTGCATTGAATCAAATAAATTAGAAGTAGCCTAATGGAATCTAAATACATATTTCCAATAAATTGGCATCTCAACAAGTTCAAATGAGATTCTATTAAATCTTTTGAGTTCAATTATTAGAGACAAGTACAAACAATGATATATTATTGAATTACAGATAAACCTAGAACTTCTTATGCCATCGGATAGAAAGTATTGATATAAACTTCAATTGAACTATTACACGTTATGAAGCAACCATTCATTTGACTCAAATGTTGTGCAAGGCATGCAAATATTTAAATGTATTGAATTCATTACATGAATTTTGAAATGATCTTATATTTTTTTCAAGTGCTTTAAAATTTATGCAAACTCTTAAAGAAATGAATAAAGCGCTTACATGTATTATGAAATGATTCTAGATTCGATCTCATTACATCAAAATGCATGTAAGTGTTGTAAGAAATGAGTAAAATTCATATAAGCACAAAAAATTAACATACTTACATGAGCCTTGATATAATGTTAAATGCCTAAACTTAGTGTATTAGGATGTTGCACTGGTTAATATTACTCGAATGGGCTATAACACAATGCTAAATGCTTCAATTTAGCGTCTGAGGATGTTGCATTGATTAACATTACCTATATGTGCTTCGATTAGTGCGTTAAACGCTTAATCATAAGCTTTGAGAATATTATATTGGCTAAAATTAATAATAATCTAAGTTATGTATATATTTTGAATGATCAATAATTACTTTTTTTATGAAAATATAAGTTTTTTGTATTTGAAGTTAAATCTAAAGTTATCAATCATGGATATTCTCAAATGGGTCTCTTCACTCATATTCTGGAAGTTGTAAGTCCCATTTGATTAGCTTGATCCTTCTTGTCATATGAATGAAGTTGATGAGACTGATCCTAAAATTGAACATTCTTTCTTAAACATGAGATTTCATTTTTGTATTTACATACAACCATCATTGGTATTAATAGAGAAATTTCGTATTTGAAATGTCACTTCTTGATTATAATATCGGAAGATATAATCATATGTATTAACCATAGCCTCAATCTTCTATATTCGTAATATAGTTGACAAGATTTACGATATGATCAATTTTTAAAGAATTGAAACAACATATAATCATAGACTTGATTCTTTGTTAAAAAATAACAGAGTTGACAAGATCTAAACATGTCAAAGATTTCAACCGAGGAGTTATTATTAAAAATTTTCAAAATTTCTAATGCTAAATCATTTTAAATCTATTTTTTTAAAATACAAAACTTAGATCCGATCTTCTACAAGCAAGCAAATAGAATTGAGAATGTCTATTCTGATGATGGTTGTGTTGATTGTAGATTTCAACCGAAGAATTTATTATTATTATTATTAATTTTTTGAAATTTAACACCAAATCATTTTAAATCTACATGACAATTAATTGTGAAATGATCATAAATTTTAATGGAAAGAAAGCACTTAAATGAAATTCATTATTTAAAACTTTAAAGCAAATATATCAAATTCACCTCTCACTATCTTTTATCAAGGATGATAAACTAAGAAAATTTTAACTCACAAAAGAGCTAATGTCAAGTATATTGTTATATTTATACTCAAATAAATCTTATGTTAGTAAGGACGTGACCCTTTTATTTGTTTGCATGATTTTGCTCTTATATAACATCACAAAAAGTAGCGGTTACTATTAGAGTTATTTGTTTGAGGGGTTTGGCTTTTTGAATAACCCTATTAAATTACATGTAGGCTGTACCCAATGGCTTTTTCACTTAAGTCATAAATTATAAGATATATTTGGCAGCTAAGGTGGGCTTAAAGTTATTTTTTAGATAAACATCAACTTAGGTCTATAAGGTTTCCTTAGACGAAACAACTCACTGTTATTAATAAAGATCATTTGGTCAAGTTGGATTGACTACTCTTTTGACTAAGTAGACTAGAGACCACGACAGCGGAATGACGGAACCATGGTATCTTTTTTTGGGTGCATCATCATTTCTCTAATCATACATTTTAAGTACTTTAAAAAAATCATACGTATTAAATGAATAATAATGAATTTCATAAATTTTAAATTCTATTTATTACTATTATGCACTAAATAATTAATGACTCAACGAATAGCCTTAATCAGAAGTTCTCTCTCAACACAGACTGATAATTAACTATAGGTGCATGTATTTATAGGAAACCTAGAACTAGATATAAAGATCGCACAAAATGAGGATGAAATCTCAAGGTAGTGTTCTCTTCTCATCGAGAGGGTGGATGCAAATTTTCGGAGCCCACATGTGTTTAGTTTGGGTTGAGGTTTGCATTCATTGGATGACCCATGAATAACTTATTTTAAAGGATTTTAATTACTTATGTTAGCACAATAGGTTAACTCATCAAGATCATCTAGTCGCACTCCCTTACCTTTGTTGTGTGTGGACACCTCTTATCATGGTAGATGTAACTAAGATCTACATTTATTGATTGCCCTACATAAAGGTAACAAACAATATGTGTTGTGTTTATTATTTTTTTTTTTTGTGTTTGTGTGTGTTTATGTGAGGGGACACCACGCAGATCCGCAGATGTACTCATTAGGGTGATTGGGTGCGACATGAGAAATGATGTACTATTTCGAGAGACAAAAGTCACCATCCTACAATGGACCTAATCACCTAATAAGGACTCCTAAGGCTAATGGGTCTTCGAATGTACCAGAGATCTTTCCATTACTTTATATGGAAAAGTAAAATAGGGTTTATTTTATGTCGGATTATTTAAGTTTCCTATGGAGGCAAGCCCCCATAGTTAATTATATCCTAAGGAATGAGATTTCTTAAGAATACTCTTGATTAAGGTAAATGATTGTTATCTCCAAAGATTTCAAAAATAGAACTATCAATCAATTGGTTATTTTTAGAAAATCAGTGGGATTGATAAAAGGAGAGTTATTATCGAAATCAAAGAGAGTAGGGGATATGCTCATGAGGAAACCTAGTGAGCATCCCAAACTATCTATGATTATATATTTTTGAAATTGAGGAGAATTATATGTTTGAGTTGAATTTTTATTAGAAATCTAGGGCTATAATTCCTGATACAAGATTAGAAATGTGAGGTGAGAATTTATGCTTGTAGCCCCAAAGAAAACAATCTTAGATCCCTAGGGAAGCTTTTTAAGTCAAAATCTAAAGAAAAATGGGGATATGGACTTTTTTTGCAAGATGATTATGTTATTATTTACTTAGAAACTAAGTCCTTAAACTTATCCCATAAGATACTAGATCATGAAGGCATGAATAATGACCTAAATTTAATGCAAATTTTTTCATGTTTTATTTTGATTTTTGGACATTTATATTTGACACAGGCTATGAGATTTTATATGCTTAATGCATGAGAAAGTTAATTATGGGTTAAATCAGGCTATGAGATTTTATATGCTTAATGCATGAGAAAATCAATTATGGGCTAAAATTAGAAAGAATGATGTGTGTTTCCACCATGACTTTCAAATGTCAATCAATTTTCTCTGATAAAGGTGGAAGCCCTCTATTGGCAAGAGTGAAATAATATGATTTATGCGTGATATGAAACATACAACATCCAACATCCAACTAAGGGGTTGTTAAATTTTTTATTATCTTGATTTATGTCCTAGGTTTTAGATGAGGTTATGAATTGTTTAGTTTAATTTTGAATTGATTAATTAGACATAAAATTTATTTTTCTCTAAGAGCCTAATCGCATCCAGGCCATTCAACAATCATCAAATAATTAAGAAATTAGAAAAATCATACCATTCTAATTGCGCAATCATAAACATAACATCAATCAATTTATAAAATTAGCACAAAAGGATAAGAGGTGCGGTATGCACCATCCCGAAAAGAAATGTGGGTAGTCGAGCTCTACTCTTATACAACTCGGATTACAAATGAATAATTACAATTAAAAGGAATTCATGTTATGAGGGTCTTCATTCTTTATTCTTCATTTTTATTTCTTCATTTTGATTTGTTTCTTTTCTTCCTTCCTTCTGACTTGATTGAAATATGGTTGCTCCAAGGGCATCACATGGTACATAAGACTTGATTTTATAACCAATGTTCATTCTAATCCTCCCATAACATTCATTCCAAATCATAATGGCAAAATTTACATCAAAATGGGAAAGGTAAATCTAATTAATTCTTCAAAATAATGGTTAAAATACATACCAACAAGCGATATATAATAATTTGGACTTAGCACATGTACCAAGTCCATGTCTAATTTGGACTATGCTTAGGGGCTAAGCAACTTACACAATAAAAGTATTTATATTCTTTTTATTTTTATTACAACGGTCTCTTAAGCACAATCCCCTGTAGAAGACATGATTAGGTTAAGATCGTCCTATCATCCAGTTTATGTACATACACCCTAACATTCAGTCTAAAATATTACACCACAAAATAAAATCATGTATCAAACCATGTACCGCCCTAACGTAGAGCTAGAAGTGGTGACTTAGCCTATTGTGTGTGTCATTTAAGGCTTGTGTGACATGTCTTAGCTAGGTTTTAAGGTTGAAAATTTTCAAGTGTGAAAGATTCAATTTAGATGGTGGTTTTATTTCAAGTGATTTAGTTGACTTGTCAGTTTTAGTTGGTGATTTGATTTAGTTTAAATGAACCTACACTTAGTGATTAAATGTTATGAAGAGAAGAGAAGAGAGCTCTCTTTCATCCATACCTTAAAGCATTTCTAAGGTAGATTCATTAATTAAATTCTCTTTAATGAATGATTTATTATGTGTTTTAATTAACTCTAAGTTTATATTCTCTCTAAATAGCCCTATTCAATAAGAAAGACATCTTAAGATTAGTTAGGGTGGATTATTATCACATAACACACACCTATTCATTTCTTTCTATCATGTGTACCATGCATATGAATAATCCTAAGCATACTTATACATACAATGCAAATTTTAGCACACTTTGATGATGAATGCAAAGAGATGTGATTTGAAAATTTGGATATTCCATTATTAATTGGATCATTAATGCATGTCTTTGTTATGTAGAAAATAGAGATTTCTCATCCATTAGCTAAATGCGTGCATGTATAAAAGTTATAAGTGAGTTTTTTTCTACACCGGTAGGTGTGCAAGATTTTAAAGTACTCTGACTCGGGATGTCCAGACTGATATATCACTTTTCTTAGATACATGTAGATGTACAAAAAGAACTAAATGGATAAGGAATCATACAAAAGATTATATTTGATTTGGTTGTATGATTTACATATGTAATATGAAGATCCTTCCTAAGTCTTAATATAGAGATGCTTAGGAATAGATTTAGGCAAGTGTTGTGTTCTTTTCAAATGAATTATATACTTGCAAATCATATGTGAATCTATGTTAAGAGAAGGAAGAGAACTTCATAATATACATCTTATGTTATCATGACATGCAAGCTTATAAGTATTTATAACTAGCATCACTTCATTTATAATTTTTGATTTATAGGTTTTTAAAAAAAAAAAAATTTTGGTTTAATAGTGATAATAGCCACTTATATTCTTAATTTTAGCCAATACATGTAATTTGACATAAAATTTTTAAAAGAAATGAATGCATGTTTTTATATGGTAAATAATATTTAGCATGATTGGAAAGAAATAAAAAAATGTAAGCACATGAATCCATTCACCCTAATTAATTCCTAAGGACAATCATATAAAATTAGATAATTTAAAATGGATCAAAAATTCTTTAAGGAGATTTTTATCTTTGAATTTGATTTGACTTAAAAAATATGAGAAGAGTTTGCTAGTCTAACCCATTTCCCCCATGTGTGAATTGGTTTGGTTTAATTTAGAACAATTAGATTGATTTTATATTTTGATTAGGTTAAGGTATGAATTAAATTCATTAATTATCACTTACCTATACCACTTTAATATAATTATCCAAGTAATTATGAGCCAACATATGATATGCAACCGTATAAAAATTAAATCAATAATGCATCTAAGAAATGAAGGGGCCTAATCCAATTGGCTCACAATTATTGGTTAATTAAGCTAAAAGTTTTGATTAAGTACTTTTATAACCCTCTTACACATGTAATTTGATTATAATTTTCTTTGAAATTCTCGTAGGTTATTGAACACCTAACAATCTACCCAATAATTGAATGATTGAGTTCTAGAATGATTTGGTTTTGAGTTTGATTAATTAAATTATTTAACGAGGTGATTAAGCCATTAATTAGTTGCAAATTGATTAAGTGTTATCCAAATGAAGTAAACTTAGGGGAAAAGATTAGAAAAGATGTATTAATCTCATTCTCTATGTCCATTCACTGTTTCATAATGATTAGCCAACTTAATTAATGGATTCATTATTGTTTAACATGCTAATTAATCATTTAATGAATTAAGAGAGGGATCAAGAATGAAATAAATTCCAAGAAAATCATAAGAGGCAGAGGCCTCCGAATAATCAATCTCATAAAGTTTGGAATTAATTACTAGAGTAATTAGAGAGTAATTAGCTTAATTATATTTCCAATAAAATCCAAATTGAGTCAAAATCACTGTTCAAAATTAATTGATTTTAATTTTCTATTATTCTTCTTTGAATTATTTTTAAAATGAGTATTTATTTATATTTTTTTGGATTTTTCTACAATTAGTTATGAATTTTGGAAGTTTCACTATTAAAATCGGATTAACTAAGTCTAATTAAACTCTTAATTCCGTCGGGCCACGTGGCGGCTGACGCGACATGCTTTCCACGTGACGCGACAAGATTGGTTATTTAAGTTGTCACATCCGATAGCTAAGTCAGCTGGCGGCGGATGCTTTCTCGCGGTCGTCGATCAAAGATCGGACGCGAATCTCGCGATTTAGGCTAAGAATTACGGATGATCGTGATTTGATCGGTCGTCGATCTATCATGCGAACGGAAGGTCCATGATCTGTCTCCTCCCGAGCGGCGAGAGACGGATGTCGTCCGTCGATCGGAGCGATCCTCACGAGCTCGAATGGAAAACTCAATTCATCCACCTTGAGGAAGCACAAGCAACACATCTAACGGTGGAGATCGCGTGGCATAATGATTTCTTTCACAAAGGACCAAGCAAATTTTACTCTAAGGTCAGTTTCAATGGCATACCTCTTTGGAGGCTATCACCGGCGCTTCCAACGAATGAGGTAGCTTCGTCTAGTAAAGACAAAGCCCTGTTGAAGAAATCCGGTCTTGATTTGAAGTGGTTTGCTTGGTCGACCAAGCTCCTCTTCAATGGCAATCGGTCTTGATCGAAGTGGCACTTCTCGTTGCTTGGAGGCTTGGGAAATGGTTCAATTGAGCTTGACGAGGTCCAAGGATGGTGTTTGCAAGGTTAATTACACTTTGGTTGAGGATTGGGTGAGTTAAGCTCGATTGATCTCCCTTTCGGTTTTGAGTAAAATCGAAATGGGAATTAAGAGGGAATGGGGAAAAGCTTGGGGAGGTTTTGATTTGACTCTTAGAACTTTGAGGAATGAATCTCTTCTAGTTTGAGTGAGAATGAGGGGGGGTATATCTCCCCTCCTTGGATTGGACGGTGGATGGTTGATTTGCCGTTTTGGCTCAATGGCTTGGATTGGCTGATCGGTTTGAGCTGAAAAATGTCCCACATGGGTCATTTTGGGTGGAGGAGTGAGGGAGAGTGGCTACCCATGTGATTGGTGAATTTGATTTGGGTGATCCAAGGGTGATTGGAGGTTGGTGCCTCTGGTCATGGCCAAAAGCTCATTGGGTCATGTTCACCACCCCTATGTGGACTAATAGATGGGTGCCAAGTGGCCTTGGGAAAGGAATGGCCAAATTCCATATGAATTTGGTCATGGGATACCCTTTAATCCAGGGCAAAGTGGTCATTTGGCTATGAGTTTGATTTGGATAGATTTGAAATGATTTAAAAGTGGGTTGGGCCAAATTTCAAGTGATTTGGAGTTCATTTGATTTGATTTGGCTCAATTTGACCCATTTGGGTCAAGTTGGGTCAAATTAGGTTAGGTTGATCAATTAGTCAAATTAGATCAAACTATAGGTTATGTCAAGTTCGAATGATCATTTTGGAGCCTATGGGTATCATTGGTTTGGTTTAATTTGATTTTGGTTCATTTAGATTCATTTGGGTCAAATGGGTCAAGTTGACCCATTTGACCCAATTGGGTTAGGTCATGGGTTGGTTTAGGCTTGGTTGATCATTTGAAATGTATTGCAAGCTTTGGCTTCAATCAATTCTGATTTGGTTTGATTTCAAGTTGATTTGACCTTTTGGGTCAAGTTGGGTTCATGGTCAATTGGGCTAGGTTGGGTCTAATTGGTCAATTGAAGCTTTGGTCAAGTTCAACAAGTGATTTGGAATGAACTTGAGCCATTGGTTGCAATCAATTTGGATTAAATCATGATTTAACCCATTTTGGCTTTTTAGGCCAATTTGGGTCAACTTATGTCAAGTGGTCAATTAAGCTTGGTTTAGCTCAATTGATGACTTGGTCATGTTCAATCATTGATTATGGATTAGATTAGATCAATGGTTTCAATCAATTTCGCTCATAGTGAATTTTGGCTTGTTTATGTCTTATTTGGGCTAAGTGTTGACTTGGTCAAAATTAAGTTTGATTTGGTTTGACTTTGAGTGATTGATCATTTTAGGATGATTGTTGATCACAATGTGAGGCTTGTATGAGCTTAGTTTAATCCAATTTGAGTTGGATTAGAACTTAGCTCAAAAAGGATCTTTAGGCTACTTTGGGTTAAGTGAGCCTAAATGGGTCAATTGACTTGATCATTACTTGATTCAAGTTTGGTTGAACTCACATATGGATTTATGGTGGAAATATAAATCCAATTGCAAGTAGTTTGGAGTCAAATGGGTTTTGGTTCATTTGACAATTTCAAGTCAAAAGGATGAACATGGGTTTGACTTGGATTAGTTTGCTTTTGGCTTGGTGATTGTAGTTTATATTTATATTTGGGCATGTGATTGAAGGAGTAATTGTTTGAAGAGAAGATCCATGGATTTGGATTGCTTTGAGAATGATTTGGCTAAATCTAATAAATTGGCTTAAAGGATATAAATTGAGTTTGGATTTGAGTTTTGAATTTATATTGATTTGATTTTGGCCATTTAAATTTATATTTCATCTATATTTGTGAATGTAAATGAGAATATAAATGATCCATGAGAGAATCATGTGAATTAGGAGTGATTTGATTGTGAATTTTGCTAAGGTAGGTCAAAAAGTTTGAAAAAGGGGTTTTGATTTGGTTTGATTTATATTCATTTGATTTGGATGATTTGGATGCCAATTTCGTTTATAGTTGTGAATACAAATGATAGAATAAGTGATTTATAAAGAAATCACTTGGCTTTGGGTTGATTTGAAGGGTTTGGCTAAGTTTATGGATGTGATTCATAAGACATAGGAAGGTTTTGGATTTGGAATTGATCATGGGTTCCAATCATTTGGAATTGAGGTTGGATTTGGAATTGATTTTGGATTTGAATCATTTAGGATTGGAATTGAATTTAGAGTTGATTTTGGATTTGAGAAACTCAATTGAGTTAGGATTGATTTGAGATTTGAGAAAAATCAATTGAGTTGTAATTGATTTGGATTGGTTTGAAGGAGTGTACATGGGCTGGATTTGAGCTATAGGGTAAATGGTTGCCTTTGATCCCTAATGCATAGCCTAATCCTATGATAAATTTTTCTAAGTCTCTAGGATTAAGTTAAGTGTTCACTTAATCATTAGAAGTATCTCAAAACTAAGGAACTCTTAGTATCTAGAGGAGTCCTATGTCTAAGATGAAAAAGTTGAGAGCTCATTCCAAAAGTGAGATCAATTTCTCTTTTGATGTTTGATTACTTAATTCTTTCTTCCATTCATTTGCCTTGTTCCTATCATTTGTTTTTATTCCAATACATATCAAGAAGCATTATATATCTTTCATGGAAACAAGCTATAGATGTTGAAATGAGTGTTCCACTCATTCTTCATACATGGGATTTAGTTGTTACCCCATTTGGGATTAAATTAATTGCTTGCCAATGGATATTATTGCCAAAGTTTATCTTATAAAAATTGACTAGTGGAGAAGGGCTTCATACAAGTCTATGCGATGGACTATTTGCGCTCATTGTTTGTCGCTTTTTGTAAATTCTCTTATATGTAGTTGTCAATAAGGATGAGCTATTCTAAAAAGTGCTATCAAAAGGTCATTTGTGAACAGCTCATGATCACCTCTTTATGAAACTTCGTGTTTAATTCATTTGTTGGGCTAGTTGATATTTTTATCACGTTGGCTCATTAGCTCAAAATGAATGAATAAATAACTAAATAATATATCTTTAAATTATATATTATTATTTTTGTATTTTTTAGATTTATCAATTGATTATTAGATAAGTATAATGATTCTATTGTATTTGGTTTGTTATTTATTTATCTTAATTTCTATGAAGTTGTTTTGAATTCAAAAGAGCCAATAAACATGATGTTCTTGAACGATTTCAAACACAAACTGATTTCATATAAATGAAAATTTTGACAACATGAAGACACACACACAGCAAGCTCATTTAAGTTCTACTCATTTATGCCTCTAACTACAAATTGATGCGAGCAATGTCTTTCTTGAGATTGTTCGTAGGAGACTTTTTGAGCTCAAGGCTATGCGTTTCGATCTCAAGCCTATCCCTATGATCATTTGTGTGCATTGTTCCCATGCTTATCCATATATCTGAATGGCGTTGTTCTAGTTACTAATGTCCCCTATTATGCCAAACTAGTATATTTGCTCACCCTTCTCAGCTAAACCCCCTTAGTGATGGGCATCTTAATGTAGGAATTGATTCTTCATTCTGTATTCCATTTTGCCCCTCAGTTCAGCAACATCTATGATTAGAAAATAGAGACCATCTTCTTTAACCCATCTAAACAGTTCTAGTTTTATCACTCCATCTTATGTTCTTTAATCCATCTTGATGATGTTTAATATTCATAGTAGTATAAATTGATTTTTGAGAGATTTACATACATAGCACATAATTTTTATATATTTACATATCTAACACCCAAAGATTGATATTTACAAATAGCACACTTTTCCTATGCAGAGAAAAGATGAATTAATGTTGGTAAGTATACTATGTTTGCTAATGCCTTTAAATTCTTCTATTATACAGATTTCAAGCATGCTCTTGTATTAGAACCACAAAACAAGGCCGCCCGTGATGCAGAGAAAAGGCTAAGGAGACTTATGAGCTGATGATCTCTTCTCCGTGCACTGTAACAAGGATGGCTCTGTTGCAGCTGCAGGTCCGACAGTTTTAAGGCCTGTTGAAGCAGCAACCCTGGCTTTTTAGGGTACCCTAATCAATTCAAAAAAAAGAAAAAGATTCCTGTTAGTTCAAAATTTTGCTTCTTTGAGGAATTACATTGCAAGCTTTTCCACATAGATTTATTTATATTTGTACCTGAAGAATGTCTCCCATGTAGAATTTCAAATATATATAGTTTATGAAGGACAAATCTGTCAGATGCTTATGATAAATTCTTGCAAGTTTTGTTTGCTGAACCCCTTTTAATGATAATGAATGAAGTTTGCCGCTCAGTTTTATGTTTTTCTTTCTTATTTTGTTAACTGAGAATATCATAAATCCTTAATATAAATTATATCATAATTCTGAAACAAACTTCTTGAAAGGAATTACTCAAATAATTGTTTGCGAGAAATACTTTTTTGTTCTTGATTTTCCGTAGTTTATGGAATCATTCGTGGATCACAAATCTGCATTGGTGCTTCTTTGTGGATTCAACTAAATTTCTTTTAAACATAAAAAAAAAAAAATCAAATCACATTATTTAATCGGTCAGATTAAAAAAAAAAATCTTTCTTCGATCAAACTAATAAAACTTAATTATCATATTTACAATCAATATATTTCGGAGAAATTTACATACAGCACATAATTCTTATGTAATTATAAATCTAACACATAAAGCTTGATATTTACAAATATAACATATTTTTTTCTATGCTATATGATCAAAAGATTAAGATACTAAATTGCCAATAAAAAGGTTTAATTTCTTAATCCCAATCAGATAAAAACCTTCTTCAACTGGGAGCTCCTGCGCTCACTAGCTTTAGCAATCACAAGCTCCTGCCAGTCTTCCCATTTCTCCGCTTGTCTTTCGCCCTCCAACATTTCGAGCACTTTGGACATCGGCGGCCGGACGTTGGGCGATCTTTGTGTGCAGAGGAGGGCAACCCTAATCATCAGCTCCACCTCCTCAAGATTGTAGTTTTCTCTCAGGTTGGTGTCCACTATAGAACTCAGATGATTCTCTCTCTCCATCCTCCTCACCTTCAAAGTATCGCAAGGATTTAACATAGTTTTTTATTTTTTGTTAGAAAAAGTTTGAATGAAAGACCTACAGATGTTTGCTCAAAACACTCTCTCTATATCTTACTGCGTTGATAGGCATGATTTTTTTTAAATGAAACTACTGCTTTGCTAAAGTTGATCAATCTTACATGATGAAGCAGCAGCAAATCATCTTCTGTCTTAAAGCGTATTGCAGGTTGTCCAGAGACCAGTTCAAGAAGCATGATGCCAAAACCAAACACATCAGTCTTCTCAGATGACCTGCCTGTGGATATATATTCAGGTGCTAAGTGAGACATTGTTCCACGAAGTACAGTTGTTACGGACGTCTTCTTCACATCCACCAGCTTTGCCAAGCCAAAGTCTCCAACTACAGCTTCGAAGTTCTCATCGAGAAGCACATTTGCGGCTTTAATGTCGCGGTGGATGATCTTTGGATTGCAACACTCATGAAGATATGATAGAGCTCGAGCGGTTCCTATGGCCACCTTTTTTCTTGTAGACCAATCTAAAACTGGATCTTCAGGCTTCAGCTCTGCATTGAATATATCAGGTCAGTTTCAGAAACATAAAACTAGATGGTTTTACTGTTTGTGATGAACAAATGAGTTCTACATATGGTTTCCTATGGGCTGTGACAAAGGAACATTACAAAGGCATCTGAAGGATATTTGGAGAAGGGGAGAAGCCAAACATTAATGCCTTATAGAAGTAGAAACTTAAACACACTTACAACTAGAGTTACTAAACAAGATAAACATTAAGGCAAGAGAATCGTGTTTAATTCCATCCATTAAACAGAAAGCACAGAGCGAAATGAATCAGAGGCTGGACTACTGAGCGATCATGGCCACATTTATGCAACATTCGAAAAGAGTCAACTGCTTAAAGTACAAGCTAATTGACAATTTGGAAGCGTAACCAAGTTAAGAAGACAAGTAGAAAGGTTTTGAAAAGTATACAAAATATATCCTAAAGTATATAATTTGGGGCATTTGTATACCTAGCACATAATTCTTACATATTTATATATCTAAGGTATAAACTTTCATACTTACATAAATAACATCTAAATCTTTGATATTATATCAAAAATAGCATTATTATCAGATCAATCATTAATTTTTTAAAGAGGGACTTACATGCATACCGCATAATTCTTATATATTTACATATCTAGCATCTATATCTTTAATATCACATCAAAGATGCGATTATCATATACTTTTTTAAAGTGAAATACATATTTTCATGCATAGGAAAGTGCTATATATGTCAGTATTAAACTTTAGGTGTTAGACGTGTAAATGCATAAGATTTGTGTAAAAGTATGAATCTTTCTTTTTTTGAAGTTAGATATGTACTTTTTTCATGCATAAAAAAGTGTTATATTTGAAAATATCCAATTTTAGTTGTTAGATATAAATGCATTTGTGTGCTATGTATATAAACCTCCCAAAATCTTATCAAGGGAAGAACTCAAGATGATTTGGGTTTCAATTAAACTAAATGGTGCAAATACATATTCAGCTTATTGCACAAAACTTCCATGAAAAATATAGCTTTTTTAAAGATATATATAAGAGTACCTCTTAAATTGTGAGCAACACTTAGATTGGGCATAAATGGATAAACTAAGAGCCTCTCTGAAGGTGTTGTGAAGCCAATCAATTTTAAGACATTTTGATGGACAGCTCTGCTGATTATCTCAATCTCGCGCAGGAAGAAGGATTCACCGAATGGACTCAGACCATCCTTCAGTCGTTTTACTGCAATATTGCTGTTGTCCTGAAGCACTCCTTTATACACTTCTCCATAAGCTCCTTGTCCCACAACATTATTCTCACTGAAGTTTTCGGTTGCAAGTTTTAATTCTTGCCATGTGAATCTTTTCAATTTTCCTAACGGTATAAATCGAGTGTCTTCTCCTGAAAAATTCAAATGAGAAATAAAATAAAATAAGGGTTATTAGAATTAATTTTGTATATAATATCAAGATAGGGTAACTCGAGCTTTCTGGTTGGTTGGCTCCCAAAGTTCCACTCTGTAGGAAAAGAACCAGTTTAAAAACTTCGTTTCTATGCCTCATTTATACGTGAAGTTAATTCAAATTCAGGAAGCAAAAAAAAAGGGGAATAAAATAGAAAAAAGATATGCCTACAAAAATACACAAGAGATTTATACAACTCGACCCAATTGATATATTAGTAATCTAATGCGTATAAAAATTTATCTTGATCTGAATGTAAAGATTGAGCAGCCAGTCTAACATACAAGTGAGAAAAGAACCTGGAACATCAACAAAAAACTTCACGTTTGTGAAATTTCCTTATAGCTATACAGAGAAGGAAAGCAACTGCAATAAGAAGGAAGCTGACAGCTGCTCCAATACTTCCCTGTACGAACTTAGTCTTAAAACTATCGGATACTCCTGCGTCCAGAAGGAAGCTTTTAGCCATTTTTCTTCAAACAAAGAATAAAAAGATCGCCTTTGATGCTTAGATCTTCGTAATCTAAATTAGATTCATCTAATTTTATTAGTTCGAATTATTAACAAGTAGAAAGGTTACCTTGACTGAACAAAGCAGAGACACACGAGTACTGATAACCTTGGCCGCAGTTTAATTTGTTGCCACTAAAACTGCACCAAAAATTTCTATGATCTTGACTTAGCTCCAAATACTTGGGAGAATGGAAGAAGAGAGATATGAACTTACTCGTAATGGGAAATTTTAAATAATTTCTCTGGTATTTTCCCAGTCAGATCGTTATATGCTAAACGGCTGCCATCCACAAACCAAAAAATAAAATAAATAGTTGAATGAAGAGCATTTTACTCGCTTCCAACTGAACCAGAACTCCATGTTTTTTGAACAAAAAATAAAAATTAATTTACGTACATATCGCTTAAGCTTGTGATATTTGTGAAGGAATCTGGAATGCTTCCATCAAAGTTATTTTGATTCAGGTACCCTAATCAAGTAGAATGTTCAATAAAATACTGCTACAACAAATATGCTCATTTCAAAGTTCTAAGCTTTTAGGGGCTGTTTAGTTGCCTGTATTTAGAGTGTAAAGTAAACTGAATATAGTGTAAAAGTAATGCAGTGTATTTGGATTATTTTAACTTGTTTGATTGAAAATTCTACAAATACAAAAATTCCTTTTTTTTGTTTGGCAAAATAAATGTATTGTAAAGTATTTTTAAGATTATCGGCGGCAGTGGCGTCTGATGATCGGCGGCGACGGGGACCAGTGGTGGCGGTGGCCGAGGGCCGGTCGGCGGTCCGGTGCTGGGCGGTGTGGCGGTGGTGTGCGCGGCGGCACACTTACACTGGCAGGTGTATTTGGAATTCGCCCAAATCGGACGAATTCCAAATACACACAAAATGTCCATTCTAATGCATTTCAAATACACTACAAATGTATTGAAATTTTATTTTGCATCATACCAAACACTCAAAAAATTAAATTTCATATATTTGTTTTACTTTACACTCTAAATATAAATACCAAACAGCTCTAAAAAAAATAAAATGATCCTCACAATTCTTGGAGATTTTTAAGCTTGCTGAGGGAAAAAGGTATCTTTCCAGTCAAACGATTATTCTCCAAATTAAGAGTTTTCAGACTCGTCAAATTTCCAAGTTCTTCGGGTATTCCACCAGTAATGCTATTATCCCCTAACAACCTGTAGGATATAAGAAACATTGAAAAGATCAACTTTAATGAAAATAGTTATATAAAATTATTTAAAAAAATATTATTTATAATGAATTTTCACATCATTTAGCAGAATAAGGCTATATACTCTGGTTTTCAAGTTGATTCACAAATAGGGGTGTGCATTTGATTAATTTGGTTAGTTCAGTTGGTATTTTCGTGAAACGAAATAAAAAAATCAAATCGACCAAATTAGCACTAAAAAATGAATAAATTGAATAACATAACCATATTAAAAAAAAATGAAAGAGTATAAATGTACAAGCAAAAAATATAGGAAAATTTTATTAATTAAATTAAATATATACATATCGTAAAGAGGATTTCATATTAGTGTAATTTAAGTTGCATCAAATAAGAAAAAAAATTACTAACAAAAAAAAATAAAAAAAAAAATTATAGGAGTACATCATGATTCATATTTATTGATCACATTTAAGTAAATAAATTTAAGTAAATTATAGAATAATCACTTATGTTGAGCTCATTCCTAACATTTCTCCTTGAAACCACTCTTGCGAATAAGAATATATATATATATATATATATATATATATATATATATATATATATATATATATATATATATATATATATACACTACACAACACACACACTCAGTATCTATATTTATAGATTGGTTCGCCTATAAAAATATCATTTGTTAGTAAGATTCAAATATAATATCTGAAAAATATGATCACCATATATATCGCGGGTAAAAATAAATTTGAAATCGTTGCTCTCTAAGAGGGCAATAATATAAAAGAAGAAGTAAAACAATGTATTTTATCATTTGATCATTTCATTCATTATCTTATCAATGAAAATTAGAATATAAGCATTTAGTATAAAGAGAAGTGCATGTAAATTCAGTAGTATGTAAGTAAATTCTCCTGAAAAAAAAAATCTGACCACAGCAGATCCCACCAAATCAGCAAAATGGTGAACACATGTCCACAATAAATCCAACAAAATAGCCGAACCAAACCAGACAGCAAAGCTCGCCAAATCTGCAAAATAATCTCAACACCATATCCAAAATAACAGCCGAACTAAACCAAGCAGTAAAGTTCGACCAACCAGCAAAGTAATCCCAATAGCATATCCAAAATAACATCCAAACCAAACCAGCAAATTGGTGACCACAGCAAATCTAAAATGACAGCAAAAATATAATTAACAACAAAGTAAGTGAGGTAATGAGCTCTCATATACCAACAAAGCTCACCAAATCAGGAAAATCAACTCCACAATGACACCAAACCAAATTAAAGTTTGCCAAACCAAAATAATTGCAACAATATATCCAAAATAATAGCCAACCAAATCAGATTGATGACCATAACAAATCCAAAATGCTAGCAAAAAAGTAAATAACAACAAAGATAGTGATGTAATGAGTTCGTATATACCAGCAAAGCTCACCAAACCAACAAAATACCGACCATAATAAGTCCAACATAACAGCCGAACCAAATTACTTTTTAATAGCAAATTAGAAGAGATGAAAACTCACAAGCAGCAGCAAAATATATATATGGTTGCATCTAATGATTTAAATGACAACAAAGCATAAATCATTTAAACCATATATCTCAATCTCTAAAGTTTAAAAAGCTGCATCTAAATTGAAACAAATCATTTAATATTTTAGTCAATACCTACTACCTGCCTCTTCAAATACTAAATAACAGCAAAGTGAGTAAGTGAGTAACTAAAAATAAGTTAAATAGCAAAAAAGATAATGTCATCGTAAGTCCGTAATCATATAAAAGTGGCAAGAAGTTCAACATCATAGAATTAAGTAAATAGCTAAAAGTTCACTACTCATCAAACCTTCTCAATAATTAAATAAAATAAAATCTCCAAGAGCTTTGTTAGCAATTTTTTTGAGCAGCAAAAGTAAATGAAGTTTGTGTTTCACTTGTAAATTTTGGTAAATGTAAAACAAATGAATAAATAATTATTCTAATTAATAAGCATAAAAGAATAAATAATTATGAAATTAAGAAGTACTTTCATTAAATTTGTCAATGTATTAATATTTTCTTTTTTACATTTATGGATTAAACTGTCCATTTGCTGATCCAATCATATGCACATATTATATACTGCGATTTTGTGGATAATGAACTTCTAAATGCATTAAGAATCGATCACTGTAAAATTATCGATCATAGTAGAAATTGAAATAGCTAAAATATCACGAGCCATGTATGAGAAAATAGAAAATCTTGGTGCATAAACTTTTCACCAATTTAGAATGTCAAAATCATCTTTCATGATTTCAGACTCTTCAGATAAATACTTTTCTAGATCTGATTTGTTATCTAGATCATCCTTGCCAAAATTGGAACTTTTGAATTTATCTATCATTGCATATCTTCTCCCACAAGATTGCAGTTATAAAACACCATACTCTTCAGAAGAATTTTGTTTCTCAAGTAGACCACTCTCTACTTGGCTTCCACTTACTATCTTTATTTTGTAATTATAAAACATATCATAGCATGATAATCTAATAAGTTGTGTCACACCATAATTCATATATTCATAACAAACTCTATTTAGTGAAAACGAAACTAAAACAACAATAAGATATATATTTGAATTCATTTTTTCTACAATACCCCAATATTTATCAAATTTTGTCTTCATTTTTGAAGTCATGTTTCTCACATTTGGATCATCATCCATTTTCAAAGAAGAGAACACAATTTCATGAAAAAAAGAATTTAATGTAACATACAAAGAACCTAAAATTCTTAAAGAAAGCATAAAATTTTTCCAAGAACGGAGCAATCTTCTAACATTCTCCCAATCATTATCATTTAAATCTCCCTTTACATTATGACCGTCATCATCTTCTTTCTCTAGTTCAGATTTAAATTGAATGTCAATCTCTTCGTATCTTTCAAAATCTTTCTCAAACTTAAGTGTTGCACTTAACATTAAAAATGTGAAATTCCATATAGTATGAACATTTAAGAATAACATGCTTTTGCTTTTTATTTTTTTCTATGCCAATACATTCTTTAAATTTTTGTAGCATTACAGGTGATTGACGAATGTATTTCACTACTCCTCGAATATGGTGCATAGATTCACATATCTCTTTTAGACCTTCTTGCATTAAGTTAATAATGTGGTATCGTCTCATATGTGAAGCGACCAATACTATCTTCTCTTACCAAATTTAAATTGAGTGTCGGTCTCATATATCTTTAAAAGCTTTCTCAAACTTAAGTGTTGCTAACATTAAAAATGAAAATTTCATCTAGTAGGAACATTTAAGTATAACATGCTTTTACTTTTATTTTTTCTATGCATTCTTCTTCAAATTTTATAGCATTGTAGGTGATTGTGAATGTATTTCAGCTCCTCGAACATAATGACGATTCACATATCTCTTTTGATCATCTTGCATAATTAAGTTAATAATGTGGTATCTATATTAAGCATCAAGAATAATACCACCTCTCTTGCCAATTTTTTTGCGGGTGTGTGATGCCTTTTTTGAACATCAGTATCATGAAAATCATCAATTGATCAATAAGACATTTCTCAACTTATTGCCCAAGTAATTTACTGTATAGATGGGATAAAGTTTATAACTCTTTTGAGTTTATCATCATCAATAAAATGGTGATGCACATATAGTTACTTTGTTGAATGGATGTCAGTGTTGTTAGACACACTATATGCGGGACTTGAGCAGTTGTTTTAGAATTGCTCTCTCATCCAAAATTGAAAATAAATCAATGTAGTATTTGAAATATTGAACAACATTGAGACATGAAATGTTTAAACCTCAAACCTTTAATATGCTTGAAAGGCAATTTATTGACAATAATCATCGTTGCTAAAGCTTTCCTTATGTTTTCTTGATCAAATCTTAATGTCTTAAGATTTGCATAAACCTCTTCACCTTTAACACCAAATTGTAATATTAGTTTAATTTGATTTGGTGCATTATTAAGAGGATTGTTTTGTAGAAAGATGTTGTTAAGTTTGAAGTGTCATTCTCGGATCGTGATATGATTTTTCATAATAATTATATTTGTTCATTTTTTTCTCCTTGCTTATTAGTATATCTCACAAAGTGATCCCAAACTTCAAATCTAGGTTTAGGAGCTTTCCTTTTTTTTCATTGAAATATGTGGCTTCTCATTACTAGTACTCGTGTCTCCTGTAACTTGAATTTGTTGAGTAATGGTCATAGCTTTGGAGGAGCTAATAATATTTGAACTATCGACAACTTATGTCTCTAAAAGATCTAAACAATAATGAGAAAAGAAAACTATTGTTTAATAAATTACAAGAATAAAATTGTTTTCGATTAAAGAACGATTGAACACTACGATAGATCATATAATGCTATGAGTAAAATATTTATAATGACTAATTATTGCAACAGAAAAATATTATCATATAATAAATAAAGTAAGCATTGATGAATAATAATACAAAATCAATTCCAACAGGAAATGTATCTCGATAATATTGAGAAGAGATGAGCATGATTGAATAGTGTTGTTTCATGTTCGCATTTCTCAATCAACTCCATCAAGAAATGCATCCCAAACATTATCATGTAATGTCACATTTCTCAATATTAGCATTTAGTGTTGTTTGCATTAAAGCCTTCCCAATAATATTTCGTGCATAGTTGCATAAAAATGGTAAGAGCCTTTACCAATTATTAGATAAAATGTGAAAGATAAATAAGTAAGATATACACCACTACAAATAATTAGATGCATTAATGGTAGGCTATAATGCTTCCATGAATCTGCTGACAACATTATAGGCTTGCACAAAAAATCAAGAAAAGTTTGGTTCAACCATCCGCCAACTCAAATAAAATAGAAAATCAATTATTCATTCAGCTACTATAAATACAAAATCCAATCATCCAAGTCTTCACCTCTTCGTTCCATGAGCGGCTAGGGAAAAAATACTCGAAGGCCAAATGCCTAAGGAGCGAAACCTCGGTCGAAAGATCGAAGAGTCCGAGTAGTATTAAACTCTTACTTTACACGAGACACGGTCACGGTCCCGCCTAGTCGGCCTAATTGCCTAATTAATCTTTTCTACCAATTAATCGATTTTTTAGATTAAACCAAAATTTTTTAATTAAAATCAAACACCCAAGACAAAATCTAACTTAATTGAATTTTTGGTTTAGACTAACGAATGCACAACCTTATTCACAAACAGTAATACACTTACAGAACTTCCAAATGCTTCAGCTCTCCAATTCCTGGTGACAATTGTCCTGTAAATCCCATGGAATTCAGTTCCCTGCAAAAATAATAAGCAAATTTTTTTATTAGTATGATTATATATATATATATATATATATATATATATATATATATATATATATATATATATATATATATATATATATATATATATATATATATATATAAGAGTTCCAGAAAAGGAGGTTCATAAATTTTAATAAACTGGATGGTAAAACAAAATAGAAAAAAAAAGGCTTAAAAATTGCTTACACTCGAACTATATTATGGTAATTATCACAATGTATGGCTTCCCAAGAGCAAGTTTCAACATCCTGTTGAATCCAATTAAGTAGCTGATTTTTAGGAGCATTTAGACTTTGCCTCAGCGCAAGCAACACTTGTGCTGTATTAGAAACATAGGTATCAGTGCATATTAATACAATAATTAATAAATAAAAATTCATGCATAAAAACATAAATGCTTAAATGCAAGAAAGTATTTATTCAAATTAAACATGTTCACTAAATGGATAATGAAATTAAGGGGACATTTGGGATCACTATTATAATAAATCTATCTTATACATCAATTATATAATTCTTATTTGCATACATTTCAAATAATCTATTTGATTTAAATTGTGATCTAATAAAATTATGTAATATTATATTCAAGATCCTCATTCAATCAAACGAAGCTAACACCACAGTATTATCAAGACTATTTTTTTTTTTTTTTTAAAATTAGTATTATCAAGACTATAAACTAGTAAATGTTTCTAATATACCACAACTTTGAACAAAACCAAATTAAAAAAAACAACAACATTAAAATAGATAAACAAATATAATTTTTTACTTTTTAAGGGTGTTTAGTAACATATAGAATTTACTTCAAGTAAGATTTAGTAAATCCAATACATCTGAATTTAGTAAATCTCGAGCTGTTAAATCCTGAAAAGTGTTTAGGATTTTTTTTTTTAAATAACATATCGATTAATCATTAATACTATTAAATTAAAATAGTTAAAATTAACTTAAACTATATTAAAAAATAATATTAATTATTATATTAGTTAAAATCAATTAACTATCAAACTATAATTAAATTTTAATGATATATTAACAAATTATTAATTGTACTCAATTAAAATTAACTTATATATATATATATATATATATATATATATATTAATCAATTTTTAGTATTAATATTAATATTAATTTAAAGTAATATGTATTAACATTAACTATTAATTAATTAAAATTAATTAACTATTAGATTATATTAGTAGATTAATATCTTAAGAATTAAACTACAAAAACATGTGAAGAGAAAAATCATAGGAATTAAACTACATATTAAAATATCCTCCCCTTTCCTCCCTTCGTGTGCTTCAATTTTTATAAATCCCGTAAATCCGCCTTTCTACAGGATTTACTAAAATCGAAGATTTAAGGAACTTTCAGAATTTAAAAGATTTACTAAATCTCCAAAAAGTGTTTGATGGGATTTACGAGATTTAAGCGTTTAAGTCCCATATAAATTCGTTACCAAACACCCCCTTTATGTTTTATTTTTTTCTTAAACAGGGCCTAAGAAACACCACATACGCATGATTTGAAGAATCTGGCAATAAAAATTGAGTGTGAATAAGAATTCAGCACCTTGTCTGTCGGCCTTCGTAGTATGGTGCATGGAAGCTAACATGAAGATCAAACTGAACAGCTTTATATCATTCATTCTCTCTCCTGCAGCCAGAAAAAAATATATTGATATAGTGATAGAGAGAGAGAGAGATGTTGAAGTACCTCAGTATATGGGGGATTCAAAAGAGAGACGGGGAGAGAGAGAGAGGGAGAGAGAGAGAGAGAGAGAGAGAGAGAGAGATGTTGAAGTACCTCAGTATATGGGGGATTCAAAAGGTTATCTCGATGTCGTCTAGAAGTGAATGAGAGAGTTCTCTGAACTTCCATTGTAACTCTCTGCTCAGAGGGAAGGGGGAAGAATTGACCAATGGTGAGTCAATGAGCCAATCTGGATTGACCATTGATTAGTAAACTGAGACCACAAACAGGATCCAACAATCTATTACAACACCACTAATTTTAGTCCTTTCTTATAAAAAAAAACGAAAAGAATATTCTTTATAATAAATATTTAAATGAAATACTCCCAAGTTCTAATGATAATTAACTTAACAAAACACTTGAATCAATCTTCCCACAACTGTAATCCGAATTGGCGAATTGTCTTTAGAAGTTGAGAAAATCATTTCCAACACATCTCAGCTATCGAGCTATCGATCATTCAAATCAGAGATATGATTAAGTTTGAAATCAAATCAGAGAGTTCCTAACATCATTTTAATATGTTGTTTGATTCTCCGAAAAGATAGTGACATTTGCATTTTTCTTTTTCTTTTTCTTTTTCTATTGCTTTGTTTGGGAGAAAGTAGAAGTAAAAGTGCTAAAGATCCTCAAAAAATTATTAAGAAACACACATATAAGAAGGTAACATTACATTTTTTTTAAAGTTTTGAACGTTGAAATTATTCTTAATCAAATTTTTATCCATCTTTCATTATTTTTTAAACCAATTTTAGCTGATTCATTGAGAGCTTAGGCTTTGAACTAAGAGAAATTAGATTCAAAATGTAAGTTTTCAATTAAATTCACTCAAAGATAAAATAATAAACAAACTCTCAAGATTTATTATTTGAAAAGTATTTATACAGAGTTATTTTTAGAAAATAATTTTTTAGCGTATTATAAATTTTTTATTTTTCGAACAATAATTATTTACATTGATAATAATCTAATACATATTTTATAAATTATTTTTCAACATAGATATTTTTTAAAAAATAGCCAAAAATAATGTGTCAATATGTCTAAATAAACATTATCCTATAATTTGATGAGTTAGAAGTGACCAATTTCAAATAGACTATATATGAAATGTTGCTTGAATTATATATGCTTTATGGTGGATTGAAAAATATCACTAATATTAATCTATCTAAAATAAAATAATTATTTTATAAATATATTTTGATGATATTTAAACATTAAATATTATATAATTGAATATAAGAAATTATGCATGAGATATGTAAATTCAAATTTAGTCGAGTGCATGTTTTAGGTGAATGAATTAATGTTTTGAGAGAATTGGGATGATGATTAGAGTGCTTAAAGCTTCTTTTAGACAATTTCTTTAATCATTGCACATAATAACAATTCAATATGTTATATTTCGGTTTGTCTATTCATAAGATTTTTTAAATATTTTTATACAGTTTATTGTATTATTAATTATGATCATAAGTAGAGTTAGGTTTGGCAATAAGTGGGTATATAAATTTTTCTATTTTATAAAAGTCAAATCATAACTTTTTAACCGCCACCATAGGTAGTCAAGCTATGTTTGAGAATCCAACTTTTACATCACAGATTTATCAAAATACAGTCAAAATATATCACACTAAATCACACTACAATAGGGTATAGACTGCATGCACTGCCATCGTCGCCCCAAACGAGGTCTTTTGAAATCACTTTGATTTTAAAGTTTTATTTTTTTTCTTTATTTTTAAATTTAAAATAACATGCATTTAATGATAATAATTACTTTTTTAAAAAATATCCACAACACCTAAAATCAAGATATTTTATTAAAATACACAACTAAATATATTTTTAAAAATAACATAAGAATTATATATGTGTGTATATATATATATATATATATATATATATATATATATACAACAACAACAAGCCTTTATCCCACTTTGGTTCACATGAATCATTTGTCTCCACTGTGTCATATGTGTCAAATTCTCATTTTATTCAAGTATACTAAGGTCATTTTTATACATCTTAACCAAGTCTTTTAGTCTTACCTTTCTTAATATAAGGCAAATCTAATGCATCTACTCTCCTAACCTGTCATCTGGACTGACGCTTTATGTGGCCAAACCAAAGGCAATCTTTCTAATCTTATCGCCATTGAGCTACTCCAACTTTTTCCCGAACCTACTCATTTTGCATTTTATCTCTAAGAGTAAAGCCACTCATCTACCTGAGCATCCTCATCTCTGTAACTCAACTTAGTCTTATGCTTCTCTTTTATTGGCCAACATTCTGCACCATAAGTCATTGCAAGTCTTAACACATTCTTATAAAATTTTTCCTAAAGTTTAAGTGGAACTTTTCTATCACACAACAGGCTAGATGCATTCCTTCACTTCAACCATCCAACTTGAATTCTACTAATAACATCTCCATCTATTTCACCATCATTTTGAACAATAGAGCCTAAATATCAATCGCCACTCTTATTAATGACTTGTTCACCTAATGTCACAACACACTAGAACTTCTACAACTAAAATTACACTCCATATATTCAATTTTAGATCTACTTAAATGAAAACCTTTAGACTATAATGTTGACCTCCATAATTCAAGTTTCTCTTGGACTCCCTCTCTAGTCTTATCAATAAGAAGAATGTCATCAGCAAAATGCATGCACCAAGGTACATCTTCCTGTAAATGCCTAGTAAGAACATCCATAACTAAAGCAAAAAAGATAAGGGCTTAAAACTAATCCTTGATGTAATCCAACTAAAATAGGAAAATATTTTGTCAATCCTCCTTTTGTTTGGACACAAGTAACAACTCTAGTATGCATATCCTTAATGACTTGAATATAACCAATATTAACTCCTTTTTGTCCTAGAACTCTCTAAAGAACATCTCTTGAAACTTTATCATAAGCTTTCTCTAAATCAATAAATATCATATGTAGATCCTCCTTACTTTCTCTATACTTCTCCATCAAACCTCTTAACAAATGTATAGCATCCATAGTAGATCTACTTGGCATGAAACCAAACTGATTGTGAGAACTTTTGTATCACATCGTAACCTATGGTCAATTACTCTCTCCCATAATTTTTATATATGTCACATTAACTTAATTCCTCTATAATTTGCACACTCTTGTGCATCGCCTTTATTCTTAAATATAGGAACCAATAAACTCTTCCTCCACTCATTTGACATCTTTTTAGTCTTTAAAATAACATTAAAAAGATTTGTAAGCCAAGAAATTCCTTGATCTCCTAAACATTTCCACACTTCTATTAGAATATAATCAGATCCTACTGTTTTTTACATTTCATTTTTTTTAAAGTTTCTAACTTCAGATTTACTAATAATGACGATAAAAAAACAAAATTTCTATTTTTATTTAGGGTATTAAGGTTGCTAAAATCAATCGCTTTCGGATCATTCATCAAATGCTTATTAAAATATCTCATCCACCTATTTTCAATATCCTTTCTAAGAAAAGTATTTTATTATTTTCATCCTTAATACACCTCACTGAACTCATTTACTTCTTCTATCTCTTGATCGCTAACTTATACATACATCTTTCACCTTTTTGATATCTAATCTATTGTATAAATCATTAAAGTTAAATTTTGTACTATATATCGCTTTCTGAATCTCTGGTCACTTTATATTTTTCTAATCAATTTTACATAAACCAAATTTTATAACATGATTCTTATTTCTGATCTTTTCTTGAACATTCTTACTCCACCACCAACTATTTTTATTAAAATAAAATTTCTCTTTTGATTCTTCAAGCATATTTTTAACAACTTGCTTAATTTCACTTGCTACTTTTTCTCATATAACATTAGCTTTCTTATGAACATCCTAAATTCTAAGCTCTTATACTGCTCTTAAAAATATTTTTATTTGTGTTTCTTTAAATATCTCCATCTAATCCTAGAACAATAATTTGATTTATTTTTCCTCTTACAATCTTTCATTTTAAAATCTAGAACTAACAATCGATATTGGGTACTTAAACTTTCACTTAATAATCTTAATATTTACAATCTAAAAGATCTATTTTTCTTATCAAAAAATAATCAATATATGTTTTACTAAATCAATCTTTACAATCAAATCATACAATACGTCACTTCCAAAGGGACGCCCTAGCATTAACATAATGATTTAAATGATTTATGTCATGATTATTTCGACAAATTTTACGCTGACTATCAACTATTTATCGTAACCCTTCACTTTTCACATCCGAACTTGGGAACGACAAAGATAGATAAATCTACTATCCATTTATATTTTTCAAAATAACAAACATTTATTTAAAATACTTCTTCTAATTTGAGTAAAATGCATAATCTACTGGAAATGGCAAAATAGATATTATAATCTAATAAAATTGATCATAAGAAACTGAAAAGAAAGACAAGAACGTTATGTTTAAATAAATGTAACAATGATATAAATATGAAAATGAATATCAAGTGCTCTGTGCTCCATTGGCGACTGTGTATTGCACCCCTTCTTTAAGACGAGTTGTAAAGTACTATACAAGATAAGAGATTCCTGTATCAGCATGGCGATTGAAGAGCCAATTTCAATATCACAAATCGTCATGAACCTTCTTTAAGACAACTTCCTAGTCAGATGTTCATCTCACTGTACAACTGTGGTTGGCAAGCAAATCATTTTCTGAAAAAAAAAAAACAATAAACAAATAAAACTGAAATATTTTAATGAAAAATATGCTTCCTTCAACATCATAGCATGAGCTGTTAACCCTAATAATTTGTGTAAATAGGCGTTTAAAGTACAGTTACCAAAATAGTCTAAAGCAGAATTCAGCACTTTTTTATGTCAACCACGTACATGAATCAACAAGCTTCATGTATACTGCAATTCACAAGTTCAAAATTATCAGATCATGGTATTAATTTCCACATTTTTAACAACAAGCTTCAAAGAGGAAATTAACAGAGACTACAACAACAACAAATAACAATAAGTCTTTATCAAAGAGGAAATTAACAAAGACTGTTAAGTAAAAATTCCATCTCACTTACAGTAAGTAAATCAATATTGCTCGGAGAATTTTTCCTTGCATGACTGGTAAATAAAGCCGAGTGCTTCTGAGTGCGGTTCATCATTTGAACTCTCTGCTGCACCACACACAGATGTGAAGTTACTCGTGTTGGTGTAAAGAATACAAGCTGGGAAGGTTTATATCATTCAGCTGTGTAGGTATTTATATGAAAGTAAGCATCAGTACAGATAGAATAGGAAAACACTTAAGGTGATAATTCTGCTGGAGCTAATACGGTGGGGATTAATGCTATTAATGTATTTTATTACATTTAATTATATTTCTTTAATATGCCCCCTATGATGTGCTTCCATCTAAAGCACCACTCTTTGAACAACGATGATGAAACTAGGCTTTTCGAAGTGGTTTGGTGAGTATGTCGGCTAGTTGAGCATGGACATGTGAAATTGTTAGCGAACCATCTGTCACTTTCTCACGAACAAAATGATAATCAAGATCTCAGTATGGGGCACTTTTAGAATGAGGGCGAAGCCAGAATAACGTGTATGAGTGATCAAGCATCAAGAAGACTCAACCTCATATATAAAGAAAGCCTCTGTTGAACAATGCCACCGTCACATCGTTGAAAGCTAACCCTACTTCAACGAGCTAATCTACCTCTCTCCCTATGGCTATATGCATTTGACACAACTGTTTACCTTAACAATCACATGCCCACGCCAATTCTCCACTAAATCACCCTTTTAGTCCCTTTTTTCAAAAACACCAAATTATTCCAAATTAAGAATATTTGGCTGCCTTTGCTACCCTTAGCTTTGTCCTTACACCAAACAGAAACTAGATCAACAATCAAAGCCATCCATCTTTCTCGAATATTCAAACTAACACAATGCCTATATTTGCTTTGAACCCACTAATCATCAAATATTCATATCTCGACACGCTCAGTTTGTCGAAAATCATTTTCCATCTCTTACAAACTTCCACAACAAAGACAACAAATTTAATCAATCTATCCAAATGGGTTGAAAATAGCCCCTCACTAGCCTCCATTTAGGGTTTAGGATATTGATGGCTCAACTATAGTCCTTAAATCTTGAACAATAAAGAGGGCAAAATCAGAAGGCTCGATGGTACCCAGTCTTAACTCCTCGAAAGCTTGTAAGTTCTCATTCTTTTGGTTGATTTCAACGAGCTCACTCCCACACTGCCAACAATTTACAGAATATTATAAGAACAAATTATAAATTGGTACATTCAAGGATTTTTGTGTCTATGTGTGCGTGAACATGAACAGAGACCATTTGGTTTAGATTAGATTACAATGTCCGTGTATTGAGAATGATTTGCACAAGAAAAAAATAACTACCATATATATATATAGGGGAGTTTGTAACAAATCAAAGGTGAGGAAATATTCAGTTATATATCTACGGCTAGGATTAGATAGCAACAGAAGGAATGATTTGTTGCAGTGAGAGCTTGTGCTGCTTATCGGTTTGTACTTGTCAGCATCTGCTTATTATGTATGGGAACTTTTTTAAGTTTAAATTTATTGTCAAATAGTTGCATAGTTTATGCCTCCACATTAGTTTGTCAACCCAAAACTATGGACCTTATAGTTAGCATCATAACATTCTTATTTGCAGACACTTGAGCTAGGTGATTTAGAGAATGATTTATAAAATGAGGCACGATATAAAAAATGAACTTCTAAAGTTCATTTCCTAAATGTTCTTAAGTGAAACTTTTAGGATTCAGAAGATCATTACTTCTGCACCTTCTTTGAACTTCAAATATCTTCTACTAACATTTGTGGTAAACTTATAATGATTATAGCAATCTCATTGAGAATATTCTCATATAAATCATACACACAACTAATGAATAATGAAAACAATGATAGTACACATATACTTATAGGTTTCCTAATCATGCAATATAATAATTTTCAATGAAAACAAAAAAAATAAAATAGATATTTATTATACTCTATATTTCATTCTCAGAACTAGCAAACTACATAATATGACGTGCTCATTATATATACTTACAACCTTTAAAAAAAACTAAAAACTTTGGATTTGACCAAATAGATGTTATTATAAAATTCTAGTTTTCTTCGAGGTAACCATCATTAATAAACCCTTTGAAAGTTTAAAAAATTTACATTTTAGCAAGTTTCTTTTAATGATTTCATAAATTATAAAACCAAAAACTAAAAATAAAAAAGATTTGCTAAGCAAATCAATTAATCATCTCCCATAATAAAAATTACCTTTATAGTAGATCTTTAGATCTACCTAAATGAAGCCATAATAGCTCTTCATAATTAATATAACTTTTATACAATAGTTAATTACTCCCTCACATAACTTCATTGTATGACCCACAAAGATTGATTCCTCTATTAGCACAATCTTTAACAATGTTTTTGTTCTTAAATATTAGTACAAAATGCTTCTTCTTCATTCATTTGGTACCTCTTAGACATGAAAAAATACTTGTATTAAATGTTTCTTCAACATTCATTTGTTATTCTCTTAGAATTCAAAATTTTATTAAAAAGTTATGTTAACCAAATCACTACAAAATAAACCATAAATCTAAAAATATCAACAAGCATCTCATCTGAACCTAAAATCTTACATTTAATGCATCATTTCCAAAGCCAATTTCACTTTAATGAGTAATATATGTCAGTATATTATTCACTATGCTCTTTCAAATAATTTCTTCTTTAATCCCTCATTTAATAATTGCTCAAAAGAAAATATGTATCTAACTTAACATCTTCGTCTTTGACAGAAATTGTATTATCATTACTTATAATGCATCTAACTTAATTAAAATCCCTAAATATCTTATCTCTTAAATGATACTCCTCAACAGAAGTATGCCTTATAAATGGCAATAAAATCAAATAGCTTAATTAAAGGCACAACATATGAAAAAAATATATGGTAAACTATTCCACATAAAAACAAGTTTGCTTAAAGTTGGCATTTGAAACTTAAATTATGCTTATTTAATTTGGGGCCTTGGACTAATTTGGAAACCATTAGTGATGCTTGTGCTTCATTCTGTTAAAGATATTTGACCTATATGACAATAATATGCAATATTTTTTACAACAATTTTCTTTAACCATTCAAACCAAAAGAATTGCACAAAAATTGGATTCATTTGATCTAGTTGATTATACAACACTGAAGCATTAGGATTAGTCCTTGTGAAGAAGCTCCACCTTGACAAAGAAAGTACAAAAGAAATACTTAAATAACTACTAATAGAGCAGGTTTAATAATAAAAATTTGGATGAGGCTCTTAAATCATATGCGTGTGAAATGAAAAGAAGAAAAGAAAAGCCAAATTCATTACATAGAACAAGTAGAAAAGTACAGGAAGAGAGCAATCTTACCTAAGCACATTTGTGTGAAAAATGAGAAATACAAAAGTTTCATCATCCCCAAACAATTATCTCAAAACCCCGTCAGCCTTCATCAAATTCTTGAAATGCATGATGTTTATACTTGGAAAGATGGCTGAGCAGAAATACATTACCACATCAATAGACCTTGCGATAAGTCACAATAAAAATGGGTCGAAACCTTCTGTGCGGTATGATCAGGCTTCGCAGACTTATCTGAACAGAGCTCAAAACCAGCCAACACGAAAAACTGCATAGCTTACAAAGTGGATCTCATTTTACATGCTTTCTGAATTCGTACCATATTTCATAATGATTAAACAACAAGCTATCATGAGTGTGATTCCCAACATACTCCAACCCAATCTTCTCAAGTCTCCTGGGGCACTCCTCCTTAATCCTCGAACAAAACTTGATGTTATGTGAGACAAAGATCCTCCCTTTCATTGGCTTCAGCTTCGACGCCAACCTCTCCAAACCAACCCAAACAAGCTGATCAGGAATGTGAAGAAAAACTGCACTGGCATATATCAAATCATATGAACCGTCAGCTTTGAATCGGGAAAAATCCATATCATCCCCTTTAAGTATGAGCGGGCGCTTATGAAGGAGCCCCTGCGAGGGGAGCTCATACCTAAGAGCTGCAAGGAGTGATAGTTCATCTCGCTCAAGGCAACTATAGCGACCTGAATCAAGGTACCGTATGAAGTGGAGACCGACACGAAGAGTGCCACAACCAACCTCAAGTACAAGATCAGAGGGTTGGAGAGCAATGGCAGATGCCAGGAACTCGAAGACGTCCCGACCACCAGCCCAAGGCTCTCCGTAGTTACTGTGGTGCTCCTCCACTAGCAGCTCTCCTGGGCAAGGCAGAGCAGTGTGATTTTCCCCAGCATCCTCGTAGTGTGAAACGCCATTGAATCTAAAAGCAGAAGAACAGAACCCTAAAATCTAGCAAGACTAATTCGAATAAAAAGCTGTCCTACGTTTGAGAGAGCAATTTAAAAGGAAAACAAAAGAATAAAAATGAGAAAATAATTACCTTAAGAGATCATTGAGCTGCTGTTCTACAGGGGGATTGATGCCTTTGCGAAGGGAATGCCAGGAGTGGGGAGTGTTGAAAGGATCAGGGAGAGAGTTGTCGTGGATCTGAGAGCGGAGCCATTGGATGTCTTCGGAGGTAGGAACGATCTGTTCCGACATTCGGAGGTCTCCGCCGCCACCGACGTCAGCGATATCCGGGGAGGAAGAAGGGCAGGAGGAGGACGGGTAGAAGGAGGGACGGAATAAGAGGAAAAACAGGAGTGCCCCGGAAGCCGACGCCATGAGAAGCAAGACGGATGCTTTTAAGCCCTTCGGCGGCGGAGAAGCCATGCGGGCGAGGATCAATTTTCAGTGGTTGTTTGGATGCAGGATTTGAGCAGGATTTAACACTTGGAGGCTTTGTGAATCCACTAAATCCGCTTTAGCATGGTTAAATCCAGATTCACTAAATCCTATTGGTAGGAGGATTGACGGGATTTAGACCAGCAGAAGCGCGCGAAGAAGGCTGGGACGAAAGACTAGGGTTACCTTCGCGACGCCTCCCTTCTCTTTATCGGTCGGCAGTGGAGCGGAAGGGGTAGAGAAAGAGGGTTTCGAACAACGACATGGTTAATTATTATTTTTATTTTTGTTTATTTTAAATTTAATTTAAAATTATTTAAATAATGATTAATTAATATATTATCTTAAATTAAGTAAGATTTAATAAAATAATAGATAATTGATACATGCTCGATAATTTATGATTAATTAATATATTTTAGATTAATAATTAATTGATATATTATATTGTGATAATTACATTTTAATAAATTTAATTATGATTATATTATTTTATATAAGTTAACTTAATAAAATTATTATTTAATTTACTTATTAAATTTTGATTAATTATGATTAATAATATTCTCTCAAATAAATTAAATTTATTAATTAAAATGCATATTAATTGAGCATATGCTTATACTCTCAAAATAGTTATATAATGTATTTAACACATATAGTGTGAACGAAAGTATAATTTACTTAATGATAAGGATTTTGTCATACTTATTTTGTAAAGATATTATTGAAATAGTATCGACTTAACAAAGTAGGATAATTAACAAATTTGAGGAAAATTTTCAGAAAATTCTTTTTTATTCAATTATATATATATATGTGCTAATAAATAAAAAATTATTAAAATTATGAGGATTATATGATATATATAGGCCAAATAAATAATTCAAGATAATATAAATCAAAGGATATTTTCATCAATATAGCAGATAAATAGTACAATAATGAAATGACTATAGGGGCTATTTGGAATCGCTTATACATTTTTTTTATTTTAATTTAAAACAAGACATATTTAATAATTATAGTTATTTTTTAAAAATATTCAAAAATTATTTTTAATATTTTAAAAAAATAATATAACTAATTTTTTTAAATAAAAAAATAAAAAGAACTCAAGCCATGGCTTTATATATAAGTTTCTTTCTCTATTTAATAAAAAATCTCAAATTTACGTTAGTTCATCTCACTTGACAAGTGTGGTTGGCAAGAACATCATTTTCTAAAAAAAAAAAAAAACTGAAATATTTTAATGGAAAATATGCCACCTTCACCATCATAGCACATAAGATTTACAGAATTCTGAAAGTTATTATTTTGTGAAAATAGGCGTTTAAGTACAGTGCTTACCAATATGGTCTAATGCCAAATTCAGTATTTTTCTGCCAACCACACGCATGAATCAACAAGTTTCATGTATTCTGCAATTCAAAGTTCAAAAAATTATCAGATCTTTAGATGAATTTCCACATATTAACAACAAGCTTCAAAGAAGAAATTATAGCTCAGTTTGAAGAGGCGAACCCCGGCATCAGAGTTTGAATCCTCTCCAGAGGTACCTACAGCAGTAATAACATTGGGTGATTTAAATGCTACAGCCCAATGGGATTAATAACGACATCCCCACCCACAAGATGGGTGGGGTGCTGGGTGGATACCCATTGCAAAATATAAAAAAAAAAAAAAAAAAAGAAGAAATTAACAAAGACGGTTAAGTAAAAGTTCCATCTTACTTACAGTAAGTAATTCATTATTGCCCAGAGAATCTTTCCTTGCATGACTGGCAAATCAAGCCGAGAGCTTCTGAGTGTGGTTCATCACTGCTGTTATCGTGTCTGAACTCTCTGCTGCACCACACGCACACAGACACAGATGTGAAGTTACTCGCGTTGTCGATGTTACCTAAAGGTATGTTCCATCCAAGTTGAAAAGAAGAGCAGTGTTGATCATCGAGCTCGGAAGCATAACCCAATGATATCGATGGCTCGACTACAGTTCTAGAATCTTGACCGGTGAAGAGGGCGAAATCAGAAGGCTCGATGGTACCTAGTCTCAGCTCCTCGAAAGCTTGTAGGTTCTCATTCTTCTGGTTAATTTCGCCGAGATCGCCGCCACACTGCCAACAATTTAAGAAACATTATAAGCACATATTGTAAATTAATGGTAAATTCATGAATTTCTCTGTGTTTGTGTGCACATGAACATGGACGGGGATCATTTGAATTAGATTACATTGTTTATATATAGCCATTTTTATTAGAATTCAGAAAAATTTACATACATAGTACATAATTCTCATGTATTTATAATATCTAGAACCTAAATTTTGATATTTACAAATATAACACCTTTCTTGTGCTTGAAAAGATGCATTTCACATTAAAAATAATAATAATGGTGCTATTTTTCATGTAATATCAAGGATTTAGGCGCTATGCATATGTAAACATCAATATTTAGGTGTTAAATATGTAATTATATAGGAATTGTGTGCTATGTACGTAAATGCCCCTAGCATTAAATATCTAGCACATTAAAATTTAGCACTATCTTAAAGTCAATAATTTTTAATGCGAATATAATATAAAAATAGCGTGGGATTAAATGAAAATATAGATGGATACTTATTTTATAAATTTCCTTGATAGAGGCACACAATCAATAACTACTAGAATAACCATATAAACCTCGCAGGATGCAAACATAAATAATCATTTACTATGGAAGATTATAAATAGAAGGAAAACATAATTCAATTTCCACTGAAAAGCTTTGACCTCTTAATGAAATTAATCATAAGAAAGAAATAATTCATAACAAATAAGATATGCATATTACCTATGTCAAATATATAACAATAACAACAAGCCTTTATCCCACTAAGTTGGTCACATGAATCCTTCGCTCATTGATTATGTGTCAAATCTCATTTAATTCAAGATACTAAGGTCAGTTTTATACATCTTAACCAAGCCTTTTAGGTCTACCTCTACCTTTCTTCTTAATAGGAAAATCAATCATCTACTCTCCTAATCTCTGACGGCCGACACTTTATGTGGCCAAACCATCTAAGACGACTCTCTCTAATCTCATCTGCCACTGGAGCTACTCCAACTTTTTTCCGAACTTACTCATTTCGCATTATATCTCTAAGAGTAAAGTCACTCATCCACCTGAGCATCCTCATATCTGTAACACTTAACATAGTCTTATGCTTCTCTTTTAGTAGCCAACATTCTGCACCATAAGTCATTGCAGGTCTTACCACCATCTTATAAAATTTTCCATTAAATTTAAGTGGAACTTTTCTATCACGCAACAGGCCAAATGCATTCCTCAACTTCAACCATCCAACTTGAATTCTACTAATAACATATTCATCTATTTCACCATCATTTTGAACAATAGAGTCTAAATATCTGAATCGCTCACTCTTATTTATAACTTGTTCACCTAAAGTCACAACACTACCACTAACTTAAATTACACTCCATATATTTTAGATCTACTTAAGCGAAAAGCTTTGGACTCTATTGGCCTCCATAATTCAAGTTTCTCTTGGACTCCCTCTCTAGTCTTATCAACAAGAAGAATGTCATTAGCAAAAAACATACACCAAGGTACATCTTCCTGTAAATGCCTGGTAAGAACATCCATAACTAAAGCAAAAAGATAAGGGCTTAAAGCTGATCCTTATATAATCCAACTGAAATAGGAAAATATTTTGTCAATCCTCCTTGTGTTTGGATACAAGTAACAGCTCTAGAATACATATCCTTAATGACTTGAATATAACCAATATTAACTCATTTCTGTTCTAGAATTCTCCAAAGAACAGCTCTTGAAACTTTATCATAAGCTTTCTCTAAATCAATAAATATCATATGTAGATCATCCTTACTTTCTCTATACTTCTCCATCAAACCACTTAACAAATGTATAGCATCCATAGTAGATCTACCTGGCATGAAACCAAACTGATTGTGAGAACCTTTTGTATCACATTGTAACCTATGCTAAATTACTCTCTCCCATAATTTTAATGTATGACACATTAACTTAATTCCTCTATAATTTTCACACTCTAGTTCATCACCTTTATTCTTAAATATAGGAACCAACAAACTCTTCCTCGACTCATCTGACATCTTTTTAGTCTTTAAAATAACATTAAAAAGATTTGTAAACCAAGAAATTCCTTAATCTCCTAAACATTTCCACACTTCTATTGGAATATCATCAGGTCCTACTATTTTTCCACATTTCATTCTCTTTAAAGCTTCTCTAACTTCAGATTTACTTCTCTAACTTCATAATTCAAATATATACCAAATCTAATAATATACCAATTATATTGTCAGTAAACCAATAATTAAATGAAAAATAGAAAATGAAAAAATAATAAATCAAACAAAAGTTCATATGTAAGGCTTGACCGTATGGCAGAATTCCCCCAAAATTGAAAAAAACAGTGCATCCACAAAATTGAAATAATATTTTCTTACTTAAGTCAAAGTTACATTCCGCATGCATCATAACACCCTTATTTGTGACACTTGCACTAGGTGACTTAGAAAATGAGGCTGATAAACTAAATGAACTTTTTAAAGTTCATTTAGTAAAAGTTCTTTAAAGGGAACCGTTTAGGATCCAGGAGATCTTTAGTTTTGCACCTTCTTTGAATTTCATATATCATCTACTAACATATTACAGTTACAACCAATCTTATTGTGAATATTCTCAAAGAAATCATATACATAACTAATGAATAATGCAAGCACCGATAGTACACAAATACTTATAAGTTTCCAAATCAATACACTATCACTAATTCTTAAAGAAGACAAAAATAAAAATTGATATTTAGTAGATTCTCTAATATTTATTTACATAACTAGAAAACTAAATACATATGACATGTTCATTTTATGGACTAACAACTTTTAAAATTAAACTAATCTGAATGGCTTACATATTAAGCACAATGAATTACAAAAATTTGAATTCAACCAAATAGACAGTTATAAAATTAAAGTTTTCTTTAAAGTTATCATCATTATTTAATCTTTTGAAAGTTTAATGTAATTTTACTTGCATAACAAGTTTCTTTTTATGATTTCATAAATTATAGAACCAAGAACTAAAATTAAAAAGATTTGCTAACCAAATCAATAAAGTATCCCCATAACACAAAATTACTTTTATATTAGTATATCTTCATAAAATAAAACCAATTAGTTCTTCAAATTTAATATAGTTTTTTAAGTCAATATTTAATTACATGATCATATGAAGTATAAGTTTAATTCCTCTATTAGCACAATCTTTAGCCATGTCTTTGTTCTTAAATATTAGTATCAAATGCTTCTTCTTCATTCATTTCGTATCCTCTAAGGCATCTAAAATATTGGTAACAAATGTTTCTTCTCTATTCATTTATTATCCTCATAGACTTTAAAATCTTATTACAAAAATTTGATGACTAAATCACTATAATATCTATCAAAAATCTAAAAATCTTACAAGTATCTCATATGAACCTAAATTTTGCCTTTTATGCATCATTTCTAAAACTAATTCCACTTTAATTTTTTTGGATCAATACATAATATATGTCAGTATATCGTTCGTAATGCTCTTCCAAAATAATTTCTTCCTTAAATCCCTTAATAATTAAAAAAAAAAAACTTCTTTAATTGATATATTCATCTTAGACAAAGATCATATTGTCGTTACTTTTAATGCATCTAACTTGATTAAAATCCATGAATCTCTTATCTCTTATATGATACTTCCGTAACAAAAGAACATGTCTTACACATGGTAATAAAATCAAATAGCTTAATTAAAAACACAATATATGAAAAAAAGAATATAAACTACTCCAAATGAGAGGGATATATGATCTTCAACTATAACTTCTAAAATATTGTCAATATTTTATTGAGCAATATGAAAATCTATGATGAATGCAAAAATAGATGGTTAACTAGAAAGTGACCATGATTTTCATTGTTTTTCTTGTGATGGTTTATTAACTCATATATTTAGGACTAAAGGATTCCTATTTCTATCATTAAAGGAGCACTATTCCTATAGCTTCTCAATTGCAAGTATATGTTAGCTCCTACTTTCCTATTTCTACAAACATTCACCTACATATCTTGCACCATTAAGTTCTTCAACTTCAGTTAAATAGGTAATTATTGTAGCTCCTTCAATCCTTTGATCGCTAATCTTCCGAGGTTCAGTTCATTGTGATGTTTACAGGTATCTTCAATGCTCTAGCGGCTTCTCCCCTAGGAAGACTACCAATCCTATTTGTTCTTTTTAATGAAGTTCACAAAAAGGGATCATGAGGCATGTTCAAAAACAATTTATAAATTAATAAAAAATATTTTTGATGCAAATGATTCTTTATCTTCAGGAATTCTAGATCTTAGTCAAGTGAAAAGCTTAAGCATTCTACGAGAGGCAATATCCTTGTACATATATAACACTTGCCTATTTGTTTCTTCTATCCATTTCCTCATTTCTCACTCTCATCCTTTTTGTTTCATTGTTATTAGTCAAAAGGTTAAAACTTCTTCACATAAAATGGATTTTAGTCATTTTTATTATCTATTGAAAGTAATAACTAAAAAAATTAATAGCTTGCTTTCCCAAAAAATGTATATGCTTGTTGCAATGTTTTATCTCATACAAATCTACAATGTAAGTTTGATGTGCATTGGAGATCCTAGATCCTAAAACATCTTCCATCAACTTGATTGCATTTCTAAAATCAGTTGGAAATAGTCAATAACTAATTGCTCCGTATTTTTTAATTGATATAGTAAGCTTAGAATTGAATGGATAAAGCAATAACTTCATGGTTGCTTTCTTCCACTATATAGACAATATTTAAACTGCATTACCTGGTCAGGTAGCATATCAAGCACTGGAAGAACATTGGATGATTGCAACCAAGATGAATTAGACAAACTGATATGAACAGCTTTACTTTTTGCATCATTTTCAATCATCTCATTGGCAGCATTCCCTTCATGCACGGAGTTGCTCCCCCCAAAAAAAAATTCCAGCTCATTAATAGGTTTATCAATTTCATGAAGAACACATTCGTTTATGTCAGTACCAAGGGAACAATCTATATTTGCACCAATATCCCGTGTCTGTTCGCTATCACTATCGAAAGAAGTGAAAGTAGAGCTATTCTGAAGTGTACCAGGCATGTTCCTCTCCAGAACAGCATCTTTGCCAAAAAGCTGATGAAGATATTCACTGGAACCTTGCCCTTCTCTTGATTTAGGCTTTTCAACCTGCTGTTCAGCAGCATGAGTGGAGAAATCTACGTACATCACACATTCATTGCTTGGCTGGTTGCCAGATAAAGAAAAACAATGATTTTCAATTTCCACCATGAGCTTATCATTATAGTTTTCAAATTCAGATGTCAAATTGCCAGGAGGAGGAGTTATTCCATTATGCTTATCCTTAGCCTTCACATCCATATCCATTAGAGACAGAGATAAGTCATAGCAGGTATTGGTATCCGCATCCATATAGTCGCTCGTACACACAGAATTATGGGCTGCATAACTGATTGAATTGCAGTCATTTTTCTTTGAAACTTCAGCTTTACTTGGGGAATATGGGAGACCGCAGTCATTACTAGTTTTACAAACTAAATCATCACCATCCAATGCAACCAAAGATATACCAGCAAAAGTTTTACCCGTAGGAAGAGAATTAAGCACCTCTTCAGTATTGCAAGCTGCAGAATCTAAATTTGCCAGATCTAAAGAACCTGCATCTTTAATCTTGCTTTCAGAGGAATGAATGTCCATCTCATTGCTCAAATTACAAAGTGCACCATCCAAGTGTCTTGGAACTGAGGACACATTGAATGAGTTAGAAATGGTGAAAGAAAATGCAGTTGTATCTGTTGCTTTAAGAGTATCTATATGTGAATGAGTGGAGAACAAAGGCACGGCATCAGAGGATGTATTAGGACTTGCTTCTTCAAAGCTTTTTTCATCATGAATACCACTAGCATTATTGCTAATCATGACACAATCACTGACCTCACTACCAACAGGTTTGCCAGGTGATGCTTCTTCAGTTAACATTGGTGAGCAGTCTTGAGGGGTAGCATTCAAATCACTAGCAGTGGGGAATGTGCTATCTGCACAATCATTACATTTATTTTCAATGGCAATCCCTTCATCAATAATCCCTTTTAAATGACCACCATCAGAAGATTTGGCAGTGGAAATTTCTGCTTGATCGCCCATGGCTTGAGGACTATTCAGCTGTGCAATACATTCACCAGTATGACTAACATCAATTTTCATAGTAGAAACATCCTTATCTGAAGAGGTATATGGAACCACAGCCCAAGAAGATTGATCTGTGATTTTCCTTGCACTACTGTCATCAACTAATACTTCTGCAGTTATACCTTGGTATCTTACATGAGCCCCGATATGACCATTATAGCGGTGTCTCTCGCTAAAAATCTTATGGCAAAATTGACATTCAAACTTTCCATCTCTTATGATCACACCATCAACAATTGTTCTACCAAGCCTTCGCCTTTTGGGCCTCCTCTGTTGGGAAGATAAAAGCCGCTGCTTCCCATTATCACAAGAAATATAAGAAATTGGTGTAGCATAATAGCAACTAGTGCCTTCTGGTTGTTTTTCTTGGTTACCAGAAATATGTGAGACAGGTGTAGGAGAAGAGAAACTAGAGCTTCCATTGGAGATGGAATTTTGATGGATTTGATCTGCATTCTATTGCATATTTCATATACAGAAGGAAGAGAAGTAGCATTAATTTTAAAAATTAAATGTTTTTTAAAAAAGACCTACAGATCCGTGAGTTACTTTGTCAAACTGAGGGGTATTATTATCATCTCGATCAGAAATCGGCGGCTTTGCATTTTGAAGGGAGAGTATGTATGAAGAAACCTCCTTGCAAGACACAAATTGGTACCCATTTGGACTAAAAAGTGCATAAGAAAAAAAATTATCACAAATAATCAAAAGAGACTCTAACAACAATATACAACAGAATCAAAAGATTGCCTAACATTTTGCACAAGAAAACATATCAGATGCTGCAATTAAGAACACCTGATGAGGAACAGATTAAATGAATCTAAAGTATATTCGTAACATGATAATTAAAGTCATATTGATATATCCTATGCCATAGAGGGACTTGTTGTAGCTAATCAAATGTTGTGAAAAATAAAGTGTAAGTTAGATGGACTGACACAACAAAAATTTATAAGAAATTAATTACCTGATAAGTTAGAATGCAACTAAGGACATGCTTATCTATCATTTTCTTGCCTTTACAAAGAAGACACATAAGGCAACATTGCAACAAAAAAAGATAGTCTGCTATATAATGAGAGCGATGTTCTGTTACTGCATTGTGCATGCTCAATTGGTCCCATAAGCAATGAGTGTCAGAATAAAAACACTTGTAAGCATTGGATACTAAGCTAGAAATATGAACAATGATTATATACAAGAATCAAATCATTAACCATCCAACTACTAATTAAAAGAAAACTTGCACATTGTGTTGCCTTATTAAACTATCTTCAGGCTTTTCAAAAAGAATATTGGTAAGATTATTTAGTTATTTCCTTGATAAATACCATAAATTTTTATAGGAAGGTATATGAGTATTTAAAACTGTCATCACCAGTTCCAAGTACGAATGAGAAATATTAAAAATTAATGTTAGAATGATAACCAATCTTAAAACCAACAATAAATCTTAATAAAATGTTTGCCAATACTAGGACATTCGAGGAAAAGATGCACCATTATATAGCAATATTTCAGTCACATTTTTTTTTTTCTAATCAAATGATTTTTTTTCATGAAACTATACAACAACAACAACAACAACAAGCCTTAATCCCACTAGGTGGGGCTACATGAATTTCGCTCTTGTGTCCTATTATGTGTCAAATTCTCATCTAATTCAAGTATACTAAGATCGTTTTTTATACATCATAACCAAGTCTTTTACGTCTACCTCTACCTTTCTTAACATATAAATCTAAATTTACTCTAATCGGTCATTCGACGACGCTTTATGTGGCCAAACCATCTAGGCGATTCTCCCTAATCTTATCTACCAGGAGCTACTCCAACTTTTTCCCGAACATACTCATTTTGCATTCTATTTCTGAGTAAAGCCACTCATCCACCTAAGCATCCTCATCTCGTAACACTTAACTTAGTCTTATGCTTTCTTTATCCAACATTCTGCACTATAAGTCATTGCAAGTCTTACCACCATCTTATAAAATTTTTCGTTAAGTTGGAACTTTTCTATCACATAATAGGATGCATTCCTCCACTTCAACCATCCAACTTGAATTCTACTAATAACATCTCCATCTATTTCAATCATTTTGAATAGAGCCTAAATATCTCGCTCACTTTATTAATGACTTGATCACCTAAAGTCACAACACTATCACTAAAACTTCTACAACTAAAATTACACTCCATATATTAGGTTTAGATCTACTTAAGCGAAAACCTTTAGACTCTAAAGTTGACCTAATTCAAATTCAAGTTTGGACTCCTCTAGTCTTATCAACAAGAAGAATGTTATCAGCAAAAAGCATACACCAAAGTACATCTTCTTGTAAATGCCTCGTAAGAACATCCATAACTAAAGTAAAAAGATAAGGGTTTAATGTTGATCCTTGATGTAATCCAACTGAAATAGGAAAATATTTTGTCAATCCTCCTTGTGTTTGGACACAAGTAATGCTCTAGTATACATATCCTTAATGACTTGAATATAACCAATAACTTTCGTTTCTAGAACTCCAAAGAACATCTCTTGAGACTTTATGCTTTCTCTAAATCAATAAATATCATATGTAGATCCTTCTTACTTTCTATGCTTCTTTATTAAACCTCTTAACAAATGTATAGCATCCATAGTAGATCTACGGCATGAAACCAAACTTGAGCTTCGATCACATCGTAACCTATGCTCAATTACTCTCTCCATAATTTTAATGTATGGCACATTAACTTAATTCTCTATAATTTCATCTCTTGTGCATCACCTTTATTCTTAAATATAGAACCAACAAACTCTTTCTCGACTCATCGACATCTTTTAGTCTTTAAAATAACATTAAAATATTTGTAAGAAATTCCTTGATCTCTAAACATTTCCACACATCTATTGGAATATTATCCTGCCCCACATTTCATTTTCTTTAAAGCTTCACTAACTTCATTTACTAATACGACGATAAATGAAATTCTCTATTTTTGTTTAGTATTAAGGTTCTTAAAATCAATCGTCTTTCGGATCCTTCATGAAAAGTTTATCAAAATATCTCATCCACCTATTTTCATATCTTTTTCTAAGAAAAGACTTTATTATTTTATCCTTAATACCCTCTAACTATGTCTTTACTTCTCTTCTTGTACTAACTTATACATACATCTTTCACCTTTGGTATCTAAACTATTGTATAAATCATTTTAAATTTTTCGTCATATATCTTTTCTTAGAATCTCTATATGCCAATTTATATTTTTTCCCAATTCTCAATTTTACATCTAAACCAAATTTTATAACATCTTTTATTTCTTTATCTTTTCTTACACTCATTCCACCACCAACTATTCTTATTAAAGAGTTTTTTCCTTTGATTCTCCAAGACATCTTTAAGAACTGCTTCACTTGATATTTTTCTCACATAACGCTTTTCTTTTAACACCCCCCAAATTCTAATATCTTGTAGTTTGCTCTTAAAAATATTTTTTATTTGTGTTCTTTTAAGTCTAATCTAATCCTGGACGATAATTTAGTTTATTTTTTTTCTCTTCTGATCTTTCGTCTTAAAATCTAAAACTAATAGATGTTGGGTCTTAAAATTTAAACTGGTATGGCCTTACAATCTGATTTCCTATTTTTCTATCGAAAATAATCAATCGTGTTTTCTTAGATCCATTTTTATAAGTAATAATATGTTCATCTCTTCTTAAAAAAGTATTAGCATAATCGTAAAAAAGCAATCTAATATAGTCTTCATACCAAGTCCCGAATCATGCTTGTGAATACTTTAAAATCTTCTTCTTTCTACCAACGTGTATTTAAATCTCCTCCAATAAATATTTCTTCTTGAGAGTATCACGTTGTATTAATCCCTAATTCGTTCCAAAATTTTTTCTTTCTACTACTCCTCTTGAGGGATAAACACTTATAATTGATGTCTTGAGTATCAATGATAATCTTTAAAGATATAATTCTCGCATATTAATACTTATAATATTATCTTGGCTTTTATCTATGTCAGCATTTAGTTAGACTTTTCGAATCTAGAAGTTTAAAACCTAAACTATCAATCTCCTGGCTTCTCAACCCATTTAGTTTCTTGAACACATAAAATATTTATCTTTCTATGAATATAATATCTATTAATTCCATTAATTTACGCAGTAAGAGTACTATATTCCAAGATCCTAACCTAATTTTAGTTTCATGGACTAACTTCTTTGCCCGCGTCAGTCAAAATGTGGGAACCCTTTATTTATTGCGGTAGATGTAGCTAGCACATTTATTATTGTATACGGTAGTGGCTTCGGGGCATAGCATTAACACAATGATTTAAAGGATTCATGTATGCTTATTTGACAAATTTTACGTGTATTACCTAGCCTCCACTTTTTGCATCCGGACTTGGGACCGGCAATGGTAGTGTTTTCATAAAAATTTTAACACAATGAAACTATAATATAAAAATTTTCATAAACCAATTCACATGGACCATTTTTTATACTTGATGCATCCAAAGCTATAAATAATTCAACTATGACACAGTTTAACCTTAAAGATATGTACTCATGTTTTCTCCTTGCTTTGATAAAAAAGTGATAACTTTTTTAAGTCGAAAAAAAAAACATAACATGCATCTAAATAAAATCTTCACTATGTCGGATGCATCCAGAGCAAGGAATAATGTACTATAGTTAGATTCATTTGGACATGCACTTATTTTTGCAAAACTTTTTAAGCAAAACGGTAAGAAAAGCATCCTCTAAAAATCATGAGTATATCATAGAATCAAGCACAGGAACGCAAGAGGACGCATTTCTTAAGAATATGAACACTACTCGTATTTTCAAAGGATCATTGGTACTCAAAACTCAAGCAGATAAACAAAGTATTAGCAGACCAATAGAGAAAAAAATATATCAACAAACCTAACATATCTCCGGCAATCCAACCATGCAACGCCCTCCTTCCTTTTAAGTCCCAGCAGGAGCTTCCACGACCTTGGCAGTACGTCCCCGAACAGAGAAGCATCCACAAACCTCCTCCTCTTCCTCCTACTCGCCCATTGGCCCTCTACGCCCAAAAGAAAACCAAGCAGCTGCTCATCCGTCTTCAATCCCAGTGTCCTCAGGCGCAGCTCCTCTCCAAATGGATCCTCCATGTGACCCAGCGCAACCAAATCGACAGCCACACCCTTGGAATTCAAGGTTTCTCGATCACGGTCTTCCGAAAGAACCAAAGCCTTCTGCGCTTCCTCGGCTGCAGCCAAAATGTTCTTCCAACCATCATTATTTTCGTTCGTGCTGACGGCTGAAACGGCCTTTTCGCGGTTGGGGATTGTCGTCGGAGACAGCTGGCAGGAAGGCGCGATGGAGTACCGGCAGCAGTGTGCAGGGACGGAGCAGGAGGTCGGCCACGGCGGCGGGGAAGAGATGGCGGAAGTGATGGGGAGTCCATGGGAGGGGCGAGGGGAGGCAGGAGTAAGTTTGTTTGCGGCTTCCAGCACTCTCGTTGAAGACGGAACGGTCGATTTTGGGTACTACGACATCGTCGCAACGGCGAAGATCGAAGGCATTGGGAGACGAGAGCGCGAGGGTGGTAAGCTCGGATTGGGAGAGGAAACGCAGATCGACGACTGGAATTAGTTCCGTCGCCATGCCGGCGTATCTCTGTTGGTGAAGAGGGAAGGAGCGCGGGTGCAACTCGAAGGTGGATCGGTGTGATTCAGCGGTAACTTCGATCCAAGAAACAAGCCGATCCGGAAAATTTAACCAGTCCTTAATCCTTCCTACTTTTTTTAACCATTAAAAAAAAATTTACATACATACCACATAATTCTTATTTGTTTATGTACCAAATATTCAAATTTTAATATATATATATATATATAACACCTCCATCTTCAATATCATAATAAAAATATCATCATCACTTACTTTTTAAAAATAAAATACACCTTTTTTAGCATAAGAAAATATTAAATAAATAAATATCTAATTTAGGTATTAAATATGTAAATATATAAGGATTATATGATATGTATGTAAATCTTTCTAAAAAAAATAAGAAAAGATTTAGATAGATAACATAATTCTTATACATTTAGTTATATATATATTTGTTACGTCTTTAGAAATCGATTCGATAGAATAAAAGTTTATCTTGGCCTTGTGAAATCAAAGACTGAGATATTTGAAGAGTTAAAAAAACGTATGATTTTACGTGGAAAAAACTACGGACTGGCTAGTAAAATCTTCCATTATATCTTCAGTCTGAGTTTAAGTTTTCCATATAATGGGATTCTGATTATATATGAAAACGACAATATGAATCCAAAAAAATCGATTCGGTATCGTCGGTTGTATGATTGTTAATGGCGCAGCGATTATGGGCAATAGTGGCGGCCCGCGCAATGGCAGTAGTGATACCGGCATGTACAGCGGTAGTCAGCGATGATGGCGGTGGTGATGTGATGATGATTGATAGTGGTGTACGGCACGGCAATGCCGGTGATAATTCAGCGGCGGCGATGGCGAGTGGTGGCATGGTTGATGAATGATGATTAGTGGCGCGGCGATGGCGGTGGCGATAGTGCAGCGGCGGCCGGCGATGATGGTTGCAGTGATAGCCGGCGGCTACGTTAACGCAGCGAGGCGGCGGTGGTGGTCGACAGAGGCGGCCGGTAGTGGTTAGCGGCAATGACCGGCGTGGCCGATCGTCTGTTGCTGGAGTATCTTCGCCTTGCTCTCTCTTCTCTTTAACTTAAGCTCCCCTCATGTGAAGAATGAGGGGCTATTTATAGATTAGAGGGATGACATTTCTGTAAATACGTGTAAAATCCAAATCACTCCATTGAACGGCTCAAAATAATTTCATTGATTATCTGATCTATTTTAAGTATTTGAATGCTCAGATAAAGTTAGAATTAGGAGATCTTGGACTTATTAGATCCGGCTCGTCAAGACGCTCGATTTGATTATAAACACTCATTATTTAGGAGCCGACCGATATAGCAAATTTTTCAATTATATTTTAAGCGCTTAATCTAAGTTAGTCTTGACTCATAATCAGATTACTTTCGACATCAAGATTCGTGCTTCGATTAGTGAAATTTTTCATGTCGTATCAGTTGTCCCCCTATTTTTGGATGATATTATCTCTATCATCCAAAAATATATGTCAAATAATTAAAAATAATAAATTCTTCAATAAAATTTGTAGGTTCATTAACTTTTACGTTACATATAGCTTAGAGAATAGATCTTCGTAGACTATAATCACGAAGCAGTCACGGTAGGGCGCGTGAGTGCTCAGTGTACGGGGACGCCGCGCCGATATGCGTCGCTCACGGGCTCTCACATGCACTGATGGTTCAGCTATCGTGGGCGGCGAGGAACTACCGCGCAGCGGCCGAGGGGAGTGGCAGTCGCGCGCTTGTGTGGCCTTGCGCATGAGTGGGGCATGTACGCGATGTCAATGAGCATTTTTTTCAATTTTTTTCAGTGTTTTTTATTTATTTCATTTTGTCCATATAGTGGATCTATAAAACCCCTTTATAATCAAGTAAGAAGACGCAATTATCTTTTATATTCTATAATGTTCTTCTGCGTTGGATGAGAAATTATCTAGCAAAAGTTTAGAGGCTAAGGGTAATAAAAAAAATTTTGTTGGCGAAGCTCTGACCTTCTTCTTAAAAGGTTATTTGCTTTGCTGATCAAGACTTGTATTTCATACGGCGAGGCTCTGATTTTCTTTTTAGAGAGGTGTCAACTATCCTCTTCGGACCGACCGGGTTTGGAGGCGATCAAGGCCCTTAGTTCATACGGCGAGGCTCCAGTTTTTTCTCGAGAGAAGTGTCAACTATCCTTGTCAGACCGATCGGGTTTAGAGGGGCTCATAATTCATACAACGAAGGCTCCAATTTTCCATCGATAGAGGTTTTAACTATCATCGTCGGACCGACCGGGGTTGAAGACGATCAAGGTCCGTAGTTTATACTGCGAGGCTCCAGTTTTCCATTGAGAGAGGTGTCAACTATCCTTGTTGGATCAGTCAGGTTCAGAGGTGATCAAGGCTCATAATTCATACGACAAGTCTCTAATTTTTCCGAGAGAGAGATGTCAACTGTCCTTGTTAGACCGACCAGGTTTGGAGGCGATCAAGGCCCGTATTTCTACTTTTTATTGTAGGAAATTGAATTTCTTGAAATTCCAATGGATGGTTCAACAGTTGACAACTACCAAGGTGGCGAAAAAGCGTCAATTTGGAACCATCCCTCGAAAAACTCAAAAAATATGGCAGGTAATTTCGGAGTATCATTAAAAAATATAATTTTTTTGTGATCTCATATGTATGCATATATTTTTCATCAGATCATAGTTGAAAAATTTTATCCAAAACTATTTGTAAGTAATAAAGTCAGGAAATGATATGCCTAAGTATTGGGGTGATGAGTTGCTTCACACAGTTCTCAGACCTTCATCTTTCTCTCCACTTTTTATTTCATATTTATTATATATTTTTGCAGGATGATGGTTGGAAGAAAACCAATAGCGTGATAGCTACAGACACTATATCATCCACTATCACAGCTGACAGTTTAATGGTGCTCCGTAGAAAATTTCATTTCCTAAATAAGTTGGTGGCTATTGTTGCCAAAAAGTTTGATCGGGCACGTTCTCCTCTGCAAGGATACTTTACTATTTCTAAGATGATTCTTCGTGCGAGACTGCGATTCCCTTTGGCTCTTGAATTGATTAAGGTTTTTAAAATATGTAGTGTAGCTTTGTCAAAATTTTCATTTCGAGTTGTAGTGATCATCGATGGTTTGACTGTCTTCTTTAGAGAGCGTGGTGCGATTTTGAACATCAAGTACTGAATGCGTAGGTTCACATGTGATGCTTAGGGACTTGTTTCATATCGAAGTATAAAGAGTTAGATATAATTTTTAGCACGAGATACATCTAGAAGTTGGTCTAATAGATTCTTTTTTGGGAAAATGAGTGGGACCTCCCTGTGAGATAGGAAATATTAAATATCCTTTCAGCTCGATTACTTATTGAAGAGAATGAAATCCTAACAACTTGCAGCACGAGTTACGTCACATTGACAAGTATATAATTGAAGATAAAATGTTCAAAGTTGGCCTTTTCATTCATGCAGGGAGATCTCATGCTCTTCCACTGAAGAGATCAAGTAAATGTGATGAAAGATCTCCTCATATTTACAAGATTCTTTCAAGAAGCCCGTTACAAAATCATGATGAAAACAATGCTTCTTCTTTAAAGAAAATGAAGACATGTGCCGAAGTAACTATGTCAAATATTTACGGAGAAGATATTCTCCCCCAGTTGGCCTCTGAAAGTTTAGCAATCTCAACTCATAATGAAGGGATTTGTTTCTCGAAATTGCATATTCTTGAAGAGGTGTTAAAGAACGTATGTACTGAACGTCAACGAGCAAGCAAATTAATATGTTATCTTCTCTTTCCCTTTATTTTCTTTTTTCCTTTTTTCTTCGTGTAATATTTATGATTTTTTTATTGTAGGTAATCCAAATATTAGGGCTTATGGCTCATTTGGGTATCACTCTAGATGAGTGAAATACTGAATTTATGAAGATAAAATACTTGTGAGGCGAGTACGAACGAAATATGAGTGCTTAGGCCAAAGAAGTGGCGGCTCTGGAGGATCAGCTAATCGGATGTAGAACTGAGATAACAAACATGTTAACTTCTTTTTCTCTCCAGTGTTAAAGAGGTGAAGCGTACTTGTGATAAGCTGATTGAGGTGAGGGTAGAGACTCGCCAAAAAGAGAAAAGACTCAAGGCATTTGCAGTAGAGAAGAAGGCTTCTAAATTGGAGAAGAAAGTATTACAGGACCGTCTTTCTGAGAAGGAGCTTATAATGTCAGAAGCAGAAGCAAATAAAATATCCTTGAAGGCAGTGGAAGACTTTAAGAGCTCCCTAGCTTATTGCGATACTATCAAGGATCATATCCAAGAAGCTCGTAATCATATTCTTGACGTTGAAGTGAAGGACTTGGAGCACCAATATTTGGTGGAATACTTTATCCAAGTGTTTTTAAAAGGAATCTGCTTAGTATATTGCAAATCTGGGGCTAGTATTGAGAATCTGTCTCTCAACCAAGTATCTGAAGACCTTTCGCCAGATTCAGGAGATGAAAGGGTTGAGAGTGAATTTAAGAGAGAATCTTTCAGCGGTGAGGAGGATGTTGACATCATGTAGTATCACTTGAGGATGCATTTCCTTCCCTTTTATCTATGTATTGTTATTTATTATGATTATTATTATTATTATATCCAAAATTTTGATTCTTTCTTATATCATCATATTAACTAAAAACTTTAAGTGATTTACTCTCATTTTGTTTTGACCTATTCGAGGTGATTGGTTGGAATATTACTTGATGATACTAACATGTACGAAAGAGGTCGTGGGAAGTCCACCAAAGACTTTTTGATCTATCCTAGGTATTAGTCAAAATATTATTTGATGTCTTACATGTATGGAAGAGGCCATGGAATATCCACCGAGGACTTTTTGACTTATCCTAGGTATTAGCCAAAGTGTTACTTGACTTCTTACTTATATGAAAGAGGTTTGATCAAATCCCCTTGGGATTGGTCATGCCCCAACTGAGACACAACATGAGTTATGCATTCCTCAAGTGGAAGGATTAAATGAAGAAGAATATTTATATGCAAGAAGCTTAAAAGTTATAAACTCATTACTTTAATAAAGTTGGTGATACAATATTATCATAAGATAACTTAACAAAGATATGAGTTGAAGAGGAAATAATAAGCGAGACAAAATAAAAGTTATAATATTTATGCAGTAGGAATTACTAATAATACTTCCGGAGATTCTTCGTGTTCCATCTTCGAGGCAAGATTTTTTTCTCTGGATCATTGAGCTTAAATATTTATAGCTTGACCATAGTTATAACCACATAAGGGTCATCCCAAAGAGGTGAAAGCTTATTGCGTTGAGGGTCTTTGTCAGCAGCTTCAAAACTTCGCAAGACCAAGTCACCAATAGAGATGGGATGGGGTTTCACTCTTCTGTTGAAGTGATGAGCTACCATTTGGTGGTAGGTAGGGGCCATGTCATGGGAGTAGGTACAAGTTCTATTGGAGTTTTTCTTCATTAATATTATGATTGAATGATTGAACTCTTGGACTTGGAATCCTGATATCTACTAGTATAATAGCTTTTGTGCCAAAACACAAATTATATGGTGTCTCACCAGTCGGAGTTGGCGATGTAGTGCGGTAAGCCCAAAGAACATTAGAGAGTTCCTCAACCCATTGCCCCCAGCCTTCTCGAGGTGCATTTTTAACCCTTTGAGTATAGTCCTGTTGGTAGCTTCAGTCTATCCATTAGTTTGAGGTTGGGTTACAGCCATATGCAGCAGTTGAATGTGAAGATCTTTACAAAAAAATGTAAAGACTTTTTCAGTAACTTGGGTTCCATTGTCGGTGATGATCTTTGCAAGAAGACCGAATCAATATATTAGATTTTCCAAACAAATTATTTAGCATTTGCCTCCATGATTTTAGAAAGTGGTTCAGCCTCCACCCATTTAGTGAAGTAGTCAACAGTTAAAATAATAAACTTTCATTATCCTGATGCTACTAGAAAAGGTCCCATGATATCAATTCTCCATTGAGCAAAAGGTCATGGGATTTGAAGGGATAAGAGTTGTATATGTGGTGTAAGAGAGAGGTTAAAGTGCAATTGACAACTCATACATTTTTTTTGTGAAATCCAAGGCGTCTTGTCTCATCGTAAGCCAATAGAACCCTTGCCTCATAATTTTAAGGGTTAGCGCCCTTCCTCGTAGGTGTTCTTCACATATCCTAGAGTGAACCTCTCTTAATGCATAATCGACCTCTGATGGTGAGAGGCATTTAAGGTATGGCCCAAAAAAACTCATTTGTATGTTCACCTCCGATAATAATAAAGTTTGCAGCTTATCTTCGGAGATGAGTTGTAGTAGTTAGGTCTTTAAGAAGGGTCCTTTCTTGTAGAAAGGATAAGACGGGGTCCATCTATGAAGGTTCTTTCGTCTCATTAATTGCTTGTATTACTCATGATCCTTGGATATTAGGAAAATATATTTCCTCAACATGTCTTATCTTAAATAGATCTCTAGTAGTAAAAGTAGTAAGCTTAGCGAGAGCATCAGCTCGAGTGTTCTTCTCTCAAAGTATATGAATGATTTGATGTATCTTGATATGGGCAAGAAGACACCTCACCAAGTTGAGGTATTATGCTAACTAGGGATTATGAGCATTAAAAAGTCCCTCGACCTACAAGGCGATAAGTTGAGAGTCAGTGTGGATCATTATGTTTTGAGCTTCACAATCGATGATAAGTCTCAACCATGCAATGAGAGCCTCATATTCAACCATATTATTAATTGCAAAGAATTTTAAGTGAAGTATATACTCTAAGGTATCCTATTAGGAGAAATAAGTAAGATTCATGCTCCGACACCAGCATTTCTTGAAGCTCTATCAACATAGAGGGTCCATTGAGGAGATGAAAGGGGTGTAATATATAGCTCATTTGGAGTAGGGATAGTGCACTCCATTATAAAGCCTGTGAGTACTTGAGATTTTATGTCTGGCCTGGGTAGAAAATTAATATCAAACTCTCTTAATTCTACAAACCATTTGATTAACCTTCAAGATACCTCTGGTTTCTATAGAAGTGCCCTCAATGGTAAATGGGTATAAACACATATGTGTGAGCTTGGAAGTATGGACGCAATTTTCGTGCTGAGAAAACTAAAGCCAAAATCATCTTATCTGTTAGTGGATAACGACTTTCTATATTAAAGAGAATTTTGCTAACATAATAAATTGGTCATTGTATCGCATTTTCTTCTCGCACTAAAACTGAGCTTATTGCGTGGGAAGAGCGTGGTGAAATTTTATAAGGATTTCTAAAAGAGAAATATATATTTCCATCTTCACTCTATGTGGGATAAAATGAAGATAGAAATATACTTATCTTTTTTATGCATTTTTGACACCACGTAGATCCACAGATATTCTTATTGAGGTTGATTGGGTACGATATTAAGGAGATGTGTACTATCTCAAAAGATAGAAGTCACAACCCTACAATAGACCTAATCACCTCAACAAGGACTCCTAAGGATAATGGGTCTGCATGTGTACCAAAGATTCTTCCACTACTTTATATAGAAAAGTGAAGTAGGGTTTATTTTAAATAGTCGTTAAGTTTTCCTAGACGGGCAAACCCACATAGTTAATTACATCCTAAAGAATGAGATCCCTTAGGAATACTCTCAATTTAGATAAATGATTATTGTCTCCAAAGATTTCAATATGTAGGACTATTAATTGATTAGTTTATTTTGGAAGATCAAATGAGATTGATCAAATAGAGATTTATTATCAAAGATAAAAGAAGATAAGTAGGAGATGCTCATGATGCTAAGAAACCTAACAAATATCACAAACTATCCTATAGTTGGGCTTTATATTTTTGAAATTGAATTTTTACTAGAAGTTTAGGGTTTATAATTCCACAATACAAGGTTATGAAAATTCTTAAGAGGTGAGGACTTATGCTTATGGCCCACAGAAAGGAGAAGCAATCTCAGAACCTAAATCTAGTGAGCTTTGGCAAGAGCCAAAAGCATGACCTAAATTTAAGGCGAAAATGAGTATTTGATTTGCCTCCCCAAGAGAGGATAAACCATCCGACTGCTTGGACTTACAACCACCTAGGGGTGGCTGCCAACTAACCCCTCCTATGATTTTAAATTCTTGTAGGCAAGTTATATGTTTTATGTAAGATAGCTAGGTTGTTATTTATTTAGAAAGAGGCTAAGTCATTAAATTCACTCCCTAAGAGACTAGATCATGACAGGGCATGAGAAATGACCTAGATCTAATGCAAAATATATTACATGTTATTTTCAATTTTTTGTTTGACAATCATTTGACTTAGGCTTATAGGATTCATATGTCTAATACATGAGAAGTAAGATTATTAGCCAAAATCAGCGATAAGGGATGAGGTGTGTTTCCAACATGACTCTCAAAGGTCAAGCCAAGTTTTTCTAGCAAAGGTGGAAGCTCTCCAATCAAGAGTGTAATAATATGCTTTTATGCATGATGTTATAAAAGAAATACTCATCCAGCTAAGGGGTTACTAATTATTTTATCTTGATTTTAATTTAAGCTTTGAATGAGATTACGAGTTATTTATTTTAATTTTGAGTTGATTAATTTGGTAGAAGATTTATTTTTCCCTAAGAGCCTAATTGTCATTCAGGTCATACATCAAGAAAGGAAGAAACTAGAAAATATGTCATCTTAATGCACAAGCTAAACAAAACATCAAATATTTTATAAAGCTAACACAAAAGAATAAAAAATCATTTGTGGTCGAGTACCACAGCACGAACCCGAAAATAAATCGGACAGCCGAGCTCTACCCTTATGCAACCCGGATTACAAATAAATTAATTTACAATTAAGTAAAGAAATTCATGTTATGGGAGTCTTCTTTCTTCTTTTTTTTCTTTTTTCTTTCTCTTTTCTTCTTTGGTTCATTCTTTTGGATGGTTGGAATGTAGATGCTCCAAAGGCTTCACATTGTGTATAAGATGAGATCTTATGATCAATGCTCATCCTAATCTCTCATAACATTTATTCTGAAATTCTAATTATAAAAATTATATGAAAATGATAAGTAAATCTAACTAACACCTGCAAAATAGAGATTAGTTAAACAAACCATACAAATCTCAAGCATGTATATTGGACTTAGCACCCCACACATGGGTAACCAAGTCCATCTAACTTATTAGATTATGCTTAGGGGTATAAGCACCTACACGGCAAAAACATTTATATTTCTATTGATTACAGTGCCCCTTAAGCACAATCCCCTGTAGAAAATAATTGTTAGACTACTATCGTCCTACTATTCATTCTACGCATATTCACCCTAACATCCATACTAAAAATAATACATCATAAAATAAAAGCAAATATCAGGCCATGCATCGCTCTAACCTAAAGCTAGAAGTGGTGACTTAGGCTAATGTGTGTGCTTTAAAAGATTTATGTGGTATGCTTAGATATGACTTTAAGGTTTGGATTTTCTAAGTGTGAAGATGTTCAACTTAGATGGGTGATTTTGTTTAAGTTGTTTAGTTGATTTGAGTTGATTTTATTTGATGTTTTGTTTAGGTTTGAATGAACCTACAATTAATTATTAAGTGTTGTAAAGAGAGAAAAAAAGAGAAGAGAACTTCTATTTCCTTCTCTACCTTAAGTAAAGTCTAAAGTAGATTCATATTTAGTTTTATTTAGTGAATATTTCATTATGTGTTTTAATTAATCATAAGTTTAGATTTTCCCTAAACAAACCCATTCAAAAAGAAATATATTTTAAGATTAAATAAAATGAATTAAGATCAAAAAATACACATCACCTCATTCTCTTTTCCAACATGTATAACATGCATATGAATGAATCCTTAGCATATTTGTACATGCAAATGGAAATGTTTAGCATACTTTATGATGAATGCTAAGTGAGTTACTGTTGACCTCATTTTTAGAATGAGCTCTCAGCCTTCCATCTTAGACATAGGACTTCTCTTAGACTTTAAGAGTTCCTTAGTCTTAAAACACATCTAATAATTAGGTGGACACTCAACCTAGCCCTAGAGACTTAGAAGAGTTAGCCATAGGAATAGGCCACACCTTAGGGGTGTTAGAAAAATTTGTCTACCCTTAGATTAAATCATTCCTCACCTTCCTTCCTTCAAGTCAAACTCCAAATCAATCTTATTTAATTTTCTCCAAACTCCAACCAACTCTATGTGATTGAAATTCATAATTGAAACCCATGAATGAAATTCCTAAGTCCAAGTCTTTTCTAAGTCCTTAATCTTCTTTAATGAACTTATCCAAAATCATAATCTAAACCAAATCAAACTCATAAGGTTTTCTCATAAGCCATTTATATTCACATATACAAATGAAATATAAATTAAAATCAATCAAACTAAACTCAAAATTTAAAATCAATTCATAAATTTTTCTAAGTTCTTTAAATTTTTCTTGAAGGACTTATCCAAAATCATGATTAAACCTATTCAAACTCATGGGATTTTCTCATAATTCATTTATATTCTCTTTTATATTCATATATATAAATAAAATATAAATATAAATCAATCAAATCAAATCCCAAAAAAATAAATTCCAAATCTAAAATCTTTCTTTAGTCCTTAATTTTTCATTAATGGACTTAGCCAAAATCATGATCAAATTAATTCAAATTCATGAGATTTTCTCATAACTCATTTATATTATCATTTATATTCACATATATAAATAAAATATAAATATAAATCAATCAAACCAAATTCAAAAAATTCTAATCCCTACTCAAAAATTTCCTAAGTCCTTTAAAATTCCCCCTTTAATGAACTTAACATAAATCATGATCAAATCACTTCAAATCCTTAAAATTTTCTCATGATCCATTTATATTATCATTTATATTCACATATATAAATGAAATATAAATTCAAACAATCAAAACCAATTCCAAAAATTAAACTGAAATCCATTCAAAATCCAACCTGAACCTTTCAAGTCAAAATCTTGAACTTAGCTAAATCAACTTCAAATCAAGCCAAACTCTTGTTTTTCCTTCATGATTCAATCAACTCCACAATCATGAATCCATATATAAATACAAACTTCAATCATCAAATCAAAATCTAATTCAAAAATCAAACCCCAAATCCATTCATATTCCTCCTTTAAATATGAAATTGTCAAATGGATCAAAACTCATTTGGCTTCAAACCACTTGTAAATGGATTTATATTTCAATCATAACTCCATATACAAGTTCAATCAAACTCAAATCAAGCTTTGACCAAGCCATTTGACCCCTTAGGCTCACTTGACCCAAAGTGACCTAAAGTACTCTTATGAGCCAAATCCTAATCTTAATCAAATTGGATTGAACCAAACTCACATATGCCTCTCATCATGATCAACAATCACCATGGGCCTAAAGGTAAAATGGTCATTTGACCTTGATTTTAGTTTGGGCATGTTTGGTATGATGAGAAAATAAGTTTGGCCAAGTTTCATTGAATTTGGAGTTGGTTTGATATGGTTTGGCTCATGTTGACCCATTTAGCTCAAAATGGGTCAACTTGGGTCAAGTTGACCAATTGATAAAATTGGGTCAAATCAAGGGTTGGGTCAAGTTCATATGACCATTTGAAATATTTTGGTGGCTTTAGTTTAATTCAATTTAGTTTAGGTTTGAATTTGGTTCAATTTAGTCCATTTAGGTCAAATAGATCAAGTTGACTAATTTGACTCATTTGACCTATTTGGGTTAAGTCATGGGTTGGTTCATGTTTGGTTGGTCATATGAAATGGATTTGAATCTTTATTTACAATCAATTTTGGTTAAGTTTGAATTTGGATCAATTTGACCCTTTAGGTCAAGTTGGGTTCAAGGTCAATTAGACTAGGTTATGTCTAATTGGCCAATTGAGGCTTTGGTCAAGTTCAACAATCATTTTGAGACGAACTTGACCAATTGATTTCAATCAATTTGGCTTAGATCAAGTTTTGACACATTTTGACTTTTCAGGTCAAGTTAGGTCAACTTGGGTCAAGTGGGCAATTGGGCTAGGTTAAGCTCAAATGTTGACTTGGTCAAGTTCAAATATTAATCATGAACAAACTTAGATCATTAGTTTCAATCAATTTGGCCTATGGTGGATTTTGACTATGTTGGGTTTCATTTTGGCTAAGTATTGACTTGGTCAACTCTTAAGTTTGACTTGATTTGACCCAATTTGAGTGATTGATCATCTCATGATGATTGTTGATCATGATGAGAGGCTTAGATGAGCTTAGTCAATCCAATTTGGTTAGGATTGGAGTTTGGCTGATAAGGGTACTTTAGGTCACTTTGGATCAAGTGAGCCTAAGTGAGTAAAATGACTTGATCAAAGCTTAATTTGAGTTTGATTGAACTCACATATAGACTTATGATTGAAGTATAAATCCATTTGCAAGTGGTTTGAAGTCAAATAGTTTTTGATTCATTTGACAATTTCAAGTTCAAAAGGGTGAACATGAGTTTGACTTGGGTTTAATTTTTGAATTGAGCTTTGGTTTAATGATTGAAGTTTATGTTTATATTTGGATTCATGATTAAAGAATTAATTGAATCATGAAGAAAAATCAAGGGATTGGCTTGATTTGAAATTGATTTGGCTAAGTTCAAGATTTTGACTTGAAAGGCTTAGGTTGGATTTTGATTGAATTTGAGTTTGATTTTTGGGGTTAGTTTTAGTTATTTGAATTTATATTTCATTTATATATGTGAATATAAATGAGAATATAAATGTATTATGAGAAAATTTCATGACTTTGAAGTGATTTGAACATGATTTAGGCTAAGTCCTTAAGAGAAAATCAAAGTGACTTAGGAAAGATTTGTGATTTGATTTTAAATTTGGAATTTGATTTGATTAATTTAAATTTATATTTCATTTATATATGTGAATATAAAAGAGAATATAAATGGGTTGTAATAAAATTTCATGAGTTTGAATTAATTTGAACATGATTTAGGCTAAGTCCTTATGAGGGGATTAAAGGATTTTAGAAATATTTGGAACGTGGAATTTCAACTTGGAATTTGATTTGATTGATTTGAATTTATATTTCAATTACATATGTGAATATAAATGAGAATATAAATGAGTTTTTAGAAAATTCATGAGTTTGAATTGATTTGTACATGATTTAGGCTAAGTCCTTAAGAAGGGATTAAGGACTTAGGCAAGATTTGGAATTTCAATTATGGGCTTCAGTCATAAGTTTTAATCATGGGTTTCAATCATGTGACATTGATTTGAGTTTGGGAGAAATCAATTAAGCTGGAATTGATTTATATTTGTTGTTGATTTAATTTGGAGTTTGACTTGAAGGAAGTAAGGAATGTTGTTTAAGCTATAGGGTCGGCAAATTTTCCTAACACCCCTAGGGCATGACCTATTCCTATGGCTAACTCTTCTGAGTCTTTATGGCTAGGTTGAGTGTCCACCTAATCACTAGATGTGTCTTAGGACAAAGGATCTCTTAAAGTCTAAGAGGAGTCCTATGTCTAAGATGAAGGGGTTGAGAGCTCGCCCTAAAAATGAGGTCAACAAAGAGATTGGGAAATATAAGTATAACATCTCTCCTTGGATAGGCTTGGATAGTAAGAGTGGAGATGCTAAATATTCTCTTAGTTGCTCAAAAGCAAGTTGACATTCATCAGTCCACTGAAAATTATTATTCTTAGCTCCTTTTAATATTTTAAAGAATGACAAGTATTTATCTCCAGAATGGGCTAAGAAGCGGGATAAGGCAGCAATTCGTTCATTCTAGCATCGAACTTCCTTGATCTTCTTTGGAGGAGCCATATCTCTGAGCGCTTTGATTTTCTCGGGATTAGCTTCAATCTCGCGATACCCAAGAAATTTTTTTAATGTAACCCTAAAAGCACACTTGGTTGGGTTGAGTTGCATGTTATAACGTTGAAGAAGGATAAAGCATATTTCTAAGTCAAAAATATGTTGTTTAAGATTTTTACTAACATATCATCCACATATACTTTCATTGTGTGGCCTAAGAGGTCTTTAAAAATTTTATTCATAAGGCGTTGATAGGTAACACTAGCATTTTTTAACCCGAACAACGTAACTTAGTAACAATATAAATCTTTATATATTTGAAAAAATGTTGCTTCTTCATCAGTCAGGTCCATTTTTTATTTGGTTGTAACCTGAGTAAGCATCTAAAAAATTGAGCATTTGATGCCCAGACGTAGCATCAACTAATTGATCAATTTGGGGGAGGGAAAAACTATCTTTCGAGGAAGCTTTGTTGAGATCAATGTAATCAATACATATTCTCCAAGTTCCATTTAATTTCTTAACCATGACAACATTTACTGGCCATGTAAGGTAATATACTTCTCGTATGAATCCCGCTTCTAAGAGCTTGTTAACTTCTTGTTCAATAGCTTAGAGGCGATTAGGTGCAAAATTCTACTTCTTTTGGATGATCGGTTTGAATATTAGATCAATCTTGAGGGAGTGCATGATCACATTGGGGTCGACCCCATGCATATCTGTCAGACTCCAAGCAAAGATGTCTTGATTTTTGTGTAAGAAGTATATATATTTTACTCTATGTTCATCTGAGAGCAGAGATCCGACTTGCACTATTCATAAAGTTTGGTCATTTGATAATGAAATAGGGAGCAAGTCTTCTATGGTAAACCCTCTGGTGCTTCATCTCAAAAATTAAAATTTCGATGTTGAAGATCCAAGGCGTGGTTGAGCTTGTCGGAGGTAACATGATTGTGCTATTTGTTGATTTTCACAGACCACTCTAACCTCAACAGGATTTGGAAATTTCATCTTAAGATGACATACCGAAGTAACAACATTAAAGATTGATTGGAAGGGCCTTCCGAAGATAGCGTTGTATGCTGAATCTGACTTGACCACCATGAATTGAATTCAATGATCCACTTATTGAAGAGATTCTCTGAGGACAATAGGAAGGGTGATTGCCCCTTCACTCACACAAGACGATTATCAAACCCATATAATGGTTCTACAGCGGGTTGGAGTTTCTCCCTAACTAGACCCATGCTAAGAAGTGTGGAGTAAAATAAAACATCGATAAAACTCCCGTTATCAATCAAAATTCTCTTAACATTATAAAATGAGCCACTGATCCCCGCACTAATGATAAGTGGATCTTGATACAAAACTTGGACTCCATCTAAGTCCGAGTCATTAAAAGTGATATAATGATCAATACGAGATTTCCTTAACTTTGGCTCTTCGGAGATGGAAATGAGTACTTGATTAGATAGTAGTAGTCCTCCTGCTATTATTTCAATTTTTTTAACTATATGGCAACTATTTTATTATTTCTGTGATGATTTTCCTAGTTACCCCCCAATTGGAGCTATGTTTACTTGAGTTGATTGATTCTACGCAAATTGATGTAGATATCCTTGTAGAATGAGCCTCTCGGTCTCTTTTTTGAGTTGCTTACATGCCTCAATAGTATGTCCATGACTTCGATGAAAGTGACAATATTACTCATGATTTCTTGAATTTAGTTTTAGTGGATGTGACTACTTAATGATCTCTTCATCTCGCATGGTCATCAAGACGTTAACACGAGATGTGTTCAGTGGTGTGTATTCCTTTTCCGGTCGTGGCTCACGTCGTTGATGTGAGGGCCATGGAGGGAGATCACGACTGTCTTGTTGATTCTTTAGATGAGATTGTCGATCTGTGTTCCCTGGAGAACTCTTACATTTTTCTATGAATTATTCAAAATATTTATGATGAGCATTGATAGCCTCATCAACAGAAATTTACACTTTCACACGATGAACCAAGTCGGTATATGAGCGGACCGTATAACGCATTAGTGACGAGTAGAAAGGCCCAGGATGGAGCCCTCCAAGGAAAACTCATCTTAATAATTCAAGGTCTACTCCAGGTATTTGGCGAGCCTCTAAGGAGAATCTTTGGAAGTACTTCTTAAGTGATTCACCCTCATTTTGACAAATGCCTCAGAGATGAGAGGAGTCTTTAATGATCCTCTGGTTTGCAATGAACTGTTCTACAAAAATCTTGGTGAGTTCGTCAAAGGTATGGATGGATCCCTTTGGAAGGGAGTAGAACCAAGTGCGAGCTTGACCCTTGAGGGTGAATAGAAAGACCTGACAAAGCAGTGTGTAAGGAACTCGTTAGATATGCATGATGATCCTGTAATGGTTGATGTGTTCATATGGGTCAGTTGCCCCATCATAGGAGTTGATGCTCAAAAGCTAAAATGTACGAGAATAAGATATTGAAGAATAGCTTCAGCCAAAGGTGAAGAATCCTGATAGCCACAATGAGAGAGGAGATGATTTTCAACTTTAAAGTAGAATTCATCTCGTACCAGGTGTTGTCATTCCACACGTATTACATGATGAGTGGAATCAACAGGACGAGAACGTGTCAAGCTATTGATAATAATTGGTGGGTTAACAAATGGTTGAGCTACAAGTGATGGATGAGTAGAACTAGCAGTGTCAATGAGGTCAACATCACAGTCTGAAAGCGGAGGAACTTTAGCCTGATGGCCAGAAGGCCCCGTATTAGTATTTGACCTCCCCTGGCTAATGATAGATCTTGGGGGAGATGCATTTGTCGCAGTAGTGGCTATCATGTTTCTCGTAAAAGTCAAATTATCTCATTTTGAGACACTTTTATTTGATAAACACGATCTTCTATAGAGGTTCCCGTTGCATTCGGTATTTATCAAGGCGAGACAAAAGCTTGGAGTCCTTAGTTCAAGGATTGATTTCGGGAGTGACGGGAGTTGGAGCGGGAGGCTCCGTTGTTACGACTATTGCGCCTGTTGGCCATAATGCAGGTGTTCACAGAGATTGCGATTGTGGGGTTTGATTCCCACGGACGGCGCCAAACTGTTGTGTGCTAAAAAATGAGTCGCGATAGAATAAAAGTTTACGTTTTAGCCTTATTATAAAATCCAGCACACACACAGATATTTGAAGAGTGAACAAGAAACTCCAGGATTTTTTTGTGGAAAACCCAAGAAAGACGGTTAGCCCATTAAAAATCTTCCACTATGTATCTATTTCAGAGTACAAAGTTTAAGTTTTTATGGTAACGTGATTACTCTATGTGAGAATGTCTGATAATGAGAATCTCAGAATCATGTAACAAGTATACGCATAGTTGGTTGTATACAATTATTGGCGGTCAGCGATAGTGAGCAATGTGATCGGCCCGGCCGACGGCAGCAGTGGTGATACCACGGCGATGGCTATGTCAGCGGCGAGTTCAGCGGTGGTGGTCGATAGCGATGATCAATGGTGGTAGAAGGTGGCGGTAGCGATGGTTAGTAGTGGATCGGCAGCTGGTTGCGTGATACCGATGGTAGTGGGTTGATGATGGCGATGGTGGTGGGTTGGCGGCGAAAGACCGACGGTGGTGGCAGCGGCGGGGTCAGTGGTGCGGATGGCCGGCTTTGATGACCAGTGGCGGGTCGACGCTCGATTATGCTTGGAGTATCTTCAAGCCTTAGAGCTCTCTCTTCTCTTTAGCTTGGGCTCCCATAATGTGAAGAATAATGGGCTATTTATAGATTAGAGGGATGATGCTTCTGTAAATATGTGCAAAATCCAAACCACTCCATCGGACGGCTCAAAATAATTTCCTTGATCATCAGATGTATTTTAAGTATTTGAATGCTCAAATGAAGTCAAAATTAGGAGATCTTGGGCTCGTTAGATCTGGCTCGTCAAGACGCTCGATTTGACTATAAACACTCCTTATTTATGAGCCGATTGATATCACAAAATTTTCAATTATATTTTAAGCGTTTGATCTCGGTTAGTCTTGACTTAGAATCAGATTGCTTTCGACATCAAGATTCGTGCTTTGACTAGTGGAATTTTCAGTGTCATATTAATATCTAACATCTGAAATTAAACATTAACAATATAATACTTTTTATATTTAAAAATTATATTTCAATTTAAAAAATAAATAATGATAATATTTTTGATGATATGTTATATATATATATATATTGAAATTTATGTGTTTGATATGATATGCAAATGACTCAAAAATATAACTTCTACCAAAAATATTAAAGTTTAAATAATAATAAAAAATTATTTAAATATAAAAAATGTCACAATCTTTAAATAATTTTAATAATTTTATTCTTAAACTATTAAATGTTGTCATATTTCAAATATATTTTATATTAATATTTATTAAATGAACGAATTTACGAGCTAACTAATAGAGTCGGGGATGACCTAAGTTTGTGTTGTTAGTTTATTGAGCTTAGCTCACGAATCATTTACCAAGCAGAGTTTGAGCGAGCACACGAGTCAGCTTGACTCACCTACACCAATCCATAAATATTTAATATAATATAAAAAATATCACTAACTATTTTCTTAAAAGTAGATCATATCTTTTTATGATAAAAAAATATCACATAAGCAAATATAAAACTTTGAATGTTATATATGTAAATGTATAAAAATAGTATGATGTGTATGTAAATCTTCATTTTTTTTTATTTGGAAAATTAAAATAGAGGGAGAACCTAAATATAGAGGTGTAAATGAGTCTTGAGTCAAACTCAAGTCAACTTAATTTGAGCTTAAGATTTTTTTTTTTTTGGAAAGTAAATTTTTTTTTGGAAAGAATTTGAGCTTAAGATTCATTAATTAATTGAGTTTGAGCTTTAATTTTATTTTATGAGTTCTAGCTAACTCATTTAGTATGAAAGAGAAGATAATTTTGATTCTAGTAATTTTTATTACAAAATATTAAAATTATAAAATTAGAAGAAAAATAATAAGAAAATATTTGATATAAAAAATAAGCTATAATATTTCAATATTTTTAACAATTTCATCCATAAATTATTAAATTCTAATATATTTTAAATATAATTTATATTAATATTTATTAAATGAATCAAATCACAAGCTAGCTTGACTTGTAAGCTCATCCAGCTCAACTCACGAGTCATTTATTGAGTTATGAGTTGACTTGACTCACACTTACCTAAATCTTCAATATCACTAAGTTAATAAAAGTAAAATATACTTTGTACAACATAGAAAAATACCATATAATTAAATATAAGCTTTAATTGTTAGATATGTAGATATATAAAATTGTGTGATTTGTAAATCTTATTATTATTATTATTATTATTTTGACAATTACTTACATACATCACAATCAAAATGTAGATATCTATCTAATTAGCATACTCTTTTATTCAATTTCCAATTTTTCATGAGCATATCAAAATTCACAATAGAATTTTAACTGATTTTTTTTATTTTTATCAAATTCTCAATGATTTGATCGTAGCATATATATGCAAGTACTTGAATTCGATAATTAAAAATAATAATATAAATGCTAGTTTTATAAATAATAAATTTTGTTCAATTTTTTATTATGTGTGTGTTGTATAATTTCATGTTCTCTTTCTTTTTAATTATTCTTGTATCATCTAATATGAGCTCAAGGGGCCCTTATCTCATGCCTAATTTTTCAATCTCCATAGAAGAGAAACCAAAGATATATTTTATGATTTAATTATCAGCTTCTAATATTAATTCACCTTTCATAATTACATTTCATCTATAATATTCACATAAACACATCTTGAGTATCCATTTGCTTTAACTGTATTTATAAAAATAGATATTTAATTAATATGATACCTTAGCATATATATTAACATATAATTCTAAATTATATTTATCTTGAATAATTTGTTAAATATTTTAAAACTAGAGCAACAATGATCTAATAACATCAACAATCTCATTTATCTATTTTTGAGTAAAAGTGGGAAGATAGTCGTTGCGTCTAGAAAATCATTCGTAGAGTAAAGTTTTAGTTTAAATTGTGAAATCCAAAGACAAGTATAAAAGTATGAACAATAAAACTCAATTTTACATGAAAACCTCAAAGAGGAAAAAATCACGTGCTTTTAATAAAAAAGCTTTCACTATATATCTGCTTTTGAGTACAAGATCTTCCGATCGGATTACTGAGTGTATATGAGAAAGGAACAACTTATGTGACAACGATCGGTCGATTCTTGTAGTGCAGATGATGGTGAAGCTGTGCGGGCAATCAGGTAGAAATGCGAACAATTCATCGAGGAACAATCAGAACACAGTCAATCGGTAGAAGTCATCATGATGAAGAGGCAACGGTTAGCGACAAGGATCAGCGGTGGTTGGCACCGTCAGTGGCGCACGATTGCTTGGAGGATCTTTAGAGCTCTCTCCTCTCTCTCTTGCTTGCTCCCCTTATGAGGAATGAGGCTATTTATACGGAGGAGTGACGTCTCAGAATACATGCAAAATCCAACTACTCTCCATCGGACGGCTCATGATGATTCCCTTGATCATATGATGTATTTTGTATATTTGAATACTCAAATAAAGTCGGAATTATAAGATCTTTGGCTTGTTGGAACCGGCTTGTCGAGACGCTCGATTTGACAATAAATACTCCATATTCGAGAGCTTTTTAGGAATTTAATTGATGTCTCAAAGTTTCCAATGATATTTTAAGTGTTTGATCTCGACCAGTTTCAATTTCTGATTAGCTTGCTTTCGGCATTAAGATTCGTGCTTTGACTAGAGGAATTTTCAGGATCATATCAATTACTATGAATTTTAGTATGAGTTTTTATCACATTGCGATAAAGGTCATAATACTGTATAGGTAGTTGTTGTCAATCAATCGATAAAACCAACATATTTCTTATTTATGAGACAAAATAACACGATAAATAAATTAGCTTAATTATATGTGAAAGAGGTGGTTAGAACATATGAAATATTAAAGATTGTCATATCTGATCGTGGCATTCTTTAGTTATCTAATTGTGATATAAAGTTTACTTTTAGATTACGGGACGAAATACAAAATAGGCTGAGTACCAATTGAATTTCAATAAACTTTTGAACCGTAAATAAATGATCAAATCAAGAACATTATATAGATACTAAATGATTTTATTGAGGCTATGTGTGCTTCATTTTTAAAATAGCCTTATTGTATGATATGATCAAATAGTATAATTAAGCATTTTAATTATTTATTTTCTATGTGATTTCATGATTTTATTTTATGAATAGTCACAATTATAACTTAAATGAACATATTAGCTTCTCAAAATTATGTATTTGCTTATCCATTGAATGAATACATTGGGTTAACAAATAATATAATTTCTTTACCAAATGAACAATTTTAATTTTAAGAAGATAAATATAATAATTACTCTGACATATCACGATTGATTAAATTCAAATCTAACAAAAATATAACTCTCCGTTAAAATAAACTCATCCGGTCACTCCTGCCTCATTGCCATTCACCGCTTGTGACCGAACGTCACTTGCCGTGCGTCCCTTGCCGAAACTTCGTCGGGATTACTTGCGGGGGCAGTCAGAATTCACATTTTGGAGAAAGCTCAACCTCAACTACAACAAGCTGGAGCTCGCATGCCTGTTCATGCCACCCCGTCTCCACCTTAGTTATGATGAGCATTCAAAATCCCCATGGCTGAAGGAAGAAGCTTCAGCATCTGCATGAATGGGTTTCTTCCATTGGTAATGATGTCGCTTCAAATCATCTACATGGATGATGCTTCCATCTAGCCTTGCTTGACAACTAATGTAAAGGATTTCCTTCGGATTAGTGAGTAAAATTTATGTTTTTATTTTCAGTTTCTTTCATTCTATCTTGTACACGTTGGGTTTTAAACACTTTTGTTTTTCATAGGGTTGTGAATAATAGGACAAAGAAGTGATTATTCTTCTTTTAATAACCTGCGCACATTCTCTCTACCATTGGTTACTCAAATGTTTGATTTAAGAAGAAACATTTTGTTCAGTAGTCTATAAAAGTAATGATGAAGCATTTTTCTGTCATTACAAATCCTAAAAGATTAGAACAAATGGTGTATGCTTTTGTGACATTCTTCTTTCTTGATAAGACTAGAGAGTCCAAGAAACTTGAATTATGGAGGTCAACTTTAGAGTCTAAAGGTTTTCTCAGATCTAGCAATATATGGAGTGTAATTTTGGTTGTAGAAATTTTAGTAGTAGTGTTGTGACTTTGGGTGATCAAGTCATTAGAGTGGCGATTGATATTTAGGCTCTATTGTTCAAAAATGATGGTGAAATAGATGGAGATATTATTAGTAGAATTCAAGTTGGATGGTTGAAGTGGAGGAATCACTATTATGTGATAGAAAAGTTAAACAAACTTAAGGGAAAATTTTATAAGATGGTGGTAAGACCCATGACTATGGGAGAATGTTTATAAAAGAAACAAGAGTAAGTTAAGTATTCTGAGATGAGGATGCTCGTGGATGAGTGGCTTTACTTAGAGATAGAATGCAAAATGAGTATGTTGGAAAAAAAGTTGCTCAGATAGATAAGATTAGGGAGAATCGCTTAGATGGTTTGGCCACATAGCGTCCCGTAGGAGAAGGAGAGTAGATGCATTAGATTTTCCTTATGTTAAGAAAGAAAGGTGAGGTAAAGAAAAGACTTGGTTAAGTTGTATAAAAATGATCTTAGTATACTCAATTAAATGAATTTGACATAATAGGACAGATGGTGAAGGATTCATGTAGCAATGGGATTAAGGCTTGTTGTTGTTGTTGTTGTTGTTGTACAAATCCTAAAGATGAAAGAACAAATCGAGAAACATCGAAGATTTGTAAATTCTTTCACTATTCTCTTTTAGAGATTATTTTGAACCTTCCTCCTTCCTCCACTAAGATTGATGACTGTATCTCCATCTTTATTTTGGTAACTAACATCTCATCAATCTCGAAGTCAAGAATATAATACATTAAGTGGATATCTCAGATTTTCTTTCTTCACATTAAGAGTGATATGGCTCTCAAAATACCACTAGTCAAAGCACAAATCTTGATGTCGAAAGCGATATGATTTTGAGTCAAACCGTCGAGATCCTTAAAATATCATTTGAATCTTTGGGACATCAATTAAATCCCAAAACAACTCTCAAATATGGGTGTTTATAGTCAAATCGGCGTCTAAAATATCTAGCGTTTAAGATCTCATAATTCACTTCATTTGGTCCTGCTAATATCAAATGATCGAAGGAATATCTTTCATAATTCTGCTTTTGAATTTAATCACTCCTATATAAATTTCCTCACATGAAAAAATAAGAGGATAAACAATTAAGAAAGATAAAAGAGAAAAGAGTAAAAGAAGAGGAAGAGTAGCAAAGAAAGGAAGAGCAAAAAAGAAAAAGAGTGTAAAAGAAAAAAAAAGAAAAGGAAGAGTCGAGCGAGGAAGAAGGAAAACCCTGAAGGAAGAGAGAGCTGAGCTTGAAGATCCTCAAAATCGCAGATAGCTCCGCTTGTCAAATGCTATATTAGCATTCTCAGTTATCCACATCTTTATCATGTAATTTGATCTTGTTATTATCTCTCTCGTATATTCCTGCTTTAAAGACGTACTGAAAATGTATAAAAGCTTTCTTTAGTCTGGTTTTCCTCTTTAGATTTTTACGTTAAATGATGTCTCTTGTTATCTTTAATTACTATGTCTTTACTTACAAATAAATAAATTTTCACTCTATGATTGGTTTTCATGCAACAAATAATTATATAAACTTTATAATGCTCATAACAAATTAATTTTTCTTGGCGTTAAATCAAAACCTTAAAGATGATGAAATAGGTTCTTGACTTTCAAAAAAGTGGTAATTTGTTTCTTTTAAAGTATTTTTTAGATTTATAAGTTTTGACTTTTGAGGGATCTGACTGTAATATTAATTTTTTAGATGTTAAATATGTAATATAAGAAGTTTTGAGTGCTATATATATAAATTTCTCTTATTACTATCATATATATATATATATATATATATATATATATATATATATATATATATATATATAATACTCTAATTTTAATATTACATAAAAAATATCATCATCATTTACTTTTTAAAAATAAAAAATATATTTTTAAGCATAATAAATATTAGACTTTTAAAATTAAAAAATAATATCTTTATTAAATAGAAATGATATTATATTTATAAAAATAATATGATATTATATAAATTAAATGTATTTTTTTATAAATAGAAATGATATTATATTTATAAATATTAATTTTAGAGTGAGATATATAAATGCATAAAAATTGTGTGATATGTATATAAATCTTTCAAAAAAATAAAAAAATAAAAAAATAAAAAAAAATCTCTTCTTAACCAAGAAAAAGGCGAACCCAAAATCTAAAACCCTAAACCATGGCATGGCGCCTCTCATCGATCATCAAAATTTCCTTTTACCGACCATCAGCCTTTCTTCTTCCTGCTGCAATTCCTTCTCGCTCCCTCCATTCTCCCACTGTTCAACTGCAAGTGCTGGAAGAAACTCCGCAAAGCTATCAAGCTCCCTGTGTCAAGCTCCATCGCTACATCCACTGCGCCTCTTCTGTTTCCTTTCGATTAATCCATCGCGACTCTCTCTTCTGCTTCATCTCCTGCACATTGCCCTCGCCCACCAACCCTCCGCTCATATCTCTCTCTGCCGGCAAGTTTCACTGCGAGTCGGCTTTCTTCGGCTGTAAACCTCACGCTTGTTGTTTCGCCATCCTGCATCTTCCCTCATCCGTCGCTCTATGGACCCTTCACCTCTCATTCACTACCTTAATGGAATCCCTCCTATCAGAGGAACAATCCATCTTCAATGCTTCTGAAGCAGATCATGTCACCGTGGTTCGTAAGCTTCCCATGATATCTTCCGGTCACCGTATTCCTCTCGCTAAGCTCCATCATTGCCGCCACGTTCTTGGTCTTCCCGATGACTTCTGCGACCGTGTTCGAAATTACCCAGACTTCTTCCGAGTCGCTGTAGACCCCGATGGTCGCAACGTCCTCGAGCTCGTTGAATGGGATCTGGCTCTTACCGTCAGCGCGCTAGAGCGAGACTTCATTGCGGATGAGTACCGTGTTCAGCGTACCTTCAAATTTGCCATTCCTCATGGGAAGAATTTAGGTTTAGATGAGGATGATGAGAGAAAGATGAATTGTTTGACGACGCTGCCTTTGATTTCGCCATATACTGATGGCTCTGAGCTGAAGCCGTGACAGTGGAGGCGAGAAGTATAGGGTTGGGGTTATTCATGAATTTTGAGTTTGACGGTGGAGAAAAGGGCTTATATTCATCACATAGTGGAGTTCAAGGAGGAGTTTGGTCTTATGAGGCATACTTATCGTATGCTTCTGAAGCAGCTGCGGGCATTTTACTTGGCAGGAACGGAGATGAACTGGGTTGTTTTCTTGAGAATGCTTATAATGAGGATGGGACGTTGATAGAGAAGGGCCCTCTGGTCTTGTTCGAAGAGAAGTTAAGAAGGTATGCTCTCATGAAGGAAGGGGAAGAGGAAGCTAAGGGTGGAGTTACTGGAGCTATTAGAGTTTGAAATGGCATGGAATTTTGATGTTTTTCTTCTGAATGAGGAGAAATTTGTTTTCAATGGTCATTGATTTAGGAAGAGAATATATGGTTTGGAGGGTGAAATTGCATTGAATGTTGTGGCGTGAATGAGCTGATTAAATTAACATATGGGGTTCAGACCTTATTGGTTTTGTGATTAAAGTTTGATGGAGAAAAAAACCTACCAAAAAGTATTTTGGTTACATGTCACTTGGAACTCAGGCACGTCAGACATGCAAGGTAATATCCTTTGACAGGAAATTTGTATGATTATGTTTTTAGTATTTATTCCGATGGTTTTTTAAATGCTACATAATTTATATTAGAGCTTGAAAAGTCGAAAGTTTATTTTTTTCTGTCAAAATAGATCTAAATTTATTGCAAAATGCTTTCTTATTCCTCATTGCTTAAGCTTTGTGATGCAAGCTGAGATCCATCTGATAGCTTCTGATTGTTCAATTGCAAATTTTCTCCACTCCTATGACTTGAAATCTCCATAGAGATGAAAAGAAAGCCATGGGAGCTTAAGGATTGGTTGTAAATGGAGAGATGGAGTATTTTGTTAGTCAAAGAAGCTTGGAGGAATCATTGTTGTGAGTTGGGAGAGGAAGAAGAAACAAGGTAAGGATGAGGAGGAGAATAGTTAATCATCAACTAATGATGAATAATCCTAATTATGTTGACATGCTTTGCATGAAATTCTTCAAGACCATTTGATGTGCTTGAATTTGCATGCCATGTTGATCAATCACTTAGGGAGAGCATCAATCTGAAAATGTTTGGACATTTCATATATCAAAATATTTATATACATATTTTGATTGGAGTGCTTCCCACCTCTTGCTAAAAGAATTTTGTTAATGCTCTATTAAAGTTTTCAAGAGCATTCTCATTTAATTATGATATTGTTGTCCTATTATTATCTTAAGCATATATTCTTTGATCGAGAATTTTGAAATGAAATTTACTTCTTGGGATGTCAGCACATGGTTCATGTGTACAATGTGGTTCAAAGCAACAAGATAATATGCGGTTTGTGCAGGCCAAGCATGCTATATGGGACTCCAAATATGTGATATGAATTGAGGTCTATGTGACATAAATTTTGTGTGACCTGCTATTGTTAGCTACTGGTGAGACTGGATTAGAGACTTTATGTTTTAAACTTCATGTTTTAAAATAAATACCAGTTTGGAGCTTCTATGATATAATTTAGCACTATTTTTTGTCTGTGTTTTATATTGCTGCCAACTATTATCATAAGATCATGAATGCTTGACATTTAATGTTAGAGCTGTAAAAACTGAAAGTTGATTTCCTTTTTTGATCAAAATCGAGCTAAACTTGTTGTAAAATACTATCTCCGTCCTAATTGCAGTAGCTTAGTAATGCAAGCTGATATCAATCCGATGGCGTTTGATTGTTCAATCAGATCTTATTTCTATTCCTATGGTGTGAAATCTTCGTGAAGATTAAAAGGAAGCCATGGGAGTTTAATTAGCTATTGTTGTAAATGGAGAGATGGACTTTTGTGTAGTCAAAGAAGCTTGGAGTCATTATTGTTGTGAAGTTGCAAGTGCTTCAAGGGGCTTGAAAGAGGAAGAATAAACACAAGGAGGAGATTAGTTAGTTGACAACTAATGATGAGTAATCTATATTGTGTTGAATGTTTTTTTGTGAAATTCTTTAGGACTATTTGATGTGCTTGAATTTCATGCAGCTTTAATATCCATCTTAGAAAGAACATCAATTTGAAAACATTTGAACCCTTTATATACCAAATAAATATCCACATATTTTAACAAGAGTGGCTTCTCTTGCCAAACTAAGACAGTTAATGCTGTTTTAAAATTTCCTAGTTCAATAATTATTTAATTATTAACTTTTAGTGAGGAGATTTCCCATTTATTTATGATATTAATTCCCTATTTATTATCTTAAGCATATATCCTTTGATCAACCTTCCTCGAAATGAAATTTAGTTTTGAGTGTCGAAATGATTTTGAAAATTTGGTTTAGATGCAAAAAACTTGGAGAATTGAAAGATATAAAGTCGAGAGATTCTAAGAAAATAATATATGATGAAAAAAAAAAATTTAGCTTTAGTGATTTATATAATGATTAGATACCAAAGAAGGTGAAGGATGTATGTATAAGTTAGCCAAAAAAGACTAGAAGAAAGATAGTCAAGTGAGTGTATTAAGGATGAAGATAATAAATTATTTTTCTTAGAAAGGATATTGAAAATGGGTGGATGAGATATTTTGATAAACTTTTCAATGAAGGATCAATGTACGATTGATTTTAGCAACCTTAATACAAAACAAAAATAGAAATTTTATTTTTATCGATAGTAACTGTTAGAGAAATTTTAAAGAAAATGAAATGAAAACAATAGACGATGATATTCCAATAGAAGTGTGGAAATGTTTAAGAGATCAAGGAATTTAGTTTACAAATCTTTTAATGCTATTTTAAAGACTAAAAGATGTGATGAGAGAAAGATTTGTTGGTTCTATATTTAAGAATAAAGGTGATGCACAAAAGTGTGCAAAATTATAGAAGAATTAAGTTAATGTGTCATACATTAAAATTATGGGAGAGAGTAATGAGCATAGTTATGATGTGATACAAAAGTTTCTCACAATAGATTTCATGTAGATCACTATGGATGCTATACATTTGTTAAGAGGTTTGATGGAGAAGTATAGAGAAAGTAAGGAGGATTTACATATGATATTTATTGATTTAGAAAGCTTATGATAAAGTTTCAAGAGATGTTCTTTGGAGAGTTGTAGAAACGTAAATGAGTTAATATTGGTTATATTCAAGAAGGATATGTATACTAGAGATTTTGTGTCCAAACACAAGGAGGATTGACAAAATATTTTCCTATTTCAATTGGATTACAAAGGATCAACTTTAAGCCCTTATCTTTTTTGCTTTAGTTATGGATGTTCTTACTAGCATTTACTGAAGATGTACCTTGGTATACTTTTGTTGATGACATTCTTCTTGGATAAGACTAGAGAGGGAGTCCAAGAGAAACTTGAATTTTGGAGGTCAACATTAGAGTCAAAGGTTTTCGTTTAAGTAGATCTAAACCCAATATATGGAGTGTAATTTTAGTTGTAGAAGTTCTAGTGGTAGGTGACATTAGTGAACAAGTCATTAAGAGATAATGATATTTAGGCTCTATCATTCAAAATGATGGTGAAATAAATGGAGATGTTATTAGTAGAATTCAAGTTGGATGGTTGAAGTGAGGAATATGTTGTGTGATAGAAAATTTCACTTAAACTTAAGGAAAATTTTATAAGATGGTGGTAAGACTTGCAATGACTTATGGTGAATGTTGGCCAATAAAGAGAAGCATAATAAGTTAAGTGTTACAGAGATGAGGAATTAGGTGGATGAGTGTTTTACTCTTGAGATAAATAGGTATGTTGAGGAAAAAAAGTTGGAGTACTCCGGTGGCGGATAAGATTAGAGAAAGATGCCTTAGATGGTTTGGGCACATAAAATTAGTCATGACTTTCGGTTAGGAGAGTAGATGCATTAGATTTATATATGTTAAGAAAGGTAGAGGTAGACCTAAAAGACTTGGTTAAGATGTATAAAAAATGACCTTAGTATACTTGAATTAAATGAGAATTTGACACATAATAGGACACAATGGAGATGAAGGATTCATATAGCCGACCCCACTTAGTGGGATAAAGGCTTGTTGTTGTTGTTGTTGTTGTTGGTAAATGATTTTTGAAATGAAATTTAGTATTTGAGTATTGGTGATCATGGTCTATTTTTTTGCAATTTTTTGCTTTAATAAACATCAACATTTGATTTTATGATAGTTCACAATGTATACATTTGATTCTATCATCAACTATTATCTTAATGTCATAGGAATTGGTTAATGCTATGTTATATTCTTTATTATGTTTTGAAATATTATCAATTTATCTATGTTTATGGATCAAGAAATCTTTTGTTGAGTTTTGAGATGGTTAAACCTCACCATTGTGTTATCAAGTTTCATTACTATGGACTTGTGGAGTGTGTAAGAGCTAAAAGCAATATCTTGATGTTTTAATATAGCTATTTTACTTTATGAAGATTTTCAAAAGATTTGTAATTAATGAAATTTAGTTTTTGAGTGTTGGTAAAAGATTTTTGAAATAAAATTTAGTTTTTGAGTGTCGGTGATCATGGTCTATTTTTTTGCTATTTTTTGCTTTAATAAAAATAAACATTTGATTCTATGATAGTTCACAATGTATGCATTTGATTCTATCATCAACTATTATCTTAATCCCATAGTATTTGGTTAATGCTATGTTATATTCTTTATTATGATGAAATATTATCAATTTATCTATGTTTATGGATCAAGAAATCTTTTGTTGAGTTTTGAGATTGTTAAACCTCACCATTGTGTTATCAAGTTTCATTCATTACTATGGACTTTGATTGTGAAAGAGCTAAACGCAATATCTTGATGTTTTAGTATAGTTATTTTACTTTATGAAGATTTTCAAAAGATTTCTAATTAATGATGTGTAAAAGGATAATTTTATAACAATTTAGTTGTGTTAATAATTGTATCATTTTAACAATTTGAATTTTGATTTAGTTATTGAATTGATATACCAAAAATTTGAGGCTAATAGGTACGGTTTATCATCAATATCTTAGAGTTTGAGTTATGATAATGATTGGTATAAGAGTTTAATCTTTAAGACTTAAGGTCTATTTAGGATTACTTTCTCACTATTTTTCTTTTTCATAAGGCCTCCTCATGATCATTTAGTTTTTATTATTGCTTTAGAAATTTTTATGATAGGAAGGTGTTTTTGAGAACTACATCTAAAATGATATGATAGTTGTAAGAAAGTTGTCATTTAACTTATATATATATATATATATATATATATCCACCGCTACTTTTGGAAAATTTTTTTCCCACAATAGTTTTACAACTACTTTTACAAAAATTTTAACCGCCCTAAATGAACTCATAGAGTTGCTTACATCTTATGAAATCTTTCATGAATTATAGGGCAAATCTACCCAAGATAATAAGAAATTCATATTGACTTAATTTGGCTTTAATTAAGATTGTTTAAGATAACCAAGTTGTTAAATGAATTAGTTAGTGAGTACAATTAGAGAATGATGGATTAATACATTAAAGAGAGCTATGATCAATAATGTGATAACCTTGGGATTGCTAATCCATCTTAAGAGTATACCCCAAGGCTTATAATAGGCCTAAAATTGTCTCATAAAGGGATTTGACTAAAGAAAAGTTCATGGATTGTCCAGAGTATTTCTCAACAAAAAAAAAAAAGATGATGATTAGAGTTCAATAATATACCTTAAAGCTCTAAGATTGTGCTTGAAATATTTATAAAGTCCATATGAAGAATTGTGATTAGGAATCTACTATCACCTCTATTGTAGATAGTGACTTTATAGCACAAACTTGAAAAAGTCCTTTACAAAGGGATGGTATTCTATCTCAAGTTAAATTGTTAAGTTAACACCATCTAAGATTTATGAGCTAAGCATGTACATGTTCTCATTTTTTTAATGTTAAAAGTGCTAATTAAAATTTAGAAAATGATATTATAGACAAGATTTAAACTCTTCGTTTCATTTTAATATTTCAAAGCTAGCAATGAAAATTTAAACTGAGCTTCTAATGCATTCATTATCCAATAGAGCTTTGTTGATTGGATATAGTTAACAACTAAGTATATCTCAATTAGACCATACTAATCTCATCTTCTATCTTTTAGTCCTTATTATTTTCCCTCTAATATAGTGTAGAGTTTCTTTTAAAAAATTTATATTAGGATCAAACCAACCAATTGTTGCATCTCAGAGAGAATGTATCGTCATGTAGAGTCTAGGGTTGATATGTGTATATAAGATAAGGAGTAGGAAGACTCAAATACAATTCACATTTAAGTTTTGATCATATCATACCATTGTTTATGGGACAAAATTGAGATGAATAAAAATTTGTTTACCATTGACACTGAGATTAAAGAAAATGAATATGAAGAAGTGTTATTGAAGAATAATGTGTTGCAATGGGAGGGATGGTTCAAAAGAAGATATTTATAATGGCATGAGTGATGTGGGTAGGCTCTTAAAAGAATGATTAAAAGAAGATTGCATGCAAAACTTTTGTATAATAATTATTATAACGTTGTGTTTGGTATTTGTTTAATAATATTTTTGTAAGCTATTGTCTAGACTTTGATGATAGTGCAAAATAAATAAAAATTGACATTATTTGGCGTGATGTCAACTATTATATACACATTACATGATGATGATTGCTTATTGTGAATAACAGGATAATATTAGTAGCATGGATATTAATTAGTTTGGTTGGTAAGGGCCCTCCAAGTTGTCAAGATTTTGGTTTCAAAGTTTATATCATAATAAAATTTCACCTTATGAAACTTTGCAACAAAAAAAAAATGGTGTGGTTTTCTAGTAACATTTGTTCATTGGAAGTGTTGGATTTTATATTTGATTACCAAAAGGATATTAAGGTCATTACTAGATGTGTTTCCATTGGTGATTGAAAGGACAACTCCTTATTAAGGAGTGTTGGGAATTGCATAGACTATGCTGATAGCACAATTCAAATAAAAATGGGAAACTTTGGTGATGATGGTTGGATGCCAAATGTTCATTTCATATGCATGCTTATTGGGTGAATAATGTGAATAGGCATAGTTAGATGTTTATATTTGATCTCCAAAAGTGTATTAGTCATCAGGAGATGAATTTTCTTTGGTGATTGACCACCCTCATATTAACGATCAACCTTATATATGTGTGGGAGCTTGTGAATTCATGGTGATACCAAATTTAATGTTGTACTTTCCTTGAGTTTCTTGTGTATATTTCCTAAGGTTACCAATGTGGGTAGAAGGCATAAAAGGAACTAAATTTGTTAATTTAGATACATTACAAAATTAATAATGAGTGGAATGCGATACCAAGAAAAAAAAGATATAGAGGAGTGCTTTTGGCAGAAGAGAAAGAGTAAGCATGTAACTATAGTTGTTACGTGGAGATCATGTAGTAGAGCAACCTTGCATTAGAAGGAGATGGTGAGTTAGGCTAGGGAGATGATTTGGGTAGAGAAGAGTAGAGATAGTGCGGAGATGCTCACGGAAAAGAAGACACATGAGAAAGTGAGTCAGAGAGGGTGTGTAGATTGTGTGAATGAGGAGGTTGTTTGTCTCAAATGGAATACAATGGTGGGGTGTGGACATGGTGTCCAAGCTTGTTTGATTTTTCTTCTTTTTATTTTATGTTTTATTTTGTAGTGTGTGTGTGTATTCATTCATTCCTCACTTACTCCAATTATTATTATAATAAGATTAAATAAGATTTCTTAAGATATCCATCCTCATCCAAGCTACATGCCACCTATTTAAGTCTAAACAATTTTAAATTCATGTGGCAACTACAAGTCATGATATAATGTTCCTTCCTCAATTCAAGAATTCAATATAGTATTATCTACATTTCAAGAAAGATTTTTGACTTATTTCCATGCATATGGATGGCCCTCTATATCGTTTGGATTATAATTTATTTTTAAGTGAAATCACTAGTAAGCCATGGTGGTCGATATTCCATTACAATTTTGGTGAGTTTGAAGATATTTTATTGTGTTCTCCCTTCCCAATTATTGGTTGCCCATCATCTTCAATCTCTTGAAACCCTGAAAAAAATATTCTAAGACCCTTTACAAGCTCTTGACCAACCCGTACCTGTTAAACTCTTATCCTAGTAGCAATAATCTTTTGTAACTTTTTAGCTTGTAAATAGGAAAGGTGCTCCATCCTAAGAGAGTTTTAAGGGGGGATGTAGAAAATCATAGGCTTTGATGAGGACGGAAAGGGCCAAAAGGCCTATAGATAGAAAGATGAGAGAGAACAAAATAATAAGATATGAAGTGCAAAAAAAAAAGTATTAGAAAGTTTGAAAAAATATTGTCTTCAATTTCACCAAAATGAGGTATGATTAATCTATTTTGATAGACCGGTAAATATAAAGATTGTCCTAAAAATTCTATCAAAATCAAGAAAATTGAGAGAAGATGACTAACTCTTTGTCCGATTAAAATAAGGTTTGATCAACTATTTTTTGGTTATTTCTTATACCTAAATATTAATTTGGTTATCCGCTTAAATTCTTATTTGATTAGTCATGTATAATTTTAAGACAAGTTTATGATAGTTATGTTATGCTAGCATTCTATATCATTATGGCATGCTTTGGTTGAAACTTATGTCTTAAAAGTGTCATTTGATATGCCTTGATTTTCACGTAAATTGATGAAATGTTTCTTGAATCAATTTCATGAGAAATTTTGTTATGTCAGTTGCCAATATTAGATTGGCATGTTTTTTGTGAAATTCCTGAACTTTTAAGAACTATTTTTGTGATACAATTGTATTCCTTCTTTATTCATATTTTTTATCCTCATGTTTTAACTAGAGTGATTCCCAATTTACTTAAAAAACTCATCCAATGTTCTATTAAGGTTTTAAATCTGATCATGATTTGACTATTGGTATGGTATTGTGTCGATTATTATGATACTTCCCCATCTATTATACCGATCCTTTATCCTTTGATCGAACTTGAAATGAAACTTAGTTCTTGAAGTGTCGGGTCAGTGGCTATTTTATGTTATGCGTGGGATGTGTGGCCAGTCTCACTTTATTAATAAGGTACCTACATGAGAGTCGAGGACACTAGATATGTGATATGACTTAAGGTTGGTGTGGCTTATTATATATGTTCCAATATATGCCAACAAATAGCTTGTGTGAGATGATTTCCCACTAATCTTTTGCATATGTTTCATGGTGACACCAATCCTTTCTCCATCAAAAGCTTACTCTAAAATGAGATAAGCTTATGCCAACTTAAATTCCAAAATGGGGTATGATCAATTTATACTTGAGAAAGTGATAGATATAAATATTAAAAATTGGGTCATTTTTTGTAAAGCCCCAATTTTTTATCCACATATTCTAATTAGAGTACCCCATGACCAATAATGCTCTACTAAGGTTTTCAAGGCTAATCATGATTTGATTATTGATTGTCTGTGGGGAGCATTCTGTTTTGATTATGTCGTTGTTTCCCATCTATTATTTTGATTATATATACCTTGATCAAACTTGAAATGAAATTTAATTCCTGGAGTGTTGGGTCTGTGGCTCTTTAATGTAGATAATATGATTACAAGCATTGAGATTATGTGGGTATGTGTGACCAATACACTTTATTAATGAAGTGCCTACATTAGAGTAGATGACTCTATATGTGATATGAAAAGAAGCTTGTGTGACCTATTGTTGCCAGTTTCTATATCTTTCAATAGACGCTAACACATAGCTTGTGTGGTATGATTTTTCATATTCCTAGCAGCTCTTATCATAGCCTTATGTGTCATCTGTTTAATTTTATCTTATGGACCTTAATATGCTTGGAAAGTTAATCAATTTGTTTGTCTTTGTGAATCAGAAGTTAGTTTAGTGAATCGTAGGACTCGCCAACCTTACCATTGTGTTTTCAGTTGTCATTCAAAGTTAAAGTTCTTTGTCGACTGTGAAAGAGCTGAGAGCACGATGTTAATAGCTCATAACATGAAAATGGATGATTATGTAGCATTTCATCTGCAATAATATTTTGAAAATGTTTCAACACATCAGAACTTTGATGTTATTATGACATTTGAGGCTTTAATATGTCTAAATTCTCAGTTTTCTGATCATCACAATTTATACTTCCCAGGCCTAATTCCTATAGATTGATCGACATCTGCATCATATGATTGTCATTCTAGCAGATTCACACTAGTCACCAAGTCTCTGCTCATCAGCTTTTCTTTTAGAATAATGAATTCAGTTTTCTTGGATGGCTCTGCCTTGATTTTTGTGCCACTACCTGCCATTCTAGATCAGGAACTGCTGAATGATTTAGTACAATTTATATTCAGAAGAATCACTACATAAACTGGAGATCTATCTGCTTAAGCTGCTACTCTACCTAAATACCTTTTATAGCAATGTAATCCATGTTGTTCTGTTATTACTCTGGTCTTTCCATAAGTGAGACCAAATGTTTCCATTTTTAATTTTTACTTGGTTCAAAGAGCTTCCTTCTAACAGCTATCCCTTTCTCAGGTGATTGATGAACTTGCATTGAAGCTCGTTGTTGACACAGTAAGAAATCTCAATTGTAATGGCGCTGTTAGAAAATCAGTCTCAAACCAACAGCAGATTTAATTTGAACTGACTGGATCTCAATTAAAGTTGCTTTTTCCCCATGGAGAGGTATGCCTAATTCTGGTTTCTAAATCCATATTTTAGTAAAATGTTTTTAATTTCTCAAGTTGCTCTAGGGAAAGTTGATGTGAGTTTGATGTTGACTGAGATTTAAGATGCTGATATGGTCTTGTATAGTTTGATCATTGTTAATTAAAGTTGACTTCCCAACAAGAAAGAAAAATAATGTCAATGTATAAGAATCAATTATAATATATTAAGAGCTAAACTTATTTTATTGTCGATGTAATTTTTTCACTATTATGCATATCTTAGCAATCACTCCCTATGCAAAAGCCCTATATTAGTCATCACTTTCAGTGAATTAAGAGGCTGTTTGATTACTTTTTTATTTTTTTTTTTTAATTTTGATTCAAAATAAAATATGTTTGATAATGATAGTTATTTTTAAAAATGTTCAAAACATTCAAAAGGTGTTTTGAGTGTTTTAAAAAACAATGTAATTTATTTTAAAACAAAAATAAAATGCTTTAAAACATATTAAACAAAATTTTTTTAAAAAAAAATAACATGAAATCAAAACAAAATTGATCTCAAATAGGTCCTAAGCTTTTAAAGATATTTGCTCATGGTAATTGCTCCGAGTTGTTTTATTTATATTGTAGAAACCAACATAACCCATGAGTTTCACAAATTCAGTCAATTATTTGGTCGTGATCCATCAGTTTAAATATCAATTATTGGGAATTAGATCTATACCATTGTCAAATTGCTTAAACTAATATTTATGAGTTATTATTGATATTTTATGAACTTGCTTTGTTTTCTTTTGATGTGAGACCCACACATTTTTCACTCATTTGGTGGTTTCAATCTAGCTTCTTATTTGTGAACTATTAGCTTATTAATTAATTAACAAATTGAATGAGAATATAGTATTTAATCTTGCACAAAGCTTTCTTTCTTTATCTGTGTGTGTGTATGATGAATATCCACTATCAACCGTTCATTTAAATCTACCGGTTGAAAAAATGTGCTTCACACCTGCAGTTCTTCATCAACCATAGGGTAAATTCTAATGAAGTTTTTAACAGTGGTTGTCCATGTTTTTGTATATTTGTTCCTAACTCTAGTTTTAATATTTAGTCTATCACTGTTGCATCTAAATTTGCTCTTTTTTACTTAGATTGGTTCATCATTGCTATAATTAGATCTGCTTTTATGTTTTTATATGTGATATAATATGCTAACAATTTGGTCGCTAGCTTGATCTTTTTTTTTTAAAATATCTAAATTGGTTTCTTTTGCTTTTTTTTCTCTATTTTATTTTTTCTGAACAAACAATTATTTATTGTACAATGTGTCACAATAGGAACACTAATCAATAGAATAAATACAGTGCACCAAAAACAAACTTGCAAAGGAACACATGGCTAAGAACATAGGTCAAGAATGTACTAAGTGGCCAGCATAGTATTTTGAAATAATGCCTGGAGATCTTCCAGCCTGTAAGAAAGAGAAACTCAAGCACTAGAAGATCTCAGATGGATAAATTCATTTAGTAAATGACAGCATCATAGTATTGTACCTGATATTTCTCAAGTCAGGATAAGTGGCAATCGCCTCTTTGAAATCCTGCAGATGGCTCAAATTTTTATACTAAATTTGCAATAAAATGAATAAAAAAAAATAATTCATATAAAAAAAAGCATATACATACACAAATCTTATATATTTACATATTTAACACCTAAAATTTAATATTTATAAATAAATACAATTTTAATATCACAACAAAAATATAAACTTTTATAAACTTTTTTTAAGTGAAATATTATTTTTCATGCATAAAATTGTTATATATTTAATTTTATGTGTTAGATGTGTAAATGCATAGGAATTGTGTATGTATGTTCAAATAAAACAAAGAAAAGAATGATAGCTCTCACCTGGGCAGTTGATGATGTGTAAGTTATTATACATTGCATTCCAGCTCCAGTTGCTGCCTATATCCAATACAAGGACCCTTAGTTAAAGTTTTAATTTAAAGAATTGCCTTCTAAACTTGCAGCTGAAGTACCTGCAGCCCAATGATACTATCCTCCACCACCAAGCAATTTCCCCCAGACACTCCGAGTTTCTTAATTACAAGACCACTCTATTTCAGCCGTTAAATCTAATGACAAATAAGTTGATGAATATATCAAAAAAAAAAAAAAAAAAAAAAAGCTTCATTGTCAACAAGATTAAATTTTTTTTTACCTCTGAAGCTGTTAAATAAATCAATGGACTGGGCTTCTTCTCTTTGACATCATCACCTGTGATTGGAAGAAGTGTTCCATTTTGAGGGATAGGTATATATTTAAATTATGGTATATGTGAAAGATGATTAATACAATGAAAAAATGTAATTAGTAATCTAGGAATGTTTGGTTCAAATAAAGTACTATAATCAAAATGGGTAAAAAAAAAAAAAGGGAATTTACAAACGAGCACACAATTTTTATACATTTATATATCTAAAATTTAATTTTTACTAAAAATAGCATTTTTTTTCTATGCATAAAAGGGTGTATATTTCATTTTTAGAAAAGTATCGCTCATGCAATTTTTGGTGTAATAGTGAAGATTTGAGTGTTATTTAAATAAATATGAAAGTTTAGATGTGTAAATATATGAAAATTGTGTGCTATGTATGTTAATTCCCCAAGAAAAAAAAATAGTTTTGATAAATTTTGTAAGGGAGAATTATGTAATAAACAAATATAGCAGGATGCTCGGGCAAAATAAAAGCATGTTTTGGTGGTTTCAACTCCAGAGACAGTAAAAAATGTGTGGCTGGGAAATGGGATAATAACCAATCCAATATCATCAGAAAATTAGTGAAGATACCACTTTGAAAAGTATGACAAGTGAAGATTTTAAATGAAGCCATGCAACTTCCTTGAACATAACATAGTGTAATTTATCATTAGTACACTTAGTTCACAAAGTCTCTCTTGAGAAGACGAAGCAATGAGATCTATATTAGGGTAACCATCTATCCATATACATTACAACTATAATCTTTAGCTCCTAGCCACCATTTAAAGACATACTTGATTGAGAGCATTCATTAGGGCTGGGCTTAGGATAAAATCAACATTGGATGTTAATTATGCCAATGAGAAATCTCATCCGCAAATCTAATTGGAGTTTCCTAATTAGGCGAGGTGGGTTTTTTGAGATCTCATCAATAATCAATCTTTAAAACTCTATGCTACTCCTCCTTCCTAAAACTCTAAAAGAATCGAAGTAAAACTCTATAAATATATTAAGATCACAATCAAGAGAAATTCTTAGGTACAGATGAGGGACGTAGCTATATGTGCATCCTATATGTCCCAAAGCATAGTTGTGCTACCAATTTCACATAATTGTATGAATTAAGAGTCAAAACAACATAAGCAAATGGTGTATTTGATCAAATACTAATAGGAAAAGAGCAATATGGAAAGACAATGCTAATTAATTAAACCTCAAAACTTTCAGCCATTACCAGCGAGGAAGCAATCAAGACCATGGAAGCGTTCCTGTAAGAACAATACACATCAAGTATGATTCTATTAAGAACCAAAAAAAAGGAGAAAAAAACAAACTTGGGGTAAGTCTTACTGATCCAAGAAGATTCTCCAAACACAGAACGACGGAGCTTTTTGTTGCTGCAGAACAAACAGCAACCTTAACACCCTGTACCATCAAAAGACAATTAGCAGTTGGTGGTCAATTACTTCCGGTCCGTTGATTCATGGGATCTAAACAAGAAAAGAAAGCGTAGTGCTCGGGGTTACAAGTCGTCATTAGTGCCAAATCAATGATAATGGGTGGGATTAGAGTGTAGTTTATATACATATTAATTTTTTATGCATTTACATATCTAACATCAAAATTTTATTTTATTTATATATAACATTAAAATTTTAATATATAAAAAAATATCATTATCACTCATTTTTTAAGAGTGAGAAGCACCTTTTCAAGCATAAGAAATTATTAGATAAATAAATATTAATTTTGGATATTAAATATGTAAATGTATAAGAATGTATGCAAATTTTCCTTTATTCTAAGAAAACCACTATCCACATGATTCCTAGGGAAGACATACAGTACTAGTATTAATAGCAACAGTTGGAGTAGACCTATCCATTAAACAGTAGAGAGAATAAAAGCTATCAGGCTTCAGAATCGAGTTGTATTACCGCACCCTTAGCATCATCCATGAGTCTAAGAACACCAGACCTGGGCTCAACCTGCAAAGTAGAGCTATTACTTTCAGTTTCCTCTATATAGCTGCAAAGTTTATCATCATGAATAATGCTGCATTTTCATTTGGAAAAGCTAAAAAGGAATAGAAGGAAGTTATACTTACAGTTCCAGATTTGATTATTTCCTTGTATCTTTCTGTTTTCCAATCCTTCATAAACCAGAAAACTATTATAGTAAGGATGGGAACCGAACAGAGAGATAAATATATAAATTTAAACTCATTGAAAGCAATAATTAAAGTGAAAATGTTCATTACTAGAAAGATATTATAATAAAAATTTCTTTAGAATAAAAATTTAACTCAAGATGATAAAAATATTAACTTGATTAATCATTCAAAAATGGCATTACTAGAAAGCTATTATGATAATCAAATCAGAGCATTCTCGGTTGAATTGAAGACAAGTTATTTTTCCATTACTGGAGAAGCGTCTAAGTAAGGGGGTGTTTGGCAACGGATTTACTAAGGATTTGCTAAATCTTAAATCTACCAAACCATCGAAGATTTAGTAAATCTGCGTAAATCGGATAAATCCAAAGCAGCGATAAATCGGATTTATTAAATCGCCGATGGATTTAAGGATTCTGACGGAACCTCGCGGTATGGCGAAGCTGCGGCCTTCGTCAACTCTCTCGATATTTCTTCGCCATGACGTTTCGGTCACTCTTCGCCGCACCCAGCATGCGCGTATCTCTGATTGATGAGTTTTCTTCCATTTAAGCTATCGGTATGGACCGGAACTCTCTGCTTTCACGCTTCAATGGTTTTGCGTTTACTTTAGGATCGAAGGCGAAGCACGCGTAATCGGGGTTAAGGATTTATGTATAGCGTTAAGGTTTTACTAGGTTATTCTCACGAGCGGAATAGCGGATGCATGCCGTGTCGGGGTGTTAAGCGGTTCGAGTTACTAAGTGAGTGGTCGGTTCTCAAGGCTACTTGTGAGTATCTTTCTACATATTCTCTTAGTTTTTTTTTTTTTGTGTTTTGTTGCTGATGTAGTTGTGTCTTTTGAGAAAGAAAGATGTATTTTATGTTTTATTTTGAGATTATCGATTTTTTATGTCCGGTTGTCATGGATCACATTCTTGTTTTGTGAATTGATAAGAATTTATATTATAATTTTAATTGATTTGGGTAGCCATAAACATGAAAATGATAAAATCCTTCTTGTATGCCTTAAGCTTCTCGTTTGAGGTTTTTTTCTTTGATATTGTAAGAATTCATGTGTAAAGTCTTGAGTTGTTGCTTGGTGAGCTCGATTGTGGAATGTGCTTGTGCATTTGTATCAACTAAACCAATGTTGAGAATAAACAAATTTTGATATGGGTGTCACTTGATTTTCATTGGATGAGAATTCTAATTTGAATTAAATTAGGCCATTATGTTAATTAATTGATGGAGATTGTGTTTAGTATTTATGGGCTTTGATTGCTTGTTGTGTTGTTTGAAAATTTTAACTATTTTAGGAAATTGGAAGCGGTTCATGGGACTCTGGGTAATACTAGAACAAGGTTAATTTCATAATTATGCGGTGATATTACTCTAAAACTTTTCTTTTCTGTTAGTTATAACAATCCAATCCTGCGTGTTTCAGGCGGATGTTGCTTGTGAAAAGGTAACAACATTAAATGGATCCTTTTACTGTCGTCCTTGTATTATTAGAGGTATGTCATTGATGGAGCAGTTTAAACTTCATGTTTAGCGAATTAGCATAATTAAAAAAATCAACTTTAAAGTAATACATAATGAGTTATCTCGTTTTGTTGATGCATGTAAGTACATTTATCTTGGATGATGACTTTATATTTGTAAATTAGCATTATCTCATATATCTTTAATTAAACAATTAAATCTTGATAGCTCAAAATAATAAACTTGAACAATTTTAAAATTGAAACATTCAGGACGATAAATAAATACATGAATGAGCTTGGTAGGGTGATGCTTAAACCTCTTCTTTTGATTTAATTTATGGATTCCAAAAGTGTTGTCGGACTTCAATTGTGATTACACATTATGATCACGGGATTAATTTCATTCTACCATTCTTTGGTATGTTGTTTGTATTGTTAAAAATCTTATGTTGCGGCGATGTATGAGGCTTTAATGTATTGATCGTTTGTAGTCTGAAAGTATAATTTAGTATGATAGAGATTTGTTTGAAAGAGCAAGTGAAATTAATTTGTATTATCATATCCAAATAATGAATGCTTATTTATATTTCAGAATTTAAATACTTATATCTTCTCGTTAAATAAATTTAATTTTAATTTTAATATTTTATTTATTTATTTATTTATTTTATATTTTAAAAATATTATTATTTAATTATAACAAACTTAAATCCTCATATAACTTAATAAACATCTTTCCTGATTTGCAAGCATTTAATAAATCGTTACCAAACACTTTCGCGATTTAATGACATTTGATTACTAAACTAGCTATACCTGATTTACTAAATCCTACCAAATAAATCCAACTGCTGCCAAACACCCCCAAGGTAAAGCATCAACTAACAAAAGCAAGTAGAAAACTCACCTGGATTAGGTCGATTAATCTGCCCCTATCGGAATCCGTCAATGGCGGCTCCGCATAGATAGAAGAAGAAGGCCATCCATTCTCATTGAAATACCTACATATGAAATTTGACTCAGAAATGGAGAGCGAAAGGAATGAAGGGGCAAAGGAATGGTGGGAGAACATTGGAAGAATACCATCTCATCTTAGGCTTCCCTCCACCAATTCGATTCTGTAGTTCATCGTAGAAATTGGAACACCAGTAAAGAGGCTTCGGTGAGTAGATGGGGCATCGGACGGCGAAATGGGCGAAGGCTTCGTTGTACGCTTGCCGGTGGAGATGCTCCGATTCTAGGATGACGCCGTCACAGTCGAAGAGTAGGGCTTGCAGGGGAGGGAAAGTGGAGGCAGCGGCGCGCGTAGGAAATGTTCGAAGAGGAGGTTGAAGATGGCGGCGACGAGAAGTAAAGTTCCGAATGGTAGCAGGGACGAACTGAGGCCCTTCCCGGCGGCGAGAAAAGTCGGCGCGAACGGCGGTAGGGAGGATAAGATGAGAGGTGGACGCCATAGAATGAAAATGAGATCACCTTTCCACCCACACTTCCCCAGTCCGACTTCGGCGATTATTTCCATTCTTTTTTGAAAAATTTGTGTCGTTATATTTTATATAATTTTAAACATGATGCATTTTGAAATTATTAAAAATATATATATATATATATATATATAATTTATATTTAGCTCATTTAAAGTAAATTAAATAATTATTAGGCTCATTCTAATCATAATTTGTATGAGAAGCAATTTTTTTTTCAAATATAATTGAATCCAATTTTTGAATAAGTTGATTTAGTTCAATCATGCATGAACTTAAATTAAAAATATTTTTTTATTAAATTATAAAATTAAATGATCAGGCATAGCATGGTAATTTTACATGTATATATATATATATATGAAAATTCAAATTTTGATTTGATTAATTTTATCAAATTAAAAATACAACAAATAATCAATCACAAAAAAAAAATTAAAATTACACAAACTAAACAAATCAATGCTTTAATCATCGAGGTGATGCAATAAAGGGGTTGTTCAGTTTGGAGTTGTTAGAAATTTAATTGATTGTAAAATAAATGCTACATAAAGTAGTGAAATTGATGGAACATCATATGTAGCTCTAATTTGGTTTGTATGTTATTTGGATTTTAGCTTGGATTTTCTAATATTTGACTAACGGTTTTGAATTTGTTTCGTATTTTCTTAAATTGAAAAAAAAAAAAACCCTAAACTGAATATTATTATTTTTATTTATTTATTTATTTTGTAACCGAGATCGTCTGTTCTGGACCTCTGGTTAGGTTATTAACCCATGTCCCACACTCTCATCATTCATACGGATCAGTTTGAGTTGTTGGCTTCATTATCACAGTCTTGTGATTTAGGGAATTAGGTTCTCTTCACGCACAGTTGTTTTACTCGTTCGTGTATCGCCTATCACTCAGAAGTCGAAGTATGGTCTCTTGCACTAACAGAGCAGCCTCCTCTCGCGAAGCAACGAACCGTAGCAAAGCAGCTACACACGACTCGCGAGTTCTTCACAGAATCAAAGTAGCGCGTAAGTAATGACCAAACATTTCGTTTTCACTTGTTTCTTTTTTATTTTAGGAGCTGTTTTATTGTCTATATTTGAAATGCAGTATAAAAGGAATATAGTATAAAAGGAATTCAGTATAAATGATTACTTTAAAGTTGTTTGGTTGAGAGCATTAAATTCGACTTTGATTTTTGGTCGCCAATGAAAGAATGAAGGACGTACGGCGGCGGCGGCTGCATGGGCGGCGGCGGCGCGGCTACGCAACGGTGGCGGCGGTGGCCACGCGCTGCGCGATGGCGCGTGAGTGAGGCGAACACGGCATGGCCTATGGCGATAACGCGGCTAGGTAGGGGTGCCCACCGCGGCAAGGCATTATTAAATAGATAACATTATATAATGATAATATATACTTATATAAACGATAATTTTGATAAGTTACTGGCTCAATAAGCTACTATTTTGAATCTTTTGTTATATCAGCTTAGAGGCCAACCTATAAGTTACGTTTATGTATCTTGGGGTACTACTAGTTAATATTAATAAGGTTCTAGTTAGAGTGTAAACGAGTCGAGTCGAGCCGAATTTTGACTTAATCGAGCTTAGTTTGTTTAAACTCTGTTAAACTCAAGGTCGAGCTCGACTCAAATGCTCGAGCTCATTTCAAAAGCTCGATAGATTATTGAATCGTTAATTTGATATATGATAATTGTAGTTTATCATTATATAAATGAAATTTGGCTCAATAAAATTTCTTGAGTGAGTCAAACTAGGCTCGAACGTGAGCTAAAAATTTTTTCAAGCTTGTTTATGAGCTCGAGCTCGTGGCTCGATAAGCTTGGCTTGCAAGCTCCTTAACAAGCCGAGCTCGAGTCAACTCGTAAGCTGGCTTGACTCACTTACATCCTAATTTTGGATGATTCTTGATATGGCTCTCAAAATACCACAAAGACAAATCTTGATGTAAAAGGCATATGATTTTGAGTCAATCGAGATCAAGACTTAAAATATCATTGGAATCTTTGGATCAATTAAATCCAAAAAAATCTCAAATATGGGTGTTTATAGTCAAATCAGCGTCGACGGCCGGATCTAATAAGATCTCGTAATTGTTTGGGCATCCAAATGCTCAAAATACATCAAATGATGATCAAGGAATCATCCCAGCCGTCGATCGAGGAGTAGTCTGAGCCTACATGAATTCTGAAATCTCTCCTCTATCATAAATAGCTCATTCTCACACCAAAGGAGGCAGTGAAGAAGAGTAGAACAAGTAAAGAAGAGGAGGGTCGAGAACAAGGAAGAAGAGGAGAGTCCAAACAGGAAGAAGAGGAAATCCAGCAAGAAGGAAGAAACAAGGAAGAAGGAAGAGTCCGAACAAGGAAGAGGAAGAGTCAAGGAAAGAAAAGAAAGAATCAATGAAGAGGAGGAACAGGAAGAAAAAGGAAGAATCGAAGAAGAAGAGGAAGTCAAGTAGGAAGAAGAGGAAAAGTCAAGGAAGAAAAGTCACAAGGAAGAGGAGGAACAAGCAAGGAAGAAAAGGAAGAATAACAAGGAAGAAAAGGAAGAGTCAGAGGAGGAAGAGGAAAAATAGTGAGAGGAGGAAGAGAGAGCTCTAAAGCAAAGATCCTCCAAGATCGCTCACCAATCGCTCACTCTGACCATCAACCACACCACCGTCGTCCTTAATATCTGGATTCCCTAAGTTACATCTCCAGATTCCATAACAATTCTGACGATCATCTATTGTTACATGTTATTCTCTCTCATGCAATTCATCGTTATCGGGAAGACTTTGTACTCGAAGCAGAACATAGTGGAAGCTTTTTGTGCATGGTTTTCCCTATTTTTGAGGTTTTCACGTTAAAGTAGGTGTCTTTTGTCTTTAATTATTACTTTGAACTTGTACAGCTGCGAAAACTTTCACTCTGCTGGTTTTCTGCGCAACAATTCTTATTGTTCGTTGTTTATATATATATATATATATATATATATATATATATATATATATATATATATATATATATATATATATATATATATATATATATATATATATATATATAGACTTTGGTTCCAATATTAGTTAATTCTAGGAGATAAAATTTTTATTGAATGTTTTTTATGTTTTATTAACATCCTAACAATAATTAATCAGTAAAAATAAGTGACTGACGTCATAATTTGATCTTTGATGCTGAGAAAATTTCTGATAATTGACATAATTTGTGCAGCTCAGTAAGATGAAAAGGACATAAATATAATTGATGCTAAATAATGGCCCAAAAATGGCCTAATGAGGGCTGAGACATATTCTTTTGGGCTGCTTCATAATGCCCAAAGATTACTGAATATAATTATAATAGAAAATATAAATGCTGTACATTCATAAATTCAGTAGAAAATAATATTCTGCCAAAAATATTTCTATGAATATAATCCTTATTTTAATAATTAATGATATGTGCGGCTAAACTTATTCCAAAGAGTTGTCAATGTCCAAATAATTTTTTATTTATATGTAATTTAGAGATTATATTATGGATAAACAAAAATGATTTTTTTAAAAATTTTTTGTATTAGTTTCCTTTTTTTATCTTGTATAATTTTTTTTTGCTCAATTGTTTAATATAGCGTTATCATTCAACTATTAATCTGTGATTTTATAAATAAATATTAATTAAAATGAAAGTTTATAATAAGGTGAGTGAATCGAAATGAATCATGGAGCAATTATATATGTAACATTCAAAATATTGCTATTTAGAAAATTAACACTCCTTCAAAAATTTTTTTTTCAAATATGTTCATGAATATCAATAAAAACAATGAAAATTTCATTTTTTTTTTCACTTTTTATTAAATTTTTAAATAATTTGATCTTGGCATGTATAAATATAAATAAATGAGTTTGGTAGTTTAAAACAAATAAAGATGTTAGTTTTCTAAATATATAAAATTCGAGTTTTATATATCTAATTATCTCTACAAAAATTTGACTTTAAATAGTTTATTTTAGTAAAGCTCCTTAAATAGTTAATGTAATAGTGAAGAAGATATTACTAAAGTAATATAGTTTTTATACATTGTTAGTGTGGTATCAACTGCAGATGTGAAACTCAAGCAGGCCCAATAAAAAGCCATCTCAACCAAAGTAACTTTAGTGGGCCTACAAACAGGTCTCATTGATGGCCCATTAATATTCGTGGGATTATATTAACTATTAAACTTAGGTCCATTTTGATACCATTAACACTGATAAAAAAATTATTCCCAAAAATTAAAGATAAGAATTATGAAGAAGCGATGTATATCCTTTGATTTGACATTACAATAAAAATACATTTAATATATTTTGATATTAAAATAAAAATAATTTTTAGACATTTTAATTTGATTTGACATGTCAGTCATTTTTTTATGCATACATGTTAGAAAATTATTTTCTTAAAACCTATTTTTTAATCATTTCAAAAATTGTTCTCAATTTTAATTAGTAATATGTATTTAACATTATTCATAGATGTATAATTATCAACTATTATTCTCATTAATTATTATTATTATTTTAAATATTGTTGATATTATTTAATGATAATTAATCATATTAATTTTTTTTTTTTGGGGACAGAAATAGAATTTTCTTATAGTTTTGTAAAATAATAATTTTTTTCTTTTCTCCTAAAATTTGAATTATTTTATTTTATTTCCTTTAAATTATCATTCTATTGTTAATACTGATCATTATTAATTTCGATTTGTTCTACTCATGATTCAAATGCATAGTCTCCCAGACATGATTATCTGACAAAGTTATTTGAGGTAGGGCCAAAACTCCTTTGAGTAAAGGTATGTTCGCAATTATCTTTATTATATTTCATAATAATATAATTATAAATGAAATAATAATAATAATAATTAATAGATAAAAGCTATAAATATAATCCTTGGATTGCATGCCGACATATGCAATATTAAGATTTAATTAAATTTGTATTATCTTGTTGTGTCTAGAAAACCATTCTAGAGTAAAAGTATTAAATTTCTTGTTGTGAAATTAAATAAGTATTTAAAATGAAAAGAAGACTCAGAAATTTTAACGTGAAAAATCTCAAGAAAAAAAAATCACACTGCTTATAAAAGGTTATTATGTATACTTTTTAGATCTTATGCAAGATTACATGTATATGAAAGGGACATTCTTGATAACACAATATTGGCACGATGTTCGGCGATGTTAACGATGATGTTGGCGGCGATGTTGGCGACAATGTTAATGACGATGTTGGCATGATATCGGCGATAGTGGTCGGTGATGATGGCCGGCAAGTAATTGACGGCGATGGCTGATGGCGGCGGCTCTTGGTTGACATCCGTCAGTGGTAACCACGATTGTGCTTGGAGGATCTTTAAACTCTCTCCTCTCTCTTGCTTGGCCTCTTCTCCTTCACTTGGCCTCCTTCTCCTTGACCTCCTCATATAAAATGAAATTTATTTATATGGATGGCGTCTCTAAATAAATGCAAATAACCACTCCTCTCCATCCGGTTCATGATGATTCCCGATCATATGATGTATTTTGTGCATTTGAATGCCAAATGAAGTCGAAATTGTAAAATCTTTGGCTTGTTGGAACTCAGAGGCTCGATTTATTATGAACACTTCATATTTGATAGTTATTTAATTTGATATCCCAAAGTTTTTGAGATATTTTAAGAGCTTGATCTCGACCGGTTTAACTTGGATCAACTTGCTTTTAACATCAAGATTTGCTTAATAGTATTTTAAGTGTCATATCATTGCCCCTATTTTGGATGACATTATCTCAATCATCCAAAAATATATGTCAAATCTTGAAAATAGTAAATTCAATGAAATTTGAGTCCATTAATCATTTTGAGAGACAGATCTTCATAGAGTACAATATTATGACTCTGAAAACATGCCATAAATGTGTGTAGGTATCTTGAGTCAATTTGAGTTAGGACCCATTAGTGCGAAACGGAGAGTCATGGCGTGGCGCCCGCGGGCGCTGAGCCTTCCTTTATCTGGCGTGAGCGCCTTCAGTAGCAGCGAGGATAGAAGGAGAGAGGCGGGAGCGGAGCTGAATGGGCGAATCTGATCGCGATTTCGTCGCGACGGCCATATGGCGGGCTGGTCGTCGAATTTGAGCACGTGGCGAAGTTGAGGGCCAAAACGAGCGGTTAGTGCCGCGTATCGTTGGGCGGTTATCGCCCAGCGACGGCGATTCTGACGGGCTCTTGCGGCGAAGGGCTTGATTCGACCCGTGGGCCTGATTCGCGGCCCATGAGGACTCGTCCAGAATCCTTAGCCGGGCCTTGCTTGGCGTGATGAAGCTGGGCCATGGACGATGATTTTGCGGTTTTGAGCGGTTTCGCTTGCAATTTTACCCTTTGCTAGGGTATAAAATCAGGGCTGGGGAGAAAGCTTCTCCTCTTGAAGAAGGTCGTTTGGAAGCGATCAGAGTGTTTATGGCGCTCGATTCCCTCGAAAAGGTGTTAACTTCGGACCGCCGGGGATCGGGCGATCAAGACTAGTTCATCGGCATACTCTAATTTTCCTCAGGTGTTAACTAACCTCGTCGGACGGCCGGGATGGGCGATCAAGACGTAGTTATCATGAGGCCGATTTCTCGAAAAGTGTTAAAACCTCATCGTCCGGCGGCGGATCAAGACCGTAGTTCATACGAGGCTCGATTTTCCCTCGAAAGGTGTTAACTAACCGTCGGACCGGCCGGATCAGGCGATCAAGACCCGATTCATACTTGCTCGATTTTCCCTCGAAGAAGCGTTGATTATCCGCCGGACCGAGGGTTGGAGGCGATCCGGGTGAGGTTCGAAGATGCTCGGCGATGGTGGCCCGGCGACATTTCGGCGGCGGTGACTCGTGGTAGTCGGTGAGGATAACCGCGATAATCGTGGTAACCGGGCGCCGAGTTAGCGCTGGTGGTCAATAGCTTCACCGGTTCCGCCGTCAGTAATGCTGAGATAACCGGCAACGATTTAATTCCGCGATATCGATGATGGTCAGCGTCGGTCCGCAACCATGAAGTCGAGGCCAACCAGTTCGGCGTGACCGCAACGGTTAGCGTTACCGACAGTTGTTAGCAGCCGACAGTGTCAGCAAGTCGGATAATCAACTATGCTTATGCGTCGTATCGCGAGATAATGGCAAATGATCCGTTCACCGCGATGTTAGCGAGCCGACCAGATCAGCAGCGGTAACCAGCGGCGATAGTTAGCGCTGGTCGGCGGCGTCAGCGATGGTGGCAAGTCGGCAGCGGTAGTCAGCGGTGGCGATAAGTTAATTAGCCGGCAGTAATGTCGCAAGGCAAATGGCGGCGTAGTCAGCGGTAATGGCGGCAATGGTCAGCGGTTTACAGCGGCGATAATCGGCAATTGCGTTAGCGTCGGTAGTGGCGATAGCGGCCAACGTTAAATCAGCGAGATGACCATTCGATAGTGATAGCCGAGTGCCGGCGATAGTCGGTAGTGGCCGGCAGCAGTGGCGACTCTGATGGTTAGCGACGGAGTGTCAGCGTTAATCGGCAAGGTCGCGATAATTAAGCGTCAGTAATCAGCTGATGCGTCGATAATCAGCGGATACCACGGATGCCGTGATGGAAGTACCGGCGGCAATGTAGCAGCGGTAACAGCTTTAATTGGCGGCCAGAGGTTAGTCAGCATGCTTAGCAACCGTAGTCGTCGGTGTTTAGCGTCGATAATCCGTGAGATAAGATATGGTAGCCGGCGAAGGTTCAGTGATGTAATTGATAATGGAAGAGTCAGCGGATTACCAGCTCGTGGTTCGGCCGAGGTTAATTGGCAGCGGCCGCGATAGTAATCGAGCCAGCGTCGGTAATCAGCGATAACCAGCGGCGATAGTAGCGAGATCCGGCGATAGTCAGCAGTAGTGGCAACAGTAGTCAGCAGCGGATGACTTCTGATGGTTAGCGGCCGGAATGGTGGCGGCAGTAGTCGATGGCCGGCAGATCTTTGACCTATCAGGTTGTTTGTTGAGTGTGAATCGATGATGTTGCGTGTGGAAGAGGTTGAGAGATCCGTGAAATTTGACTATTCAGAGTTTGTTTGTCGAGTGTTTCGATGACGTGCGTGTGGAAGAAGAGGTTGCATTAAAGGCGAGATTTTGACTATCGAGGTTGTTTGTCGAGTGTTACCGATGGCGTTAACTATGGATGAGGTCAATTGAATCCAGGATTTTGACCGTCAGAGGTTGTTTGTCGAGTGTTGCGATGGCGTTAACGTATGGAAGAGGGTGGAAGTCCATCAAGGACCTTTTGACTATCTGGGTTGTTTGTCGAGTCTTTGCTCGATGGCGTTAACGTATGGAAGAGGTAGAAGTCCACCAAGGACCTTTGACCTATCTAGGTTTTTGTCGAGTGTTGATAACATTAACGTATGGAAGAGGTCGAAGTCCAAGGACCTTTTGACCTATCTGGGGTATTTGTCGAAATCTTTGCTCGATGCGTTAACGTGTGGAAGGTTAGGAAGTCCACGACCTTTGACTCTAGGTTGTTTGTCAGTGTTAGATGGCATTCATATGGAAGGAATTAAAACATCCGTTTGTGGTTGTAGTCAAAGTTGCTCCTTAACCGGTCTCGTTTTTCCATGGTATGAGTGAAAAAATATGCAAAATATATTCTCAATGTTGAAATATCCTCCAACTTTGACTTGTTTCTTGGGATGAAATCGATTAGATGCTTAACATGGGTGATCTTACGAGATTAGAGTTGCCCCGGTTCGACGAAGGATCAAAGTTTGATGAATCTTCATTCATTGCTTGCACTCTTTAAAAGCTTGAAATGCTCCACCTCGATGGTGGTTTTGATCTTGTTGGGAAACTTAGTCGTCATACAAGATGAAATAATGGGAATCAAATTCCTGAGCGGCAAACTTTGCGTGCTAGAAAACCGATTCGGTAGAGTAAAGTATTGCCAGCTTGTTGTGAAATCGGCACAGGTATTTAAAGTGACAAAGAAGACTCAGAAACGTAAAACCTCAAAAAAGGGAAAAAATCAGGACTCTTGATAAAAGCTTCATTATGTATGTTTGAGTACAAGATCTTCCATACGATTCTAATTGTATATGAGAAAGAACAGCGATTCTAGTAACGACAATGTTGGCAACGATGTTGATGGCGATGTTGGCCGATGTTGGCGACAATGTTGACAATGATAATGCGACGATAGTGGTCGGTGATGATGGCCAGCTTAAGGCGGAGCGGTGGCGGTGGAGGCGTGTGGCCCGGCGGCGGCGGTGAACCGTCAGTGGTGCACGATTGTGCTTGGAGGATAGAGCTCTCTCCTCTCTCTTGGCCTCCCTTCTCCTTCACTTGGCCTCCTCCGAGGAATGAGGCTTTATAGGTGGAGGTGGCGTCTCTAAATACATGCAAAATCGAGCCACTTCATGGACGGTTCGATGATTCCTTGATCATATGATGTATTTTTGCATTTAAATGCTCAAATGAAATTGGATGTAAGATCTTTGGCTTATTGGAACGCTCCGAGCGGTCGATTTCCTATAAACACTTCATATTTGAGAAATATTTAGGAATTTAGCGATATCCCAAAGTTCTAGGATATTTTGAGCTTGATCTCGACCGGTTTCAACCGGATCACTTGCTTTAACATCAAGGTGCTTACAATAGTATTTTAAGTGTCATATCATATCTAATTAACGAATTGATGTGGAGAATAATTAAAATAAAAAGCAGTAATAGATCATTAATTATGAAGATTAAAGTGATAATGAAATATGAACTAATGTTTATGATTAGTGGTTAGAAAGGTATTCATGCTACCTTCTTTAATTAAGCATAGAGCCAAGCCTTGCATATAACTAAACTCATTTGATTGTATAAAATTAATGATTCAATATCGAATAAACTTTGAATTTATTTTTATTTTATATATGGAGGTTGATGGGATGTTTTATTCATTAAAAAAAAATTAGTTGAGTAAATGGGTGATGATTGGCAGAATGTTACATTGAGATGTTAATATATGAAAAAAAGTTGCTCTAAAAATAATAATATTATTGTCTCAAAATGATAGAGGAGATGTAGATAATGTTTAATATTTGCTATTTATGGAAAAAATTTGGGTGATATTATCGTTATTTAATTTTTTTAAAGTTTTAGATGTATTTATTTTAAAATGAATATGATACATATTAATGAGTTGTTTTTTTTTTATTCATTTTACTCACCTAAGAGTTATTATTGTTTGGAAATTAGAAATGACTCTTCTTCTATAGTTTAAAAAAAAAAAAATCTGTGAGGAGATTACAAATTTATCTTATATAACAAAAATTTTACAAGTTGCTTATAATTATAATATATATTTGTGTTTGTATATATATACATATATATAAAACATAATATAATATTTTTATTTTAGTTAAATCTTAAATTATCGAAACGAATGATTGTTATATTATTTTTATCGAGTTGAAATATTTGTTAAATTGATTTATGAGTTAATAAATGAGTCGAACATGCATTATTTGTAAATAATGATGTTTTTTTGACAGCAGTACCTAAGAGAGCTACGTTTTATTTATCAAATTATTTTATAAAATAAATAAATTAACTAAAGAGCATTATAAAATGATGCCTATTTTAAATATAATATGTTCTGAATTGACAAGAAATAATCTTACACCAGCTAACATCCTTTTTTTTTTATTATTGATTTAAATTTATAGAATTAATGAATTTGTATGAATATGATGTTGGCGACTAAAATAAAAATTAATTAAAATGTAAATATATTTTATGTGTTAATATAAATTTTTTTTATGCAAGATATTTGTTTTTAATTAAAATTTTAAAATTTAAAATTTATTATAATTATATATTTGATTATAATATTTCATCAAAACATTTTCACGTATTTTTGGCACATCAATACAACTTTATTCTCCTTAAATTAATTTGTTGGATGGTTTTCAATTAAGTAATTTGAGTGGCATAATATAAAAAATATATATAATTATGATTAAAATTTTATAAAATACATATTTGAATTCTTCCAATCAAATGTTCTTCTAATAATTATAAAAATTTAAAATTAAGTATATATATATATATATATATATATATATATATATATATATATATATATATATATATATATATATATATATATATATATATATTATATTGCTTATCCACCATCTTAGTCATAGCCACGAAGACCAGCGTCCGCCATTGATGGACTTTGAGTTGATACTTTGATAGCGATAAACCAGCGTCTAATTTCAATACCTAATTTTGGCTTATCGATCGATCGGTTCATTTTCAATTTATTAAAAAACATGCAGAATGAATCTTCTGCTATTTTTCTTTTTTCATAATTTATCGAATTTCTATTTTTTTTTTTTTTTTGAACTGCAAAAGCATACTAAAAACGTTATATAATTAATTCATGCTCTGTAGACTGGTCTACTGCTTTTAATAAAGAAGACTGAAATGACATCCTCAGAATAATTAGGTGTCATTTAATAACATATTTAATCTATTTTTGTTTATATCACAATTTACACTATATTCGCTTTAGATTAATTTTGATCTTTTGATTAAAGACATTATAGTTTATATTTTTTATGATTATTATGTGAAGATGGTAAGTATAAGGGCCCTTTTTTTTTTCAATCTCTACATTATTGAATTGCATCATGAATGATTGTCAATCATTCGGATTAAAATCATCGAAATGTATTTAGTATGCCTAAATTTCAAAACTCTAATGTAAATCAAGATGTTTAATTCATATCTTCTTCATCATTAATCTCGAGTTTATTAAAAATTGATCTGATAGATGAAATTAAACCTGCAATAACAATACATATCATCATTCATTGTTCATCATTATAGGAGCGTAATTGATGATATATATATCTTAATCGCTTAGCGATAATGCAACATAATACTTAACTATCAAATCAGTCAAAGTAATTAAAAGCAGATGAATCTTGAAGACCATGTGATTCATTTATATGTATCACAACAGTTCGTCGTTATGGAGATCTCGTTCTTTTCTTAGAAATCTTTTTCTTAGAAATCCTTTTCTGAGGCCTATGAGCTCACACACTCAAGTAATCATTCACTAGTGAGAAAATCACATAAGGAGAGTAAAATATACTCAATATATAAATTTTATTACCAAAATCAAGAGCTTAACTTTTACAAGAGTTTCTATATTTATAGCATTAAGAATGAAGTTTAAAATACTCAAATCAAATTCTAAATTCAAATGTACCACTGAAGTTTTTAATCATGATAATGTACAGAGAGCGGGGAGCATCATGATAAAATCCTCTTAATTTTGGCGAGAAAAATATACTATAATATTAAAATATATTATTATGTAAACATGAGAATTTTAAGTTTTGAATAAAAATTTAAAGAGTTAGAGGATATCTGGTATATCATTAACATATACTTGGCTTTGAATTTATATTGATTTTGATTGATTGATTAATTATATCAAGATTTATCCTCTAAATTCTCATATGATAAATGATACTCGATGAATTATTGCCAACCACTGCAATATTAATTGCTTCAAAGTTTATGAAAACATATTCATCGAGGTCAATAAAGTGCATTTAATATGCACTAGTCATAATATTCGACCTAAATTTAATCATCAAATTTAAATCATCTTCAAACATATCTCAAGACTATTTCAATTTGAACAAATCAAAATCTTCAATGATAATAATTTTTGGAGCTAATAAGCTCAACTCTGCCATTGTCATCATCATTGTCAAGAATAGTTTCACATAATTTTTTAATGATGGTAGTGATAATTTTTTCTGATTTCTTTCAGAGACATTTTAGGCTAATATAGATCATATAGATAAATAAATTCTTGTATAAATCATACAGTTCTTCAAGTAGAGAAACAAAGTTTCTCTCAAACCCTAAAAATCTTCCAAAGATAAGAGACCTGTGAACATCCATACCCCATTAGACTTTGAAGAAGGCGGCATTCCAAAGATAAGAGACAGGCTATACGATGCTCAACGGTGGATGCTCCATTGCTTCTCTCTTTCTTAAAAAACATTAAAATAACGAGATACATACAAGCAGGCATGGAGGGTTTCCCCTCCTCCATCAATCTCTGTCCATTGGCTGTATGGAAAAAACCTTCCATCTCTCTCCTCATGCGCTCACTTTAATTTGCTGACAACAACGACTGTACCTGACCAGATAACTATCAGCTATCCATGCATGATATAGCATGCATGAATCTAATTATTCTTATGAGGTGAGCAGAGCCACCAAGTAGCCAACAGCCACAGCAACACCTCTTTCATAATTTCTGTCCTTGCCGACAATGGAGGTTATTACTCTACTGTTTCGCCTTTTCGGTGCAATGAACTTTTATGTGATAAGTGAATTTTTATTTTTATTTTTTACATGTAATTAGCACATTCTTCACCTTTACAATATTATTGCAGTTGTTATTATTTTTAAACTATTTAAACTATTTTTATAATAAATTAATACACTCATATATTTTTAAAATTTAAACTCGAATTCTTCTGCAACGAATCAAAATCTCAACCATTGATTGAGACAAAAAACCCTTATTTAAACTAATATATATATATATATATATATATATATATATATATATATATATATATATATATATATATATATATATATATAAAATTTGTCTAAAATGATATTCTTTCAAGGTAGGATGTCATTTTAGGCTTATCAAAGTGCGATGCATCTGTTATAAAGTTGGGACCAGTCATTATCACTTTATGATACATCTGAGATCATCTTTAGAGTCTTATTTATCACTTTACGATGTATAAAATTTAGATTTTACTTATATATATATATTATATATATATATAGTAAAATCTGAAAGGCATAAAATTTATCAAAAAACTTTGTGACCTATGTTCATTTTCGATATTTACTTCGTGCTTCGTTAAGTAAATAACACGAACAAATATTTCTCGATTTATAAATGAGAAACAATCCTTTGTTCGATATGTTATCGATTTGCTAAAATAAATAAAGAATTTATATTAAATTTTATATTTATGTCATTAAATATTTTAAAATTGATATTTAATTTAATTATAAATTAGTTAAAAAATTTTAAATAAAATAAGCTAAAATATATTAGTAATTATTATTATAGGTTTTTTATAATTATGCATTTATACTTACTGTTTACTGTTTAGGTTTTAGGTGGTATTAGTTAATCCCTAGGAATTTATATTAACGGATTTAAAATAAAACGGCAGGATAGATGTCCGATATTGCCCATCTACTCGTTCATTTTCGAGATCTCGACTCTCGCCTCTGCCTCTCGACTTTTACTAATCACTAGTCTCGATGTTAGCATTTGACCCTTTACCCTCGACTCTGCCTCTCATCTCTGTCTCGACTTTTACCTAATACATTGTGATGATTTTAGTTCATTTAGGTATTTGTATTTGGTTTGTGTTTATGTTGAATGGATTGGGATAGCATCTTTCACAAATGACATGTTTTCCAAATGTAATGTTTTTTTTTTTTTTTGGGTCAAAAAGCGAATGTATCATTTTTTTTTTCATTTTTCACATAATATTCCTCCTTATGCATTTAGTTGCTTTTTATTGTTCTTGTTTAAAATCTTTATTTAAAAATTTTTTTTGCCATTTTCTACCATTTCTTAATATGCATTATTCTTGCCTTTGATGTTGCTAATGTTACCATTGCTTTTGTTCATTTGTTCACATAGCATTCCTCCCCATTGGTGATTTAGGGTGATTGCTTTTATTGTTCTTGTTTGGAAATCTTTATTTTAAATTTTTTTTTGCCATTTTCTACCATTTCTTAATGCATTGTTTTCGCCTTTGATGTTGCTAATGTTCTACCATTGCTATTAACCCATAACTCGTAATCCCATTTTTTCTTAAAAATTTGCTCGATCACAGTGATCCTCAAAATAAGCTCTCACATTCTTGTTGAGCTAAATTGGTTTCTCTTACAATTTTTTGTTAACTCTTACTTTTGATTTATCCTTTGCATCATGACCCGTAGGTATCTTTAAGATGACTCGTTAATAGTCAGAAATTATTGTGAAGAAGATAAATCAATTTCTTGATGTACTTCCTTGAGGAGCTAGATTCAAGTTGAGTGATTGCTTTTCGCATCCCTATATGCCCGTTCTTATTTATTTTCGATCAATGCCCGGATGCCATATATTTTTCATGAAATGCTATGCTTCTTTTCTGCTTTGAATAACATGTTAAATTTATTGTTTTATCTTGGTTTGTTCTAAGTCTTTGTTTTTTTTTTATGTTGAATGAAAAGGGCAATAAAAAATTTTAAATTATTTTTTTTCTTATTTTGTTTTGAGGATTCAGAACCTTCATCTTTTGTGAACCCTTACTTTAGGACGGACACTAGGTTAATTTGTCTAGAATAGACAATTTCTTTAATATTACTTGTAAGTCTAATACATTTTCTTTTATCTTGTTTTGATCATTATTTTTTATTGTAATCTTGATATTGTCAGCACTCTACATTGTTTGTGTAATTTAGTATGTTGACAGTTGAAACAAAGGCAACTAAAAATTTGTTGTGGATGATTCGGTTATTCTTTGTAGGTTATTAAAATGCCTGTTGTGTACGATATTCTAACTTATATTTTCTTTTTTGAGCAGTAGTGATTCTTTTGATGTTCTTGAGTGGTGGAAGATGAATACTCTCAAGTATCCTATTTTGTCCAAGATGGCTAGGGATGTTTTAACAATTCCCATCACCTGCATCAGAATCGCATTTAGTCTTTGGTGGTAGAGTTCTTGATGATTATAGCTCTTTATCACCAAAATAGTCAATGCACTTGTATGTAAATAGTTGGATTAGACTCAAACATTAAAGATCATTTGGTACTTTTCCAACTTAATTTAGTCTATTTAATAAATTTGATAAATTTCATTCTATAATGTTATTATCCACTTTTATTTCAGAGTTAATGGAGGAGGAGAACCTTTATGTTAAACTAGGAAAATATTTAGCTTTGGAGAAGGATACAACCATATCAGCGGTTTAAAGATATTACTTATGTTGTTTCATTATCTTTGGTTGCAATACTTATTTTGATGATTCTTGTTTGGGCTGCTCGATATTCACTTTAATCTTTGGTGACATTTTCCTTACAACTAAGATGCAATGCATTTTTTGCGGTTTGTTGTTTGCCAAAATTTTCCTTGCATATCTTTTAGTTTTCTCTCTGTGGTTGTCAATTGTCATTTGCCTTAGTTGCTTTAGTTTTCTCTCTGAATCATTTTTTAATAGATCATTATATTTTCTGGTTAAATGGCTGTAATTGCATCATTATTGTTAGTGTTACTTCTCATCGCTTGCTTTCAAATCTGTAGAACATTTCTTTCCTCCCTTTAATTCTGAATGAATGTCTAGCTGGCATGAGATTCTTCCCAGCATTTTTACTTGTTCAGAATTGCTTTTTTTTCAAAGAAATACTTTTCTAGTTATCTCATTAAAACAAGTTAAGTTTGGTGTTTTCAATTATTTCAACTTGTTACTTTTGATTGCATATATCAACTGAATCTGTTTGACTATTAAAACAAGTTAAGTTTGGTGTTTTCAATTCTTCATTATAATTTAATTATAAGTGATTGCATATATATATAATTAGTTATTTATTTATTTAAAAATATTTATTTCTTTAAAATATATAATTAGTTAAATAAATAAATAAATAATTGTAAATTATATAAATATTTAGTTATTTATATATTTATAAAATATTTAGTTAGTTATTTATATATATATATATATATATATATATAATATATATATATATATATATATATATATATATATATATATATATATTTATTCATTTCTTTTTTTGTTAAAATTATTTTGTTGTTTTGTTGTTATTTATATTTTTTATATTTTTGTTATTATTAAAGACTTATGTTAATGAATATGTATATATGTATATGTGTAATATATATAATAATATAATATATATATATAATTAAAAAATATTCTATAAAAATTTTTAAATTATTTATATAAAAATATTTATATAATTTAAAACTGTATAAAATAAATAAATAATATATATTTTTTATATATATAATAATATATATATATATATATATATATATATATATATATATATATATATATATATATATATATATATATATATATATATAATTACTTTATTTATATGGTTTATAAAATATTTATATAATTTGTTCCTTTCTTTATTTGTTTATGTATTTTTAAATATTTATATTATATATTAACAAATTAATAAATTATATATTATACATAATTATATTAATTAATAAAAAATATTAAATAAATTTATAATTTATATATATAATTAAAAATATTTTTTAATTATATATTTAATTATATATATAAATAAAAAAATTAATAACTAAATATATAAATATTTTGGTTATTAAATATTTTATAAAAATATTTTAAATTATATACTTTAAATAATTATATTATTTAAAATTAATAAAAATAAAATCTCCCTCTCTCTCTCTCTGTCTCTCTCTCTCTCTCTTTCTCTCTCTCTCTCTCTCCCCTGTGGTTTGTAAAACCACCAAAAAAAAAAAAAAAGGTATTAGTCGTTTGACGGACAACTAGGCCTATTTTGCTATTATATTTTTTTTTTTTTAACATTAATTATATAAGCCTTTTTTAAAATAATTCCAAATATAAATCCATTTGCAAGTGATTTGAAGTCAAATGAGTTTTGGTTCATTTGACAATTTCAAGTTTAAAAGGGTGAACATGTGCTTGACTTGGGTTTGATTTTTGAATTGAGTTTTGGTTTGGTAATTGAAGTTTGTGTTTATATTTGGATTCATGATTGTAGGGTTGATTGAATCATGAAGATAAATCAAGGGTTTGGCTTGGTTTGAATTTGATTTGGCTAAGATCAAGATTTTGACTTGAAAGGCTTAGGTTGGATTTTGATTGAATTTGAGTTTGATTTTTGGAGTTGGTTTTTGTTGTTTAAATTTATATTTCATTTATATATGTGAATATAAATGAAAATATAAATGGGTTATGAGAAAATTTCATGAATTTGAAGTGATTTGAGCTTGATTTAGGATAAGTCCTTAAGAGGGAATCAAAGTGACTTAAGAAAGATTTTTGATTCAGATTTGAATTTTGGATTTAGTTTGATTGATTTGAATTTATATTTTATTTATATATGTGAATATAAATGAGTTGTTAGAAAATTTCTTGAATTTGAATTGATTTAGATTTGATTTAGGCTAATTCCTTAAGAGGGAATAAAAGTGACTTAGGAAAGATTTCTTTATTTGGATTTGAATTTATAAGCTTCAATCATTTGGAATTGATCATGGATTTCAATCATTTGGGATTGATTTGAGTTGAAGAAAATCAATTAAGTTGGAATTGATTTAAGTTTGACTTGAAGGAAGGAAGTGAGAAATTTGGTTCAAGCTATAGGGTAGGCAAATTTTTTTAACACCCCTAAAGCATGACCTATTCCTATGGTTAAGTCTTCTAAGTCTCTAGAGCTAGGTTGAGTGTCCACCTAATCACTAGATGTGTCTTAAGATTAAGGATCTCTTAAAGTATAAGAAGAGTCTTATGTCTAAGATGGAGGGGTTGAGAGCTCATCCTAAAAATGAGGTCAACAGTATGCTACTTATAATTATTTATGAGCTTGCATGTGAGTAAAAATATAAAGATGTGTATAGTGTGGATTTCCTTCTCTTTTCTTTTAGCATAGTTTTGAAGAGGATTTGACAAAGTGTATAGTTCATTTGAAAAGAACACAACACTTGCTTAAATCCAATCCTATTCATTCCTATATTATTACTTAAGAAGGACATCCACACTTACACATATAAATTGCATAAATGAATCAAACAAACAAACAAAAACCTTTGCATCTTTTTTTCTATTCATTTATTTTGTACATGTATATGTATTTAAGGAAAGTGTATATTAGTCTGGACAACCCTGAGGTTGTGAGGCTTTAAGTAGCCCTAAGTAGGTCTTGTACCTTACACCCCTGGTGTTAATAATGGCGCTATACTCACTTATGTCTTTCATACATATATGTGTGCATATGAAAAATGGATAAAAGAATCCCTCTTTTTCTACTTAACAAAATCATGCATCATAAAAACATTCAAATTTCTCAAACAAATTCTCTTAGCATTCATCATTAAAGTGTGCTAAATATTTCCATTTGCATGTATAGATATGCTTTGGATTCATTCATATGCATGTTACACATGATGGGAAATAAATGAAGTAATGTGTGTTTTGTGATAGTATTTCACTTTACTTAATCTTAAAATGCCTTTCTTTTTGAATAGGTTTATTTAGGGAAAAATTAAAATTAGGATTAATTAGAGCATATAATAAAATATTCACTAAACAAAAATTAAATACGAATCTACCTTATAAATTACTTAAGGTAGGGAGGAAAGAGAAGTTCTCTTCTTTTTTTTTCTCTTTACAACTTAGTAATTAATTATAGGATTCACTTAAACAAAATCAAAATACAAAATAAAATCAACCAAAGTAACTAAATCACTTACATAAAATAAACCCTCTAAGTTGAACATTTTCATACTTAGAAAACTTCAACCTTAAAGCCTAGCTAAGCATACCACACAAACCTTAAATAGCACACACATTAGGCTAAGTCACCATTTCTAGCTTTAGGTTAGGGTGATGCATGGTTTGATGTTTGCTTTTATTTTATGATATTTTGTTATAGTCTGGATGTTAGGGTGCATGTCCGTAGATTGAATGGTAGGGCGATCTTAGTCTAACCATTATCTTCTGTAGGGGATTGTGCTTAAGAGGCACTGTAATAAAAATATAACTGCTTTTGCTATGTAGGTACTTATACCTCTAAGCATAATCCAAAATAGGCTAGGTGGACTTGGTTATCCATATGTAGGGTGCTAAGTCCAATTTTTATATATACATGCTTGGGATTGTATGGTTTATTTGGCTAATCTCTGTTTTGCATGTGTTAGTTAGATTTCCTTTTTCCCATTATCATGTACTTTTGAATTAGAATTTTGGAATAATTGTTATGGGGGATTAGGATGTGCATCGATCATAAGATCATATCTTATGTACCATGTGAAGACTTTGGAGCAACCACATTCCAACCAACCAAAAAAAAAAGATGAAAGACGAAAAAAGAAAGAAGAAATGAAGAATGAAGACCCCCATAACATGAATTCATTGCTTAATTGTAATTGATTAATTTGTAATTTGGGTTATATAAGGGTAGAGCTTGACTATCCAATTTATTTTTTGGGTTTGTGTGGTGGATCCTGACAATAAATGGCCTTTTATTATTTTGCACTAGTTTTACAAATTGATTGATGTTTGTTTAACTTGGGCATTAAGATGACATCTTTTCATAGTTTCTTCCCTCCTTTGATGTATAGCCTGCATGACGATTAGGCTCTTAGGAAAATAAATTTTATACCCAATTAAACAACTCAAATTAAAAATAAATAACTCATAACCTCACCTAAAGCTTAGGTTATAAAACAAGATAAAAGAATTAGCAACCCCTTAGCTAGATGTTATCTTACTTTTCTAATATCATGCATAAAAAGCATATTGTTTCACTCTTGATTGGAGGGCTTCCACTTTTGCTAGAGAATTTGGCTTGACCTATGAGAGCCATGGTGGAAACACACCTCCTTATCTCGCTGATTTTGGCCCATAATGTAATTTCTCATGCATTAGGAATATAAATCCTAAAGCCTGTGTCAAATTGATTGTTCAAAATAAAAATAAAATGTAATAAAATTTGCATTAGATTTAAGTCATTAAAGTATGCCCTAAATGATCTAGTCTCTTAGGGAGTGTGTTTAAGGACTTAGTCTCTTTCTAAATAAACAACAACTTAGCTATCTTGCAAAAGTATTTGACTTGCCTACATATTTCAAAATTGTAGGAGGAGTTAGTTGGCGGCCACCCCCCAGGCGGTTGTAAGTCTAGCAGTCGGGTGGTTTATCCTCTATTATGGAGGTAAACCAAATACCTTTTTTTTCTTAGAGGTCGTGCTTTTGACCCTCGTCAAAGCTCCCTAGATTTAGGTTTAGGGTTTGCTACTTCCCTTTGTGGGCTATGAGCATAAATCCTCACCTCTTAGGCATTTTCGTGACCTTGTATCATGGAATTATAAGCCCTAGAATTCTAATAAAAATTCAAGTCAAATAAATTAATTCAATTTCAAAAATGTAAAACCCTTCCATAGGATAGCTTTGGGTGCTTACTAGGCTTCCTAGTATCTTAAGCACCTCCTACTTATTTTCATTTGGCTTTGATAAGTACTTCCTCATCTTAATCGATCCCACTTGACTTTCTAAAAATAAACCAATCAATTGATAGTCCTACCTTTCAAAAATCTTCGGAGATAATAATCATTTACCTTAACCGAGAATATTCCTAAGGAATCTTGTTCCTTAGGATGTAATTATCTATGGGGGCTTGCCCCTGTAGGGAACTTAACGAACTCGATTTAAAATAAACTCTGCTTTATATTTTCATATAAAGTAGGGAGAGAATCTCTGGTACATTCTGAAAACCTATAGTCCTTAAGAGTCCTTATTGAGGTGATTAGGTCCATTATAGGGTGGCGACTTCTATCTCTCGAGATAGTACACTTTTCCTCAATGTTATACCCGATCACCCTAATAAGAACATCCGCAGATCTGTGTGGCATCCCGACAAGGCTTATTATATATATATTTTTTTGTTTTTTTATTTATCCTTCTTTTCCCTAAAAAGAAAAGGGGATAGAGAATATATATAAAATTTTTTCACCATAGTGCTATAGTAGCAACAACAAAATATTTGAAAATTCAAAACAAAATGGTGATTTAAGTGTATAATAAATTCAATACAAATATGCGAATTAATTATTCTATAGAGTATATTTTTATTACACTATTATTTTGTTCTATAGTACCTCCACATTCTGAAAGTATGGGGTGAAATAATAATTACTAATTACTAATCCCCATCTTTCGCTTTTGTAGAATGGATCTACAGAGCACTCCTTTCACCGTCCAGCTAGGGAGTGGTGCGAACATCTACCTAGTCAACGTCATCATCAACACAGGAGATGTTGGAGCTACAATTCAATTTGGTAGCCTGAATTTCCCGGCTATCATACCTACAACTCTGGTACCCACACTATTTTGTGCGAGGCATTACTAGAAGGACTCAGTTCTTCAAGCTCATAACCACATTGATCAGTTCAACAACCAACTACTGTTAATGAGTTATCCCAAGAGAGAACTTTAGTTTTTAAAAGGCTAGGTCAATCTGAAGCCCCCGTGATGAAAAGAATCGTTTATGAGAAAATTATGTCTCTAATGCTTCATGGTACAATTGCTTTGCGGATTGAACCTTTCGTACTTGGAAAGCATGATCATGAAGCTTTCTCATAAGGAAGCAAATTAACCATAAGGCAGAGAAGAAGAAGAAATGCTAAGCTGAGGGCTCAACAGATCCCCTTCAAATAACCTAGTGAACAAGCGACAACGCCACTGGCGGTATTCCTACCCACAACAACTTTGATAATCTAAAGTGGGTAAAAGGAATAGCTCTACTCGTGAAGTAAAGCAGCCTTTTTGGAACCAACAACATCAAGCTCCACCACCATAGAGGAGATAGCCTAAAACACTGTCTGTCATAATACATAAAGTTTTTAAAGTAGCCAAGGATAGAGGCTTAATGAAAAGAAGATTTTAGAGGCCTGTGGTAACTAAAAATACTGAAACTTCACCAAGAAGGTTGCCATCTCTAATGGTAACCAGTCATCGAGCCAAGTATGCTTCGTGCGGTGAGCATTGGAGCATGATACTCGAACCATGCTAAATGCCGAAGGTTCGGTGAAAGGATATAAGCAAGTATGAATGCCCCATAATGAAATCTGAAGAATGGAAAAGGTGTGACATCGATACACATATTCAAAAATCCACCTCAAAAATAACTTATCAGTGGATACCTAAAAGAAGGGATATCACTGATGAAAGACATGATGGTTGATATCCTGGAGAATCCTCTAGGGGATCCCATCATCGATTAGTTTCATCCCCATAAGAGAAGGTTGACTTTGATCACAGTCCTTTAATGGAAGAAGTATTTGTTTCACACATTGAACCAAAAATCCATTGGAAACATCGATAAAAGATTCATGTGCAAGAAGAAGATAATGAAGAGGATCCTATGGAAGTGGAAGTCGTCTATATGGTCAGAGATATAGATGAACTTATCACTCAGCACCATCAACAGTAACATGAATCTAGGAAATCTGAACTTGAATTCGACATTTATGAAGAAGAGTCTTCACAGAAGCAAGTAGAAGATGGATATTCACTCTCTACTGTTGATGAAGAAGAAGAAGATCAAAATAAAAAAGACATCATGTGTATTGAAGCTATTTATCTGGTTGAACCAGGAAATGATCAGCCTGGTCACGCTTTTATACTCAGCGTCATCATTCAGCTCCAGCAATAATTGTCCCTACAAATGCACAAGAAGAAGGATAGTCAAGCTCTCCCCCTGAAGCTAAGCGAGGAGCAGAACAATAACAAGAAATAGAGGAAGAAGAAGAGCATGTACTTGTTGATGTTGTGGCACTAGCTAGAGAGCAAAGAGAAATGTAGCATCAAATAGAAGTCAATGACAAGAAAATTACACAGCTTGGTATCAAGATGAATGATATGATGGTATAAATGAATATCATGATGGAGATATTGTAGAAGAATATCACATCAAATGCAACACCTATTTTGTCTGCTAATCAACAGGTGGCGAATAATATAACTTCTACACCACCAGTCACTCTGGTATCTCAAGCTCTAGTACACACTACACTTGAAGCAAGGAATGAAATTAACCAACTACCTCTTCAATCGATAATTCAAAATGTGGCTAGGATACCTGGAACAATAACAGCTGCTCAACTAGAAACAATAATCAATGAAAAGATAAAGACAATTATATTGAGCAAGCGGTGAAAAGTTGGTGAGTAAGTGCCCACCCCTAAATATGATCAAGTTCCATATCCGAAAGGTTACTCGGTGTCAAAATTTAATACTTTTAGTGGGCTTGGTAACCCAAATCAACATCTAGTCCAATTTAAGGCTACTTGTGGTAACACATGAGGAAATGATCTGCTACTTTTTCATCAGTTTGTCAGTAGCTTGACCTCAGCTATTTTTGAGTGGTATACAGAATTATCGAATGATTCTATTAAAACCTTTACTGAGTTGGAGACGATATTCATGAAGAGGTTCTCCAGTGCAACCGAGAAAATAATGATCACTGACCTTGCCTTGCTAAAAAGGAGAAAAGGTAAGTTAGTGACAAAATTCATAAGTCGTTGGCATAACCTAAGCATGAAGTGTGAGCAATAATTGGAAGAAGAACACATGATCCAATTGCTAATGGGAAATATGGATGATAAAATAGCACCATTTCTATGTATGACATCGATTGCAACATTCCAGGTCTTGGTTGATAAGGTGGCTAAATTTGGAAAGCTGAATCACCCTAAGTTTGAAATCAATACAGATAAGGCAAAGAGAAACAAGCCTTCAGACTCAAGAAGAAAAGAAACTCATGCTGTTTCCTATAGCTCAAATGGTGAAAAGTGGGTGATATATAATGTAGATAAAGGAAAATAACCAATGTACAATGATGATAGGAGAAAGAAATCTATCTATTCTAATCCATAACAAAATTAGTATTGGGAGGCAATGATAAGCTTCAGACTTTTCCAAGTGGTGGGAAGAATCCAAAACAAGTAACAAGAGATGATAAGCTAATGCGGTCATCTCTTAAGGAGAAGATGAACAAAGATTATTCCTTTAGAAGGGACAATGTGGCTAAATTATTTCGGTAAGCAGTCAAAGCTGACCTACAATTACAAGAAATTAAAAAGCCTGAAGAAGCTGATCAAGTGAATAATCCAAATTACTGTCCCTATCATCATATGATTAGTCATCCTATTAAAGATTGCCTAGAGAGAAAGTATCGATGGGGTGAATTTACATTATCTGATAGTGTTCTAATTAACCCAAAAAGAGATTCTACAAGGATGATTTCATTCTTGTTGACCTCATTTTTAAATGAGCTCTCAACCCCTCCATCTTAGATATATGATTCCTCTTATAATTTAAGATATCCTTAGTCTTAAGACACATCTAGTGATTAGGTGGACACTCAACCTAGCCCTAGAGACTTAGAAGTGTTAGCCATAGGAATAGGCCATGTCTTAGGGGTGTTAGGGAAAATCTGCCTACCCTGTAGCTTGGATATCATTCCTTACTTCCTTCCTTCAAGTCAAGCCCCAAATTGACATCAAACCTAAATCAATTCTAGCCTAATTGATTTTCTCGAAACTCAATTTAATGTCATATGATTAAAACCCATGATTGAAATTCCAAATTTCAAATATTTACTTAGTCCTTAATTTCCTCTCTTAAGGACTTAGCCTAAATCATCTTCAAATCAATTCAAACTCATGAGATTTTCTCATAACTCATTTACATTTTTATTTATATTCACATATAAATATACATTCAAATCAATCAAACTAAACTCAAAAAATTAAATCCAAATTCAAAATTCTTCTTAAGTCCTTTATTTCCTCTTAAGGACTTAGCCTAAATCATGTTCAAATCAATTCAAACTCATGAGATTTTCTCATAACTCATTTATATTCTCATTTTGTATTCATATATATAAATGAAATATAAATTCAAATCAATCAAACTAAACTCAAAAATCAAATCCAAAATTCAAATAACTAATTGAAAATCCTTCTTAAGTCCTTAATTCCCTCTTAAGGATTTAGCCTAAGTCAAGTTCAAATCACTTCAAATTCATGAAATTTTCTTATAATCCATTTTTATTCTCATTTTTATTCACAGATATAAATGAAATATAAATTCAAACAATCAAAACCACTTCCAAAAGTCATACTCAAACTCATTCAAAATCCAACCTAAGCCTTTCAAGAGAAAATCTTGAACTTAGCCAAATCAATTTCAAATCAAGTCAAACTCTTAATTTTCCTTCATGATTCAATCAATTCTTCAATCATGAATCCAAATATAAATACAAACTTCAATCACTTAAACAAAACTCAATTCAAAAATTAAGCGAAAATCCATTTCATGTTCACCTTTTGAACTTGAAATTGTCAAATGAATCAACCCATTTGATTTCAAACCACTTGCAAATGGATTTATATTTCAATCATAAGTCCATATGTAAGTTCAATCAAACTCAAATCAAAGCTTTGACTAAGCCATTTGCCCTACTTAGGCTCACTTGACCCAAAGTGACATAAAGTACCCTTATGAGCCAAATTTTAATCCTAACTAAATTGGATTGAATCAAACTCACCTAAGCTCTCATCATGATCAACAATCATCAGAAGATCAATCAAATTGGGTCAAACCAAGGTTGACCAAGTCAACACTTAGCTAAAATGAAACCTAACCAAGCTAAAATCCACCATAGGCCAAATTTATTGAAACCAATGATCTAAGTTCATTCACGATCAATGTTTGAACTTAACCAAGTCAACATTTGAGCCTAACCTAGCCCTCCACTTGACCAAAGTTGACCCAACTTGACCTAAAAAGTCAAAATGTGTCAAAACTTGATCTAAGCCAAATTGATTGAAGCCAATGGGTCAAGTTCATTCTAAATCACTTGTTGAACTTGACCAAAGCCTCAATTGGCCAACTAGACCCAACCTAGCCCAATTGACCTTGAACCCAACTTGACCTAAAGGGTCATATTGAGCCAAATTCAAACTTAACCAAAATTGATTGGAAATAAAAATACTAATCCACTTCATATGACTAACCAAACCTAAACTTACCCATGACCTATCAAATAGGTCAAATGGGTCAAATTCAACTTGACCCATTTGACCTAAATGAAGTCATATGAACCAAATTCAAACCTAAACCAAATTGAATCAAACCAAAGCCACAAAAACATTTCAAATGGTCATATGAACTTGACCCAATTTGACCAATTGGTCAACTTGATCAAAGCTGACCCATTTTGATTTAAATGGGTCAACATGATCCAAACCATACCAAATGAACTCCAAGTTGAATGAAACTTGGCCAAACCTATTTTCTCAACATACCGAACATACCCAAATTCAAAAATTAGCTAAATGGCCATTTAGCCCTAGGCCATAGAGCAAATTTTTGCTAATTCCACTTGAAATTTGGTCAAATCCTCTTCATACCTACTTGATACTCTCCTAATTGATCAAGTGAACACTAGGGAGAGTAGTGCACCCAACCTAATGGGAGCCCATTTAACCACCCAATAAAAACCCATGTGCTTGGAAATGGCCACATGGGAATCTTCCTTATACTCAAATGGAGCATATGGGGAGTTCACCATTCTATTCCCTAGCCTAAAATGAACTCAAGGACAATCCTAACAGCTCAATCAACCCACTGAATCAAGATAATTGGATCAAAATGACAAGCTTATGCTCAGCCATCTGATTGGCAAAGGGGGAGTGTTAACCTCATTTTCAGGATGAGCTTTCAACCCCTCCATCTTAGACATAGGACTTCTCTTAGACTTTAAGAGTTCCTTAGTCTTAAGACACATCTAGTGATTAAGTGGACACTCAACCCAGCCCTAGAGACTTAGAAGAGTTATCCATAGAAATAGGTCATGCCTTAGGGGTGTTAGGAAAATTTTCCTACCCTATAGCTTGAACCACTTTCCTTGCTTCCTTTCTTATTCCAAATCAAATCAAAATCAAACCTAAATCAATTCTAGCCTAATTGATTTTCTACAAACTCAAATCAATGCCACATGATTTAAACACATGATTGTAATCCATGATTGAAACCCATGATTGAAATTCCAAATTCCAAAATTTTCCTAAATCCTTAATTTCCTCTCTTAAGGACTTAGCCTAAGTCATCTTCAGATCAGTTCAAACTCATGAAATTTTCTCATAACTCATTTATGTTCTCATTTATATTCACATATATAAATGAAATATAAATTCAAATCAATCATTGATATAAGTTCATTCATGACAAATATTTGAGCTTGACCAAATCAACATTTGAGCCTAACCTAGCTCAATTGGTCATTTGACCTAAGTTGACCCAACTTGATCTAAAAAGTCAAAATGTGTCAAAACTTGATCTAAGCCAAAGTGATTGAAACCAAATGGTCAAGTTCATTCCAAATCACCGTGAACTTGACCAAAGCCTCAAAACTCCCAACCCAAATTTAATTAACCTTGAACCCAACTTGAGCTAAAAGGGTCATATTTAAATTCAAACTTAACCAAAATTGATTGGAAATAAAGATACCAATCCACTTCATATGACTAACCAAACCTAAACCTACCCATGAACTAGCTCAAATAAGTCAAATGGGTCAAATTGGTCAACTTGACCCATTTGACCTAAGTGAAGTCATATGAACTAAATTCAAACCTAAAATAAATTGAATCAAAATAAAGCCATCAAAACATTTCAAATGGTCATATGAACTTGACCCAACCCTTGGTTTGACCCAATTTGACCAATTGATCAACTTGACCTAAGTTGCCCATTTTGACCTAAATGGGTCAACATGAGCCAAACTATACCAAATGATCTCCAAATTCAATGAAACTTGGTCAAACCTATTTTCTCAACATACCAAACATACCCAAATTCAAAAATCAACCAAATGACCATTTTACCCCTAGACCATAAAATGAATTTTGGCCAATTCTACTTGGAATTTGGTCAAATCCTCTTCATACCTACTTGATACTCTCCTAGTGGATCAAGTGAACAGTATGGAGGGTGGTACACCCAATCCAATGGGTTTGGGTCAGCCCAACCTGACCCAATGACCAAACTGACCATGCACATGGAAATGTCTATATGGGAATCATGCTTCCACTGAAATGGAGCACATGGGGAGTTCACCATTCCATTACCTAGCCTAAAATGAACTCAAGGACAGTCCTAACAGCTCAAATAACCCACTGAATTAAGGCAATTGGATCAAAATGGCAAGCTTATTATCGACAGTCTGATTGCCAAAGGGGGAGATATAATCCCCCTAATTCATTTGAATCTTCAAAGAGCCATAGTCGATTGAGTGAGAGGGAGTCATAGGAGCCATTTGCAAGTGATCCTAAGTTTCCTAGAGGGAGATCCAATTTCCATCTTCTCAATTTTTCTTAAGTAAAAATAGAGGAGCTCGATTGAATTTTCAACTTTCTACACACTCAAACTCCACTCAATTCCTTCTTCAAGCTTCATTAGAGGACCAAGTCGAGTGCACCCATACTCTTTCCCAAGCTTCAAAGGCAGAGGAGGAGTGCCCTAGACCAAACCTGAGCTCAAGCTAAGGAGGAGGTGACCCATAAGAGGATCAACTCAAACAAAGCCCCTCAAATTTTCAGCAATGCTTCATCTCAACTAAACGAAGCTTCTCCAAGGGAATCGAGTGCCAACGATGTTAGCCATTTTCCAAGCATTAAACTCAATGTGGTGTGGAGCTTTGTGAAAGAAATATTAATCTCATAGGATCATGACTGTTGGATGTAATGTTCCATGCATGTTGATGGTGTGGGTAAAATTTGGGATCGATCTGAGCTCAATCGAGCTTGGATCATCTCCTTGAACATGGACGACCTCCATTATTTACAGGAGATAATAGAGATGGATCTTTGATGCGTGACTTTAGTCTAAGCCATCCCGATCGCGTCGAAGAGGAGAAAGTCGTAACACGCTTATGCTATGATGTAATATTTTAAATTACCAATCAGACGGTGACACATGTAAAGTGCATATGCATTTGCGTGGCATTGCCGTGGATTAAGGATTTAGTTAGGGATTTAAATAATTATAATTAATCACCTAAGCATCTAAAATTCATATCTCAACACAAAAAATAAAAAAAATAAGAAATAAATTGTATTAGAAAGATAATTGAATATAGAATATTCTAAAATTGATTTTGATTGATTTTGAATAGTCATTTTCTCTGAATTTAGGTTTTATTGGGAATGTTAATTTGCTAATTACTCCCTAATTAATCCAATGGTTAATCTAAAACTTCTTGGGTGTAATTATAGGGATGACTTATGCCTCCACTCATTTTCTTGGGATTTATTGGTGGCTTAATTAGGGTATTGCTAGTTCATTCCTTAATTACTCCATTAATGTAATTAAGGTTAATTGAGGTTGTAATTAATGGTTTAACCCTTTGATTGAGTTGATTAAGATATGTTTAAATGAATAAGATGTTTAGAAAATAATTTTGGGACATTTCTCTTAAGCTATTCCTTAAACCCCCTTTTATTCCTTAATACATCCATAATTAAGGGTTAGCTTAATTAGTCATTAATCATGAGACAAATTGCATTAGGTCTTTTCCTTCCTAGGTGCATTACAAATTTAAATTCCTTGTGAGGATTTATGTCATCTCATTGGCTCATAATTATTTGATTAGCTATGCTAAGGTGGTGTAGGTAAGGGATAATTAACATGCTTAATTCATACCTTAACCTAATCAAGATATAAAATGAATCTCATCACCTAAAAATTGAACAAAAATGTCAAACACATGTGGGAATGGGTTAGGAACATCAAACTCACCTCACATTTTCCAAATTAAATCAAATTCAAAATCAAACAAAAATCACGTTAAACAAACTTTGACTTGCTTTAAGCTTTCTTATTTCATAAGATTATCTTTAGGAATTAATTAAGATAAATGTGTTTACTTGCTTTCATGATTTTAGTTCTTTTTCAACATGTTAAATATGTGTGTCATATGATTTCATACAATCATGTTTTTCAAAGATCAAATTTAAAATGAAAAATATTTCCTTTATGTCAAATTGCATGTTTTGGCTAAAGTAAGAATATGAGTGGCTATTATCACTATTAAATCAAATTATTTTCAAAATATATGAATCAATTATCAAAATTGAAAGTGTTACTTATATCTTACTTATAAGTTTGCATGTGAGTAAAATATAAGGATGTGCTTAGTGTAGTTTTCCTTCTCCTCTCTTTTGGTATAGTTTTGAATAGATTTGGCAAAGTGTATAGTTCATTTGAACACAACACTTGCCTAATTCCATTTCATATTCATTCTATGCTATGACTTAAGAAGGACACCTACACTTACATATAAATTTCATAAACAAAAAAAATAAAATAAATAAACTTTTTCTTTGTTTTTCCATTCATTTCTTTTGTACACATGCTTGTATTTAAGGAAAGTGGTATATTAGGACAACCCCTTGTGAGGTTGCCTAAAGTAGGTCTTGTACCTTACACCCCTAGTGAATAATGGTGTCATACTCACTTATGCCTTTCCTACATTCATATGTGCATGTGAAAATTGGATAAAAAAACCCCTTTGCTACTTAATACAAATCATGCATCATAAACATTCAAATTATCTTAAATAAACTACTTAGCATTCATCATAAAGTGTGCTAAACATTCCCATTTGTATGTATAGATATGTTTAGGACTCATTCATATGCATGGTATACATGTTGGGAAAGAAATGAAGTAATGTATGCTTTGTTAGTTTAGTTCATTTTGCTTAATCCTAAAATGCCTCTCATTTTCAATAAGTTTGTTTAAGAGTTCATCTAAACTAAGTATTAATTAAAAAATATAATAAAATATTCACTAAACAAAACTAAAACATGAATCCACTTTGGAAATTACTTAGGTTAGGAAAGGAAAGAGAAGTTCTCTTCTCTTTCTCTCTCTTCATAACTTAGTAATTTATTGTAGGATTCACTTTGAACCTAATAAAACATAAAAATAAAATCAACCCAACAACTAAACCATTTAAATGAAACCCTCCTCTAAGTTGAACATTCTTCACACTTAGAAAATTCTAATAAAGCCATAGCTAAGCATACCACACAAACCTCTAAAGCACAAACATTATGCTAAGTCACCACTTCTTTTTAGAGATGCATGGTTTGATGTTTGCTTTTATTTTGTGATATATTTTAGTATGATTGGGATGTATGTGCGTAGAATGAATGATTGGATGATTTAGTCTAATCATTATTATCTACAGTGGATTGTGCTTAAGTTGTAATAAATAAAAATATAAATACTTTTATGCGGTGCTTATACCTAAGCATAAAATAGGCAGGTGGACTTAGTCACCCATGTGTGGTGATAAGTCAATATACATGCTTGGGATTTGTGGTTTGTTTAGCTAATCTTTTTGTGTTAGCTAGATTTACTTTTTCTTTTCATGTAATTTTTACAATTAGGATTTTGGAATGATTGTTATGGGGATTAGGATGAACATTGGTCATAAGATCTCATCTTATGTACCATGTGAAGCCTTTGGAGCAACCACCTTCCAACCATCCAAAAGAAGGAACCAAAGAATAAAGAAGAAAAGAAGAATGAAGAAATGAAGCTTGAAGACCCCCATAATAATGAGTTCCTTGCTTAATTGTACTTAATTCATTTGTAATCCAAGTTGTATAAGGGTAGAGCTCAGCTACCCAATTTATTTTTCAGGTTTGTGCTGTGGTGCCCGATGACAAATGGCCTCTTATTTTTGTGTTAGCTTTATAAATTGATTGATGATTTATTTAGCTTGTGCATTAAGATGGAATCCTTTTCCTAATTTCTTCCTTATTTGTTGTATGGCCTAGATGTGGATTAGGCTCTTAGGGAAAAATAAATCTTCTACCAAATTAACAATTCAAAATTAAATATAAAGAACACATAACCTCACCTAAAGCTTAGGCTAAAAATCAAGATAAAAGAATTAATAACCCCTTAGCTGGATGAGTATTTCTTTTGTAACATCATGTACAAATGCATATTATTTTCACTCTTGATTGGAGGGCTCCCACCTTTGTCAGAGAAACTACGCTTGACCTTTTAGAGCCATGGTGGAAACACACCTCCTTCCTGCTCATTGATTTTATCCAATAATCTCATTTCTCATACATTAGGCATATGAATCCTATTAGCCTGAGTCAAAATGATTGTCCAAAAAAAAAATAATGTAATATGATTTGTATTAGATTTAGGTCATTTGAAGCATACCCTTACATGATCTAGTCTCTTTAGGGAGTGAGTTTACTGACTTAGTCTCTTTCTAAATAAATAACAACCTAGCTATCTTGCATAAAGCAGATGACTTGCTTACATAAATTTAAAACCATAGGAGGAGTTAATTGGTGGCCACCCTAGGCGCTTGTAAGTGCAAGTAGTCGGGTGGTCTGTCCTCTCTTGTGGAGGTAAACTAAATACCCATTTTCATCTTAAATTTAAGTTATGCTTTTGGCCCTCGCCAAACTCCCTAGATTTAGGTTCTGAGGTTGCTTCTCCCTTCCATGGGCCATAAGCATAAATCCTCATCTCTTAGGCATTTTCACAATCTTGTGTTGTGGAATCATAAGTACTAAATTTTTAATGAAAAACTCAACTTAAACAAATTAAATCAATTTAAAAAATATAAAGCCAAAATATAGGATATTTTGAGATGCTCTCTAAGTTTCCTAGCATCGTGGGCATATCCTACTTATCTTCTTTTGGCTTCGATAATAACTCCCTCTCTTTAATCAATCATTTATCTTCCAAAATAAACTAATCGATTGATAGTCTACCTATTAAAATCTTTGGAGACAATGATCATTTACCTTAATGAGTATTTTTAAGGGATCTCATTCCTTAGATAATTAACTATGGGGCTTTCCATAACATAACAAACAATTTAAAATAAATCCTTTTTATTTTTTTCATAAAGTAGGGAAGAATCTTGGTACACATGCACCCATTGTCTTAGGAGTCCTTATTGAGGTGATTAGGTCCAGAGTGGTGATTCCTATCTTTTGAGATAATACACCTCTCCTCAATGTCATACCTGATCACCCTCAATAAGAACATATGCGGATCTACATGGTGTCAAAATTGTATAAAAAAATATATATTTTCATCCTCATTTTATCCCACATAGAGTGAAGATGGAAGTATATATCTTATTCTTTAGAAATTCATCATATAAAATTTTACCATAGATTTCTCTTGTGACTCCGTTGGGGATGGTTCCTCTCTCCATCTTTGGTAAATGATCATTGTTTCCAAGTATCGATAGTGGGTTTGTACTTTGGTATGAATCCAAGACTATCTTTTGTTCCGTTGGCACTTAGCTTATTTCATTCTTAAGTTAAGCTAGCCAACATCTTTAGGTTTTAGGACCTCACCCCTTGTTGGTCTTAAAACCCTCGTTGGGTTCTCCAATGGGTAAAAATGAAAAGAAAATATTTAAAGACTTCCTCTTTATCTTTTCTATGATAAGTAAAGGTTCATTCTAAAATAATAAAGACAAAATAAATCCTTCTAAAAAAATCATGCTTTTCAAAATGCACACTTTTAAAAAATACACAAAATAAAATATTTTGCACATAATTTTCCTAAATCATCTTCATCTAACAATCTTTATGATTGTTATATGGATCTTTACAAAATAAAATTCCAATAATCATATTTTTAAAAATAAAAATTTGAGATGGGTTTTTTTCCATTCAATACATCTAAATGTGTTGAATGGGCATTACCCCTTCAAGCAAAATCATAACTTTGAACTTCCACCTAACACATTCCACATGTGCTAGGTTGGGATTTTCATATTTTCAAAAAGCACTAATGAACCTTTCCATTCAATATACCCACACTTATTGAATGGGAGTTTCATTTTCAAACAAGACTAAATTTTTGAAAAGCACATATGAACATTTTCATTCAATATACTCAAATTTATTGAATGATGATTTCATTCCCAAATAAAAATAACATCATTTGGAAATCTCAATTAAACATATCCCATATATGATTAAGTTGGAATTCCCTCTTTCAAAAAGCAATAATCACACACAAAACAAAATTTTCACATTTTGCAAAAATAAGATTGACTTCCATTCTTACATACCCAAATTTATTAAATCAAAGTCTTATTTTCCAAAATCAAAACTTAACAATCATATTTTCAAAATACAAAATATATTTGGAATTTTATTTAGCACAGTCAAATTTGCTAAGTAAAGTCTCCAAATTTGAAAGAAAAAAATTTTGAAAATACATTTGAAACTTCACTCTAGCATATCCCATTTGCTAAAATGAAGTCTCTCCTTCTCCAAAAATAAATTTTGAAACACTTTTTTGAAAAATTCATTTAGCATACTCAAATTTGCTATGTGAAATATCCATCCCACAAAAAATTTTCAAAACATATATGGAACTTCAATTTAGCATACCCCATTTGCTAAAATGAAGTCTTCCATTTTCAAAATTCAAAAAAAAAATTTGAAACACCTTTGGAATTTCATTTAGCATACTCAAATTTGCCAAATGAAATTTCTACTTCACAAAAATTTCCAAAAAGCACTTTTTGAACTTCACGCATTAGCATACCAAATTTGCTAAAATGAAGCTTCCATTTTCAAAATAAAACCAAAACACAAAAATTTTGAACACATTTTTTGGAATTTCATTTAGCATACTCAAATTTGCTAAGTGAAATTTTGATTTCACAAAATTAAGTGAAACTTCATCTTTAGCATAGAATATTTGGTAAAGTGAAGTCTCCATTTTCAATCAAAAACAAATCAAAATAAAAAAAGAAAACCCATTAGGATTTCCTTAGCATGCCCAAATTTGCTAAGGATCCTACTTTTGCAAAAATCAAAATATCCAAAACAAATGACACACTTTAGGACTTCCTTAGCATACTAAAATTTTCTAAGAATCCTATTTTCAAAAAAAAAAAAAACTTTCAGAAAATAAAACACACTTGGGTTCTTCACTTAGCAAACCTAAATTTGCTAAATGGGAATTCTAATTTTCAAAATCAACAATAATTCACAAAAAAGGAACAATTATTTTCAAATACTTCACTTAGCATACCCAAATTTGCTAAGTGAGTAAAATTCCAAAATACCAAATCAAAAATAAAACCAATTGACCCTTACTTTAACAGAAAGGGTCAATTGGTTAAAAGAAAGGGTCCTCAAATCAAAATCTAATTTCAAACATGAACCTATGGAAGCATCTTTCTAAAAATATTTAGGCTTATTTTCAACATACCCAAATTTGTTGATACAACAACAAGCCTTTATGCCACTAAGTGGGTCGGCTACATGAATCCTTCATCTTCTATTATGCATCAAATTATCATTTAATTCAAGTATACCAAGGTCATTTTTTATACATCTTAACCAAGTCTTTTTCAGTCTACCTCTACCTTTCTTAACATAAGGAAAATCTAATGTATTTACTCACCTAAGGGTCATTTGACGGCCATGTGCCAAACTATCTAAGACTCTCTATTCTTATTCACTGAGCTACAACTTTTTTAACATACTCATTCAGATTTTATTCTAAGAGTAGATCATCCACCCTGAGCATCCTCATCTCTGTAATACTTAACTTAGTCTTATAATCTCTTTACCAACATTCTACACTATAAGTCATTGCGGGTCTTACCACCATCTTATAAAATTTTCCCTTGTTATGGAACTTTCTATCACACAAAGGATGTATTCTCCATTTCAATCATCCAACAATTCTACTAATAACATCTCCATCTTCACCATCATTTTGAATAATAGAGCCTAAATATCTGAATCACTCACTATTATTAATGACTTGTTCACCTAATGTCACAACACTCCACTAGAACTTCTACAACTAAAAATTACACTCCATATATTGCTTTAGATCTTTTAAATGAAAACCTTGGACTTTAATGTTGACCTCCATAATTCAAGTTTTCTTGGACTCTCAATCTAATCAACAAGAAGAATGTCAGCAAAAGCATACACCAAGGTACATCTTTCTAAATGCCTAGTGAACATCCATAACTAAAGCAAAAAAGATAAGGGGTTAAAGCTGATCCTGATGCAATCCAATCAAATAGGAAAATATTTGATAATCCTCCTTGTGTTTGGACAAGTAATAGCTCTAGTATACATATCCCACTACTGAATATAACCAATATTAACTCCTTTATGTTCTAGAACTCTCAAAGAATATCTCTGAAACTTTATCATGTTTTCTAAATCAATAAATATCATATGTAGATCCTTCTTACTTTCTATACACTTCTCCATTAAACCTCTTAACTAATGTATAACATCCATAGTAAATCTACCTGGCATGAAACTAAATTAATTATGAGAAACTTTTGTATCACATCGTAACCTATGCTCAATTACTTCCTCCCATAATTTTAATGTGAACATTAACTTAATTCTTCTGTAATTTGCACACTCTTGTATCACCTTATTCTTAAATATAGGAAACAACAAACTCTTTCTCCACTCATTTGACATCTTTTTTGATCTTTAAAATATAAAAAGATTTGTAGGCCAAGAAATTCTTAATCTCCTAAACATTTACACTTCTATTGGAATATCATCAGCCATTATTTTTACATTTCATTTAAAGTTTCTAACTGCATATTATGATGATAAAAATAAAATTTATATTTATGTTTAGGGTTTAAGGTTACTAAAATCAATTAATGTGATCCTTCATTAAAAGTTTATCAAAATATCATCCACCTATTTTAATATCCAAGAAAAAAGCACTATATTAAGTTTCTTCCAATCAAATCCTAAATCTTCTAAATCCATAGAACCACTTAACACTTCCAACACATATGAATGGTTCAAATTTTAAATTCAAATTCAAAAAAGAATTGATCAAGAACATCAGATTCTCAAGAAGAATCCTACAGCCGCTTTGATCATAAATGGCTTGATCGTCTCAGGGAGACACCCATCTCATCCATTTCAATAGAGGTTTTGAGTGGGTGAAGGTCACAGAGTACTCACAAGAGTAGACTACAACTGTAGAAACCGGGTCATCCAGATCTATTTACCCTTGAATTCTAATATCCCCTCATTAAAGAGGAAAGTAGTGATAGTCCCATCAATTTTAAGAATACTGCTTGTGTGCTATTATTTCTGCTTCTAAGAAAGCACTTATTGGCACCCTCTTTGCTCCCTCCATCAGATTGCTAGCCTAGGTTTTTGAGGTTCTACCCACTCACATGGGACTGGAGAGAAATAAAAAATAGCATGATTAAGTGGTATCATACCAGGATTGCTAAGGAGATGGAGGCCACTACACAATCCAAAGGAGGAGTACCCACTATCACTTCACCACAAAGAACGTTTCATCCTCTCTCTAGTTAAGAGAGGATCTAATGATATTCCACTAAGCCATCACCAACCAGCTTTCTTGGAGGTGGAGGTCAATGCTCCGCCTCCACATCAAGGAAGGTTTGAAAGTTACTGTGCCAACTGGGCTTCGTTCAGTACGTATTGCTGTTGACCCGAGGGATAGCAGTAGCACAACCACCAATTGAGTCCAGTCTACTGTTGCAGCTACCACATCAATAACTTCCTCTACTTCACCTAGTTCTTCTTCTTCTTATACTAGTAGAACTCTTGTATCGATGGATAAGGGCATCAAATCCCTTACCCCACTCACTTTACTTGATTTCTACTTTGTACCACCTATCAAATCTAAGAAATTGAAGAATAAAGCTAGCTTGAATTATCTCGTGTCACTATGGGTTGTTCTTAATGATAACTCTTCAAGTCAAAATAACTATAATAATTGATCTTCTCGATTCGTGAGTTGAACTTCCTACTCAATGCTAAGTTTTCTTGAGATAGACTTGGAATCATCTGATTTTAGGGTCCCATAGGAGAAGCTGTAGGTGAGCTTGATGTGCAGGTAGAACCTTCCATTACCCTGCCACAAGAGATCACTGAAGTCAACCTCCATAGTGGCAAGGTTCTACCTCCTAGGGTAGCACCTCAAGATAGAGGGAAACAAGTCATTAGTACAGAGTATCGAGAAACCCCTCCATAAGATGCTCCACCCTTGGATATGCTTGTAGAGGATTAGCCCAAGGTGCACTACAATGTCCTCTCCCATTTAAGAAAATTTCCATCTAAGCTAAGCATATATGATGCCCTTGTCTTATCCAAAGAGATGGGAATCATTAATCAAGGCTCTCCTTGATCTTGAGATTGCTTAGCTAGCATCGAGGTGAGGAGGCACATTGCATAAAAGAAGCTCAGGGGATCACCTTCATAGATGAAGACCTTCTTCTAGGAGACTTGGAGCACAACCGACCCCTCTACATCACAATTGACATGGACAGATTCAGACTTACCAAAGTTCTTGATCGTGTGCATCGGAACATTATGAGTCTAAAGACCCTTACCTATTTGAGGATCGACATCTCCACACTCGAGGAGATGGATGATGTTGAGAGGATTCAATGAACAAGGTGAGCTGCTTTGGTTCCATAGTGTTACCTTTGGAGATAGGTGATGGAAGATCAAGCCAAGTTTTACATCATTGATTCAAATACTTCATTTAATGCTTTGCTCGAGCCTTGGATACATCGTAACAAGATAATTCCATCCTCCCTCCATCAAGTTTAGAAAGGATGATATTGAATAGTCAATGGAGATGAAAAGCTATTTTCGCTAGAGAGAGGTTGAGATTTATGAGGATGCACTATATCTTCCTCAAAACACCCTTTCTAGAACTTACAAAACTCAAAATCAAAAGAAAAGAAAATGAAGAAAAGAAAAGGCAAAAGAAAAGAAAAAAAAAATGAAAATCCAAGTGAACAAGAAAGGGGAATTGAAGAAGAAATAGATCCGATATCACACCATCCACAGTTCATTCCATCATATGGACATGTGGGGATGACCTCCACTGCATGAAGAAGCGTAAACAGAGGCAGTAGAGGTGGAAGACTCTGGTTGGCCATCAACCAGGGTGTGTTCAGTTCATGGAGTACTATTCACATAGACTTGGAATCTAGTTCGAGGATGAGTCTAATGTGATTAGTATACCAACCAACCTCTCTCCAGTTCCATTGAGGTGACTTTCAGATGATGAAGACCAGCCTCCGCAAAAGCAAAGTATTTGAATCGTTTATGTGAAACTATTAGCATAGGAACCTTAGCTCTAACCTCACTTTCATCTCAAAAGTTGAAGGTTTAGTAGTTAAGGAAGCCCTAAGTCTTCCAATGATAGCCAAGAGATTCTTTTGGGATCATCATCCTCAAGTCCCTAAGTTGATGTAGAACTTGAGGATACATTTAAAGAATTAATGGAATTACCATTTGACTTTTACTCACCTTGTGTTCATAATCTTATACAAAAAGGTTTAGTTCCTCATACATGGTCCAGGCATAGGTCAGAGTACATTGAAAAATATGGAACAAATAAAAGGAGAAGCATAATCAAGAGCGTGACTAGATTAGGGGTCTATGATGATGATGATTACCGCTTAGTTGTTACCAATCATTTGAGAGGTTCTTTTCACACAACACCAACTCTTATGAGAATGTGTGTTAGAAACTCGTGATGATCCGATGATCTCCAAATTAAAGATGCACCGCTAGAATTTGAAGAGGAGATCCATTCAACAATTGACAAGCTTAAAAAATCAACCTCGAGATAGAAAATCCATGCCGACATACATCGTTCATTACCGAATGAAGAAGAAACCAATGACTTAGTTAGCTAAGTTTAAAGATTTGCATGGAGTTATGAAGAGATGCATTATCTCGACGTAGTACCAAAAGCTAGCAATAGATCCTACGTTACCCCTATTAAGCAAGCTCCTAAACGATGCATTAGAAATCAACAATTAGTCATTTCTAAAGTCAAGAACCGATCGATGCTAGTTTCATCAAGGAAGAAAAATATCCTACCTTAGCTGTCATCCCGTTAAGAAGAAGAATGGCCAAATCACATATGTGTCAATTTAGGACTTAAACAGGCATGTCCTAAGGATGAGTTTTCTTCCTATACCGTAATTAATGGTGGACATCACCTCATCTCATGTAGTTTTCTTTCATGGATGGGTCATCTATACAACCAAATCAAGATGTCTCTTAAGATGAAAGAAACACCGCGAACGATCAAAATCTTTTGTTATAGGGTCATGCCTTTCTTAAAATGCTACATACATAGGCCATGACTTAGATCTTCAATGAACTCATCCATCATCAGGTTGAGTGCTACGTTGATGATCTAGTAGTCAAGAGTAGAGAAAAGGAAGACCATCTCTTTGACTTGAGAGTAGTTTTCGAACGGTTAAGATAATATAACCTCAAAATGAATCTCCTGAAGTGTGCATTCAAAGTAGCTTCAGATAAATTCCTTGGGTTTGTTGCCCGACATTAACGAATAGAAATAGATCGAGAAAAGATCAAAGTTATCTTTAAAATGTCACCTTTTAAGAGTTCAACTCAACTCAGATCCTTCCAAGGATGGATGGTGTATCTAAGATGCTTTATCTCCAACCTATCGAGGAGATGCAAGCCATTTTCAACTCTTGTTAAAAAGGATGTCAAGTTCAAGTGGGATGATAAGTGTCAGCATGCTTTTGAAAATATCAAGCAAGATTTGAAGTCGCCTCTAGCACTATCCTAGGCCACTCATCCTCTACATCGCTACATTGATGACTCTCGGTGCTTTGTTGGCCCCAAGCCATGAAGGAAGGAGAATGCTCTCTACTAACTAGCCATCATCTTATTCTGCCGGCAAACTATCCACCTATTGAGAAATATTACCTAGCTTTGATCCAGATCTCTTATATGCTTTCTCATAAGATAAACTTGATCTCTAGAATAAATCCACTAAAATATCTAATGACATGGCCAACACTATCCAGACATTAGGCACGATGGTCTATTATCTTCTTGCAGTTCGATATCACATTCGTACCCCTCCATGTAGTGACTGCAATAAGATTTCTTAAAAGACACCCACTTCCTCATTCTTTAGTGATGACCTCCCTAATGAACAAATCATGAACTTAGGGGAGGTTGACAATCACAGTTATGAGATGTATTTTGATGGTGCAACTTATTTTCATAAAGGGGAAACACCACGGTCCACTCTTCCAGAAAAGGTAGGGGTAGGAATAGTTCTTCTAACTCGAGACCATGATGTGATAAGATTCTCATACTATCTTTCCAACCCTTGCACCAATAACGAAGCTGACTATGAGGCTTTGATTACCGATCTAGAGTTAACCATCACTATCTGTGTCAAGAGCATCAACATCTTTGAGGATTCTGGATCATTAATCGATTGTCTGCCCTAAGGTTCTTAAACCCAAGCTTCATCATTAGCAGTATACCATGAAGTTAGCTCAAATTCAAGTCACCATCTACAAGGTTCCCGAAAAGAACGCAAGAAGAGATGCTTTTGGCCAAACTTGCCAAAGAATTGGCATGTCCGAAGATGAGTCCATTTCAATAAGGATCCAAAATAGAAATTCATTGATAACTCATCGAGACTTTCTTGAAGGGGAGGTTGTCCAAAAGGATGAGAGCTAGATTGGAGGCAATCATTCATAGACTATTTGAACATAGCAAACTACCTCAAGAAAAGTCACAAGCCCATCGTGAAACAAAGAGCTCCTATGCTCTCAGATGGCATATAATGGTCCTTTGACTAAATATAGTTACACTGTTTAGACAAACACGAAGTTCATGGCATTGTAATCAGGGTACATTTAGGTTTATGCGTAGCACATCAATCTGGTCCGAAGATGAAGACGAAGATCAAGAGACTAAGATACTATCTTGATGATTACATGGATGTAGAGAAGAATGCCGTACATGCATGTGATCCTCCACCAACCACCCAACATTCTACACCCTACATTGGCCTCATGGTCATTCGAGTATTGGGGTACCGACTTTGTGGGTCCAATTGGTCCTCCTTCTTCCAAGGGTCATCAGTTCATCTTAGCTGCCACCGACTACTTTTCCAAGTGGGTGGAGGCAATCACACTCAGATAGGTCACAACTCAGCATGTGCTTCAATTTTTTAGGAACCATATCGTATATAGGTTTGGAGTGCCTTGATAAATTATATCCGATAATGGTACTGCATTCAAAAGCACCAAGATCAACACCGTAAGACACCAGATAGATTAGATACTCCACCATCTATTACCCTGTGAGCAAATGGCTTAGTAGAAGCATTCAACAAAACTCTCATCATATTAAAGAAGACTCTTGATAATAAATGATAGTGGAATGAGGTTGGTTGAATCCTTGTGATCTACCACACCACATACCAACATCCAACTAGTCTACCCCATTTTTCTTAGTATGGGTCGAAGTGTTTCTACCTTTAGAAGTTCAACTCCCGTCACTAAGGATAGCATTGAGTAGTAAGATCACTATAGAGTAGAATGCAAAGTTGGGATTAGAAGAGCTTGAAGGTTTGGAGGAAAGTCTCCTATGGGCGTGCTAGAACCTCAAGTTGTACAAGGTCAAAATGATTCAAGCTCACAATAAGCTGGTCCGCCCTAGGTCTTTCCAAGTAGGAGAACTTGTGTTAGTCCTAAGGAGACTAATTCAAACTTAACCAAAATTGATTGGAAACAAAAATACCAATCCACTTCATATGACTAACCAAACCTAAACCCACCATGATCCAAATAGATCAAATGGTTCAAATTAGTCAACTTGACTTTGATCTAAATGAAGTTATATGAACCAAATTCAAACCTAAAAAATTGAATCAAACCAAAGCCACCAAACATTTCAAATAGTCATATGAACTTAACCCATTGGTTTGACCTAATTTGACCAATTGATCATCCCACAAGTTGACCCATTTTGACCTAAATAATCAACATGACAAATCATACCAAATGAATTCCAAATTCAATGAAACTTGGACAAACCTATTTTCTCAACATACCAAACATACCCAAATTCAAAAATTAGCCAAATGACCATTTTACCCATAATCCATAGTAAATTTCCAATTTATTTAAATTTGGTCAAATTTTCATACCTACTTGATAATTTCTAGTGGATTGAACACATGAGGGTGGTGCACCTAACCCAATGGGTTCTTTACACCCAATGGCCAAACTGACTATGTGCATGGAAATGGCCACTTGGGAATCATGCCTCTACTCAAATGGAGCACATTGGGAGTTCACCATTCCACTCTAAAATGAAGGAGGCACCAAACAACCACAATCAAGACAATTGGATCAAAATGGCAAGCTTATGCTCTGTCGAGCCAAAGTGGGAGATATACTCTAATTCATTTGAATATTGAGAGCCATCGATTGAGAGAGGTGACATAGAGCCATTTGCAAGTGATCTTAAGCTTCCTAGAGGAGATCCAATTTCCATCTTGTTTTCTTAAGTAAAATGGGAGCTCGATTGAATTTCCAACTTTCTCCACACTCAAACTCCACTCAGTTCCTTCTTGAAGCTTCATCAGAGGACCAAGTAGAGTGCACCCATTCTCTTTCCCAAGCTCTTCAAAGGCAGAGGAGGAGTTCCCTTGACCAAAGTTGAGCTCAAGCTAAGGAGGAGATGACCCATAGAAGGATCTACTCAACCTCAGCCCCTCAAATTTGGCTTCCTCAACCGATGAAGGAATGATCACCTCGACGATTAGCCATTTTTTGAGCATTAAACTTAATGTGGTGTGGAGATTTATGAAAGAAATGTTAATCTCATGGGATCTTGACCATTGAATGTAATCTTCTATGCATGTTGATGGTGTGGGTAAAATTTGGGATCGATCTGAGCTCAATCGAGCATGGATCATCTCCTTGAAATGGACGGCCTCCATTGTTCACAAGAGATAATAGAGACGGATCTCTGGTCATCCATTCGCACATTTTGGATGGAATACTGAGATTAAAATGCGTGATATATTTTATTTTTTAATCCTCGATCCATTTTAATCTCACCATCCGATCGTTGACGGATGAGAGAAAAATGCAAACCGCCACCAGCGACTATGATGATGTTTTAAATTACCAATCAGATGATGATGCATGTAAAGTGCATGTCACATCAACCGCGAGCGTGGCACCCATGGGATTAAAGATTTAATTAGGAATTTAAATAATTTTAATTAATCACCTAAGCTTCTAAAATTTATATCTCAACATATAAAAATCAAAAAAATATGAAATAAATTGCATTAGAAAGAGAATGGAACATAAAATATTTTAATATTGATTTTGATTGATTTTAAATAGTCCTTTTTTTCTGAATTTGGGTTTTATTTGAAAAGTTAATTTATTAATTACTCCCATAACTCAATGACACTAAACTTTGGGTATAGAGGGATGACTACCTCCCCTAATTTTTTTGGAATTTATTGGTGGCTTAATTAGGGCAATTTCTAGTTTATTTCCTAATTACTCCCTTAATGTAATTAAGGTTAATTAAGATTATAATTAATGGTTTAACACTCTAATTGAGTTGATTCAGGTCTGTTTAATTGAATAAGAGGTTTAGGGAATAATTTTGGGGCATTCCCCTTAATATATTCCATAAACCCCTTTTTCATCATTAATCCATCCTTAGTTAAGAGTTAATTCACTAATTGCCCCTTAATTAATTGCATAAAATTCTAAAACTTTGAACTCAATTCTTTTTAGGTATATGCTTAGGTGTTCAGGAGCCTAAGTACAATTAAGAAAATCAAGATTCAACTCATATGTGTGAGGGGTGTTTTGAAATTACTTAAGTTAAAACCCTTAACTTAGTTAATCATTAATCATGAGTCAAATTGCATTAGGCCTTTTCCTTCCTAGGTGCATTATAAATTTAAATTCCTTGTGAGATTTTATGTCATCTAAAGGCTCATAACTCCGAACTATGCTAGGTGGTGTGTGGGGTAATTAACATTTAATTACCTTAACCTACTAAAGATAAAATGAATCTAATCACCTAAAAATTGAACAAAAATGTCAAACACATGTGGGAATGGGTTAGGAATAGCAAACTTACCTCACATTTTCCAAATTAAATCAAATTCAAAATCAAACAAAAATCACATTAAACTAACTTTGATTTGCTTTAAGCTTTCTTATTTCATCAGATTGTTTTTTTAGAATTAATTATGAATGTGTTTACATGCTTTCATTACTTTAGTTCTTTCCCAACATGCTAAATATGTGTCATATGATTTCATACTTCATGCTTTTCAAAGATCAAATTTAAAATGAAAATGTTTCCTTTGTCAAATTGCGTTTTCACAAAAGTAAGAATATGAGTGGCTATTATCAATATTAAATCCAAATTATTTTTCAAAATATATGATTCAATTACTAAAACTGAAAGTGTGTAACTTATATCTTACTTATAAGCTTGCATGTGAGTAAAATATAAGGATGTGCTTAGTGTAATTTTCCTTCTCCTCTCTTTTGGTATAGTTTTGAATAGGATTCGATAAAGTATATGGTTCATTTGAAAAGAACACAATACTTGCCTAATTCCATTTCATTTTCATTCATATGCTCTGACTTAAGAAGGACACCTACACTTACATATACAAATTGCATAAGCAAACCGAAATAAAATAAATACAAACTTTTACATTCTTTCTTTTCCATTCATTTCTTTTGTGCACATGCTTGTATTTAAGGAAAGTGGTATATTAGTCTAGACAACCTTGAGTTTGTGAGGCTTTAAGTAGCCTTGAGTAGGTCTTGTACCTTACACCCCTGGTTAACAATGGTGTCATATTCACTTATGCCTTTCATACATTCATATGTGCATGTGAAAATTGGATAAGAAATCCCTTTGCTACTTAATGAAAATATTGCATCATAAACATTCAAATTTTCTTAAATGAACTACTTAGCATGCATCATAAAGTGAGCTAAACATTTCCATTTATATGTATAGATATGTTTAGGACTCATTCGTATGTATGTTATATATGTTGGGAAAGAAATGAAGTAATGTATATTTTATGAATTTAGTTCATTTTACTTAATCTTAAAATGCCTTTCTTTTTCAATAGGTTTGTTTAAGAGCTCATCTAAACTTAGAATTAATTAAAACATATAATAAAATATTCACTAAATAAAACTAAAATATGAATCCACTTTAGAAATTACCCAGGTTAGGGAAGGAAAGAGAAGTTCTCTTCTCTTTCTCTCAATTCATAACTTAGTAATTAATTGTAGGATTCATTTGAACCTAATCAAAACATAAAATAAAATCAACCCAAAACAACTAAACTTATTGAATGAAACCCTCCTCTAAGTTGAAAATTCTTCACACTTAGAAAATTTTAACTTAAGGCCATATCTAAGCATATCACATAAACCTCTAAAGCACACACATTAGACTAAGTCACCACTTCTAGATTTAAATTCTTTTGATGTTTGCTTTTATTTTATGATATTTATCAAATCATGATTAAGATGTATCATAGAATGAATGATAGTATGATTTAGTCTAATCATTATTTTTTTATTGTGCTCAAATAAATATAAATATAAATACTAATGTGCTTATACCCTAAGCATAATCCAATAGACCAGGTGGACTTAGTCAACCATGTGTGGGGTGATAAGTCCAATATATAGGCTTAGGATTTGTATGGTTTGTTTAGCTAATCTCTATTTTGCAAGTATTAGCTAGATTTACTTTTCCTTTTCATGAAATTTTTGCAATTAAGATTTTGGAATGATTGTTATGGGGTTTAGGATGAACATTAGTCATAAGATCTCATCTTATGTACCATGTGAAGCATTTGAAGCAATCACCTTCTAACCTTCCAAAAGAAGGAACCAAAGAAGAAAAAAGAAAAGAAGAAGAAGAAAGAAGAAAGAAGAAAAGAAGAATGAAGAAGTGATGCTTGAAGACCCCCATAACAATGAGTTCCTTGCTTAATTATACTTAATTCATTTGTAATCCAATATAATTGAGCTCACACCCAATTTGTATTTCAAAGCAGTGACCACAAATGGCCTCTTATTCTTTTGCGTTAGCTTTATACATTGATTGATGATTTGTTTAGCTTGTTCAATAAGATAGCATCATGTTCCTAGTTTCTTCCTTGCTTGATGTATAACCTGATTGTGGATTAGGCTCTTCAAAAAAAAATGAATCTTCTACCAAATTTAATAATTCAAAACTAAAAATAAAGATCTCATAACCTTACCTAAAGCTTAGGCTAAAAATCAAGATAAAAGAATTAGCAATCCCTAGGGATAAGTATTTCAGTAACATCATACAAATAAATAATATATTTCACTCTTGATAGGGATTCCTTCTTTCTGAAACTTGGCTTGACCTTTCATATGGAAACACACCTCCTCCCTTCTCGCTAATTTTGGCCAATAATCTCATTTCTCATGCATTAGGCATATGAATCTTATTAGCCTAAGTCAAAATGATTGTCTAAAAATAAAAAATAAAAATAAAATGTAATATGATTTGCATTAGATTTAGGTCATTTGAAGCATGCCCTTACATGATCAAGTCTCTTTAGAGAGTGAGTTTAAGGACTTAGTATCTTTCTAAATAAATAACAACCTAGCTATCTTGCATAAAGCATATGACTTGCCTACATTAATTTAAAATCATGGAGGAGTTATTCGTCCACTTTGTAAAAAGTTCAAGTGGTTTCTCCTCTCTTGTGGAGGCAAACCAAATACCCATTTTCGACTTAGATTTAGGTTGTGCTTTTGGACCTCACTAAAGCTCCATAGATTTAGGTTCTGAGATTGCTTCTCCCTTCCATAGACCATAAACATAAATCTTCGTATCTTAGGCATTTCCATAATCTTATGTTGAGGAATCATAAGTCTTAAATTTCTAATGAAAAACTCAACTCAAATAAATTAAATCTATTCCAAAAATATAAAGCCCAACTATAGGATAGATTGAGATGCTCAAATTAGTTAGCATCAACATCTCCCACTTATCTTCTTTATCTTGATAATAACTCTCTTTTGATCAAATGATCTTCCAAAATAAATTAATCGATTGATAGTCTTACCATTGAAATCTTTGGAGACAATAATCATTTACCCAATCGAGAGTATTTCAAATCTCAATTCATGTAATTAACTATATGGGCTTGACCCAGAAACTTAACAAACTCGATTTAAAATATACCTACTTTATTTTTTTTATGTAAAGTGGGGAAGAATTTTGGCACACATGCATACCCATTATCCTGAGTCCTTGAGGTGATTAGATCCTTGTAGGGTGGTGTTTCTATCAGATAGTACACCTCTCCTCAATCCACTGCACTTAAATGAGAACATGGATCTATGGTGTCAAATTACATGAAGAGATGTATATTTCTATCTTCATTTTATCCTGCATAGAGTGAAGATGGAAGTATATATCTTATTCCTTAGAAATTCAACATATAAAATTTCACCACAGGGAGATATACTCCCCTTAATTCATTTGAATCTACACAGAGCAATAATCAATTAAGTGAGAAGGAGTCATAGAATCCATTTGCAAGTGATCCTAAGCTTCCTAGAGGGAGATCCAATTTCCATCTTCTCAATTTCCTTAAGCAAAAAGAGGGGAGCTCGATTGAATTTCCAACTTTTTCCACACTCAAACTCCACTCAATTCCTTCTTCAAGCTTCATTAGAGGACCAAGTCGAGTACACCCATACTCTTTCCCAAGCTTCAAAGGCAGAGGAGGAGTGCCCTAGACCAAAGCTGAGCTCAAGCTAAGGAGGTGTTGGCCTTTAGAAGAATCCATTCAATTTCTAAGCCTCAAACTTTTAGCAAAGCTTTGTCTCAACCAGACGAAGCTTCTCTAAGGGAATCGAGCACCGGTGATCACCTCCGATGAGGTTAGCCATTAAACTGAGCTTAATTCCATTGTGTGTTGGTCATTTGTAAAGGAAATATTCACCCCATGAAAATATAGCTGTTGGATGTAATCTTCTATGCTTGTTGATGGTGTGGGTAAAATTTTGGATCAATTCGAGCTCAACTGAGCTCGGATCATGGCCTCAAACATGGACGGTCTCCATGGTTCACAGGAAATTATAGAGATGGATCTCTGGCCATCCATTCATGCATTTTGGATGGACGATCGAGATTTTAACACATAATATCCATGATTTATCCCTCGACCGAATCTCAAATTTTGATCCAATCGGATGGCTAAGAGAAAGCGTGCCACGCTACGCTGCAATGAAATGTTTTAAAGAACCAATCAGGAGGCGACGCATGTAAAGCGCATGCCAAGTCAGCCGCATGCATGGCATCGTAGGATTAATGATATAATTAAGGATTTATTTAATTTTAATTAATCACCTAAGCTTCTAAAATTCATATCTCCACATAGAAAAATAAAAAAAATATGAAATAAATTGCATTAGAAAGATAATTAAACATATAATATTCTAAAATGGATTTTGATTAATTTTGAATAGTTCTTTTATTTTAATTTGGGTTTTATTGGGAATGTTAATTTGCTAATTACTCTATAATTATTCTACTGATTAATCTCAAAATTCTTGGGTGTAATTAGAGGGATGACTTCTGTCTCTCCTAATTTTCTTAGGATTTATTGGTGGATTAATTAGGGAAATTTCTAGTTCATTCCTCAATTGTTCATTCCTTAATTACTCCCTTAATATAATTAAGGTTAATTAAGGTTATAATTAGTGGTTTAACCCTCTGATTGAGTTAATTATGGTCTATTTAAATGAATAGGAGGTTTAGAGAATAATTTTGGGGCATTTCCCCAAAGCTATTCCTTAAACCCCCTTTTTCTTCCTTAATCCATCCTTAATTAAGGGTTAATTCACTAATTGCCCCGTTAATTAATTTCATAAAGTTCTAAAACTTTCCAAAACTTAATTAATTTTTCTTGGGTGGATGCTTAGGTGTTCAAGAGCCTAAGTACAATTAAGGAAATCAAGATTCAACTCATATGTGTGAGGGGTGTTTGAAAATTACTTAAGTTAAACCCCTTAGCTTAATTAATCATTAATCATGAGCCAAATTATATTAGGTCATTTCCTTCCTAGGTGCATTTCAAATTTAAATTCCTTGTGAGGTTTTATGTCATCTCATTGGCTCATAATTATTTGATATGCTATGTGGTGTGTAAGGGTAATTAACATGTTTAATTCATACCTTAACCTAATCAAAATATAAAATGAATCTAATCACCTAAAAATTGAACAAAAATTTCAAACACATGTGAGAATGAGTTAGGAACAGCAAACTCACCTCACATTTTTCAAATTAAATCTAACTAAAGATCAAATAAAAATCACATTAAACAAACTTTAATTTGCTTTAAGCTTTCTTATTTCATAAGATTGCCTTTAGGAATTAATTAAGGTGAATGTGTTTACATTCTTTTATTACTTTAGTTCTTTCCTAACATGCTAAATGTGTGTGTAATATGATTTTATACATTCATGCTTTTCAAAAATCAAATTTAAAATGAAAATGTTTCCTTTACGTCAAATTGCATGTTTTGGCAAAAGTAAGAATATGAGTGGCTATTATCACTATTAAATCTAAATTCTTTTCAAAATATATGAATCAATTATTAAAACTGAAAGTGTGTTACTTATATCTTACTTATAATCTTGCATGTGAGTAAAAATATAAGGATATGCTTAGTATAGTTTTCCTTCTCCTCTCTTTTGGTATATTTTTGAATAGGATTTGGCAAAGTGTATTATAGTTCATTTGAAAAGAACCTAACACTTGCCTAATTCCATTTCCTATTCATTCCTATTCTATTTCTTAAGAAGGATACCTACACTTGTACATATAAATTATATAAACAAAAATAAATCAACCAACACAAACTTTTGCATTCTTTCTTTTCCATTCATTTTTTTGTGCACATACTTGTATTTAAGGAAAGTGGTATATTAGGCTGGATAACCAGAGGGTTGTGAGGCTTTAAGTTACCCTAAGTAGGTCTTGTTCCTTACACCCCTAGTTAACAATGGTGTCGTACTCATTTATTCCTTTCATATATTCATATGTGCATGTGAAAATTGGATAAGAAACCCCTTTGCTACTTAATGAAAATCATGCATAATAAACATTCAAATTTTATTAAATGAACTACTTAACATGCATTATAAAGTGTGCTAAACATTCCCATTTGTATGTATAGATATGTTTAGGACTCATTTATATGCATGTTATACATGTTGGGAAAGAAATGAAGTTATGTATGTTTTGTGAATTTAGTTCATTTTACTTAATCTTAAAATGTCTTTCTTTTTGAATAGGTTTATTTATAGTTCACCTAAACTTAAAATTTATTAAAATATATAGTAAACATTCACTAAATAAAACTAAAACATGAAACCACTTTAGAAATTACTTAGGTTAGAGAAGGAAAGAGAAGTTCTCTTCTCTTTCCCTCTCTTTATAACTTAGTAATTAATTATAGGATTCACTTGAACACAATCAAAACATAAAATAAAATCAACCCAAAATAACTAAACCATTTAAATGAAACCCTCTTCTATGTTGAATATTCTTCACATTTAGAAAATTCTAACTTAAGACCATAGCTAAGCATACCACCCAAACCTCTAAAGCACACACATTAGGCTAAGTCACCACTTCTAGCTTTAGATTAGGGCGGTGCATAATTTGATGTTTGCTTTTATTTTGTGATATATATATTAGTCTGGATGATTAGGATATATATGCATAAAAAATGATAGGATGATTTAGTTTAATCATTATTTTATGTAGGAGATTGTGCTTAAGGGATGCTGTAATAAATAAAAATATAAATACTTTTAGTGGTTATACCCTGCATAATCCATATGCTAGTACTAGTTACCTATGTGTAGGGTGATAAGTCCAATATACATATGTATCATGTGAAGCCTTTGGAGCAACCACCTTTCAACCATCCAAAAGAAAGGACCAAAGAAGAAAGAAGAAAAGAAGAAGAAAGAAGAATTGAAGCTTGAAGACTCCTATAATAATGAGTTCCTTACTTAATTGTATTTAATTCATTTGTTATCCAAGTTGAATAAAAGTATAGCTCGGTTACCCAATTTATTTTTGGGTTTGTGTGGTGGTGCCCGACCATAAATGGTCTCTTATTCTTTTATGTTAGCTTTATAGATTGATTGATGACTTGTTTAACTTGTGTATTAAGATACATATTTTTTCTAGTTTCTTCCTTGCTTCATGTATGGCCTGGATGTGGATTAGGCTCTTAAGAAAAAATAAATCTTCTACCAAATTTAATAATTCAAAATTAAAAAATAAATAAACCATAATCTCACCTAAATCTTTGGCTAAAATAAAGATAAAAGAATTAACAACCCCTTTAGCTAGATGAGTACTTTTATAACATCATGCACCAATGCATATTGTTTTCACTCTTGATTGGAGGGCTTCCACCCTTGCCAGAGAAATTGGCTTGAATTTTGAGTGCCATGGTGAAAATACTTCTCATGCATTAGGCATATGAATCATATTAGCCTGAGTCAAATGATTGTCCAAAAATAAAAATAAAATGAAATCTGAATTGTATTAGATTTAAGTCATTTGAAGCATACCTTTACTTGATTTAGTCTCTTTTGGGAGTGAGTTTAAGGACTTAGTCTCCTTCTAAATAAATAATAGTCTGCTATCTTGCATAAAGCATATGACTTGCTTACATGAATTTAAAACTGTAGGAGGAGTTAGTTGACGGCCACCCCTAGGCAGTTGTAAGTCCAAGCTATCGGGTCGTTTGTCCTCTCTTATGAAGAAAAACCAAATACCCATTTTTTGACTTAGATTTAGGTTATGCTTTTGGTCCTCGCCGAAGCTCCCTAGATTTAGGTTCTGTGGTTGCTTCTCCCCTTCCTGGGTCATAAGCATAAATCCTCACCTCTTAGGCATTTTCACAATCTTGTGTTGTGGAATCATAAGTCTTAAATTTCTAATGAAAAACTCAACTCAAATAAATTAAGTCAATTTCAAAAAATTATAAAGCCCAACTATTGGATAGTTTGAGATGCTTGTTATGATCCCTAGCATCGTGGGCATCTCTTACTTATGTTTCTTTGGCTTTAATAATAACTCCCTCTCTTTGATCAATTCCATTTTATCTTCCAAAATAAACTAATCGATTGATAGTCCTACATATTGAAATCTTTAGAGATAATGATCATTTACCTTAATCGAGAGTATTCTTATGGAATCTCATTTCTTAGGATGTAATTAACTATGGGGCTTGCCCCTGTAGGAAACTTAATGAACCCGATTTAAAATAAATCATACTTCATTTTTTTCATGTAAAGTAGGGGAAGAATCTTTGGTACACATGCAGACCCATTATCCTTAGGAGTCTTTGTTGAGGTGATTAGGTCCATTGTAGGGTGGCGACTTCTATCTTTAGGGATAGTACACCTCTTCTCAATGTCGTACCCGATCATCCTAAATAAGAACATCTGTTGATCTACATGGTGTCAAAATTGCATAAAAATAAGAGATGTATATTTCGATCTTCATTTTAACCCGCATGGAGTGAAGATGGAAGTATATATCGTATTATTTAGAGAAACATTAAAAAAATTCATCATAGATTTTTCTGGCGACTCCGCTAGGGATGGTTCATCTCTCCATCTTTGGTAAATAATCGTTATTTTCAAGTATTGATAGTGGGTTTGTACTTTGGTATGAATCCAAGACTATCTTTCATTCTGTTGGCACTTAGCTTATTTCATTCTTAAGTTAAGCTAGCTAACATCTTTAGGTTTTAGGACCTCACCCCATGTTGGTCTTAAAACCCCCCGTTGGGTTCTCCTATGAGTACAAATAAAAAGATCTAATTAAAAAACAAAACATTTAAAGACTTCCTCCTTATCATTTCTATAATAAAGAAAGGTTCATTCTAAAATAATAAAGACAAAATAAATCCTTATCAAAAATCATGCTTTTCAAAAAGCACACTTTAAAAAAAAAATGCACATAATAAAATATTTTGCACATAATTTTCCTAAATCATCTTCATCTAACAATCTTTATGATTGGTATATGTAAGATCATCTTTAAAAAAATAAAATTCCAATGATCATATTTTAAAAAGCATAAAATTTGGAGATGGGCTTTTTCCATTCAATACATTTAAACGTGTTGAATGGGCATTACCTCTTCAAGCAAAATCATAACTTTAAACTTCCACCTAACACATTCCACCTGTGTTAGGTTGGGATTTTCATATTTTCAAAAGCACATATGAAACCTCTCCATTCAATATAACCACATTTATTGGGTGGAGGCCTCATTTTCAAACAAATCAAAAAAAAAATTAACAAAAAAGCACATATGAACATTTCCATTCAATATACCCACACCTATTGAATGGAAGTTTCATTTTCAAACAAGACTAAATTTTTCAAAAACACATATGAACATCTTCATTCTATATATTCAAATTTATTGAATAAATATTTCATTCACAAATAAAAATAATATCATTTGAAAATCCCACTTAAACATATCCCATATATGATTAAGTTGGAATTCCCTCTTTCAAAAAGTAATTAAGTTATTTATGATAATAAAAAAAATCAATTTCACTCAAGCCTATTTACTATATATAAATACAAATAAGTTATTTTTACTTTATTATTTTATAATTAAAATTGATCTAACTTATTTTATAAATCATTAAAAGATATATTTTATCTATAAATTTTAACGGATATTATATTATACAAAAATTAATAAATTTTATTTTTTGTAAATTATATTATCAGTTAAATATTGTTGAATTATTAGATGGCCTTTTATTAGACTCATAGTCAACTCATATTTGACTTTATGGTATAGGAGATAAATTTGTACATGGATAAAAGCTTCAAATCGTTAAAAGTAACAGTGGAGCGTAAGTAATTTATTTACTATGTTATTTTATTATAAAATCAAATAGAACTCTAAATCATATATATATATATATATATATATATATATATATATATATATATATATATATATATATATAGTAAAATTTGTATCTAAAAGTGATAAACACGATTCGGTCCCAATTGTATGATATTGTATGTACTGTACCTGTTTAAAGTGATAACCTGTCTAAAATGATATCCTACCTCTGGTCCCAATATACATATATATATATATATATATATATATATATATATATAAATATGGGTTTTTTGTCTCAATCAATGGTTGAGATTTTGATTCGTTGCAGAAGAATTCGAGTTTACCTAACCCCGTTCCTTTGCCGAGCATTACAACGCACCAAAAATGCGTCATAACATGTGTGATATGTGAATGTGAAAATATATATATATGTGCTTGTATTTCTTTGCAGGTTTGAAGACCTCTTTATGCTCAAGAGAGTACGATAAGATAAAAAATAGGTTGTCGTATCGCAAGACACCGCTCGCTATGCTCAAGAGGGTGTACTGAGTAAACCGACACTCGTTAGATGTCGCTCCCCCTAGACAAAATGCTACCGAAATTTTATCTAATTTCTAAACTTAAAAAAAATGGGGGGGGATGAATATATAATGCATTGTATGTATTCTTTCAAGTCTGAAGATCTCATTCAAGACGCGATGAGATGAAAACTACGCAGATCAAGACACCACTCGCTATGGAGTAAGTATAAAAGCCTACCGCTGCACACGTTGATGCGGGAGGCTGCCAAAATTGCATCAAATCTTTTGACTTAGAAAAAAGGGGAGAGTGAAATGAACTGATGTAAGAATGCTACATAAGGAAACTTGCAGCCAATTTTAAACTAAAAATATCAAACAAAAAAGGGGGGAAAATAAAATGACATGAAAAACATAAAAGTAAAATAAAATTAAAAAGAAAGATGAAAAGCACTTACGAAATCTATCTAAGCAAAGTTGAAAGCCCACTAAAGTTTCAAACCGCTCCCTTTGAAATGTCCTAACTCCAACCCTTCAAACAAATGGAATAGAAGAGGAGACTCGCTATTGGCCTTATTTATATAAATTAGAGGAGGTTATGAGTGGGTTATTTTCAAAAGAAAAGGAGGGGGAAAAAACAAATGTGGGAGAGTTCAAAAGAAAAAGAGGGAGAAAATAAATGTGGGAGAGTTAAAAAGAAAAAGAGGGGGGAAAAACAAATATGGGAGAGTTCAAAAGAAAAAAGAGGGGGAAAAATAAATGTGGGAGTCAAATCAAATTAAGTAGCAATCTGAAACTGCTTAAATGAAATTCTATCAAAACTCAATCTATCCACCTTCCGTAACTGTTTGTGGGGGTGACAAATTAAGAAAATTCTTGCTCACAATGGAGATAATGTCAAATCAAGTATTCTACTATGTTCACTCTCAATTAATCTCTTGCCAGTAAGGACGTGACTCGTATCATCTAACTGCATGACATGGCCAGTAGGCTCCACAGATGAAGCAGTCACGATCAAAGTTCTCTGATTGGGTGGTTTGTCCAGTCAGGCTCCATTATATTATGATCACGACTGCAGCCTGTATGCTCCCCGATGGCTCTACTCTTTGAGTTATGAATCATAAGGTATACTTGATAGGGCAAACAAACATCTGTCAGCTAAGGTAGACTTAAGATTATCTCCTTAGACAAACACCACCCCAGGTCTACAAGGATTTCTTGGATGACGTAACGCATGTGTTACTAATAAGGATCCTTCTGTTAGGTTTGGTCGACTACCTCCTCTGATTAAGTAGACTAGGGACCACGATGGCCCGGGATGACGGAACCATGGGATCTAGATCGGGCACGCCATCATTCCCCTAACCATCCAGTTTAAGCTAAAATGATGAATTTCATATCTTAAATGCTAAAACTCCATATGCTGTTACTATTCCCTCACTTATTGGGAGGGGTAATTAACTATAAGGGTTTGTGCCTATAGGAAACCTGGAACCAAATCTAAAGTCCTCACCAAATGAGGATGAAATCTCTGGGTAGTGTCTTATCTACTATTTCATCTACCTTTTGAAAATTATAACGACACTTCAAATCATCACTCAATATCAATTTAATCAAAAAATTGTCGAGAGATCAGTGGCAAATTTTCGGAGCACATAGATTTCTGGCAACTCCGCTGAGGATAGGATTCTCTTTTCATCTTTAGCTAGTTATATATGTGTTATAGTAGCAATAAAATTTTTGAAAATTCAAAAAAAAAATATTGATTTAAGTGTGTAATAAATTCAATATGAGGCTCTATGTAGATTGAATCATTCCGTAGAGTTTATCTTTATTAGACCATTATTTGGTCTGTAGTACCTTTGCATCTTGAATGTATGTGGTGTAATAATAATTGCTAATTACTAATCCCCATCTTTGACTTTTGTGGATTGATCTACAAAGCACCTTTCACCGCTCCAGTCGGTAAACATCGCCTAGCAACGTCATCAACAGTGATGTTGGAGCTACCATTCAATTTGGTAGCTTGAATTTCGAGCTATCGAATGCGAACTCCGGTACCCACTGCGGTACATCTGCCCCATGGAAGGCCTCTTACCCTCACCGCCATGCGCCAACCAGTTCAACAACCAACTACTGTCAAGGAGTTCTCCCAATAGAGAACTTCAATTTTCAAAAGGTTAGGTCAATCTGAAGCTCCCGTGATGAAAAGAATCATCAAGGGATAAACTGTGTCTTTAATTCCTCATGGACAGCTGCTGAGCCGACTGAACCTTTTGTACTTGGAAAGCAGGATCATGAAGCTTCCTCATCAGGAAGCAAATTAACTAGAAAATAGAGAAGAATGAGAAATGCTAAGTTGAGAGCTCAGTACATCTCCTTTGAACGACCTAGCGAACAAGCGATACTACCGCCAGAAGCGAGTATCCCTACCCACAATAACTTTGACAACTTAAAGTGGGTAAAAAGAAATAGCTCTATTGGTGAAGTAAAACAGACTTTCTGGAAGAACCAACCATGTCAAGCTCCACCACCACAGAGGAAATAGCTTGAAACACTGTCTGCCATGATATATATAGTTCTCAAAGTAGCTAAGAACAAAAGCCTAATGAAAAGAATATTTTAGAGGCCTGTGGTGATGGAAAATACTGAAGCGCTGCCAAGAAAGTTTCAATCTCTCCTGGTAACTGGCCAGAGAGCCTAGTACGCTTCGCATGGTGAGCATCAGAGCGTGACACTTGGACCTCGTGTCCAAGATTCCACTGTCGAAAGGTCCCAGCAGAAGGATAAGCAAATATAGAGGCCAAGGCCCCGTAATAAAACTTTGAGTAATAGAAGAGGTGTGACATCTGATACATATACTTAGAAATCTACCTCAAAATCAATTCATCAGAAGTGGATACCCAAAAGAAGGGATATCACTAATGAAAGATATGATGGTCGATACCCTGGAGAATCCTCTATGGGATCCCATTGTCGATCAGTTTCACCCCTACAAGAGAAGGTTGACATTGATCATGGTCCTCTAATAGAAGAAGTGGTTGTTTTGCACATTGAACCAGAGATCCATTGGAAATGTCGATCAGAAATTTGTGTGCAAGAAGAAAATAATGAAGAAGATTCTATGGAAGTGGAAGTTGTCTATATGGTCAGAGATATAAATGAACTCCCTGCCCAGCACCATCAGCAGTAACGTGAACTCAGGAAACCTAAACTTGAATTTGACATCTATAAAGAAGACTCTTCACAGAAGCAAATAGAGGATAGATCTTTGATCTTTGCTGAAGATGAAGAAGAAGAAGACCATAATGAGAAAGAGATCATGGGCGTCGAGGCTGTCTATATGGTTGAACAAATAAATGATCAACCTGATACATACTTTTATAATCAACGTCGTCGTACAGCCCCAACAATAGCTGTCTCTGCAAATGCACAAGGAGAGGGACGGCTAAGTTCTTCCCCTGAAAATGAGCAAAGAGTAGAACATCAATAAGAAATACAAGAAGAAGAAGAAGAAGAAGAGCCTGTATTAATTGAATCCATTATGCTAGCTAGGGAGCAAAGAGAAATGCAATGCCAAACACGAATTATTCTTTCAAATTTTGGCGTCGCACTCCTCGCTTTAGCCTTCCAGTTTTCGTTGCGCCACAATCGGGGGAAGAACATTGTCAAGGGGCGAATTCTTCTTTCAGTTTTTGGCATCTCACTCCTTAACTTACATTCCCAATTGCATACCTAACCCCATTCCTTTGTTGAGCATTGCAGCGCGCAGAAAATGCAGCATAACATGTGTGATATGTGAATGTGAAAATATATATACATGCTTGTATTTCTTTGCAAGTTTGAAGACCTCGTTATGCTCAAGAGGGCATGACAAGATAAAAAATAGGTTATCATGTCGCAAGACACCACTCGCTACGCTCAAGAGGGCCTACTGAGTAAACCGACACCTGTTAGATGTCGCTCTTCCTAGACAAAATGCTGTCAAAATTTTGTCTAATTTTTAGACTTAGAAAAAAATTGTGGGGGGGGGGATGAATATATATTTCATTGTATGTATTCTTTCAAGTCTGAAGATCTCGTTGTGCTCAAGAGGGCGCAATGAGATGAAAAATTAGCTGCGGTATCGCAAGATATCACTCGCTACGCTCAGGAGGGCATATCAAGTAAGCCAAAACACCCCCGATGATGCCGGGAGGCTGCCAAAATTATGTCAAATCTTTTGACTTAGAAAAAAGGGGAGAGTGAAATGAACTGATGTAAGAATGCTAAGTAAGGAAAATTACAGCCAATTTTAAATTAAAAATGTCAAACAAAAAGGGGGGAAAAATAAAATGACATATAAAAAATATAAAAGTAAAACAAAATAAAAAAGAAGGGTGAAAAGCACTTATGAAATATATCTAAGCAAAGTTGAAAGCCCACTAAAGTTTCAAATTGCTCCCTTTGAAATGTCCTAACTCAAACCCTTCAAATAAATGGAATAGAATAGGAGACTCCCTATTGGTCTTATTTATAGAAATTAGAGGAGGTTATGAGTGGGTTGTTTTCAAAAGAAAAGGAGGGGGAAAAACAAATTTGGAAGTGTTCAAAAGAAAAGGAGGGGGAAAAACAAATTTGGAAGTGTGAGGGAGAAAATAAATGTGAGAGAGTTCAAAAGAAAAAGAGGGGGGGAAAACAAATATGGGAGAGTTCAAAAGAAAAAAGAGGGGGAAAAATAAACCTGGGAGAGTTCAAAAAAAAGAGGGAGAAAATGAGAATTACTTTGAGGAGTAAATCTTCTTCTCAAAATAATAAATTAAATTATCCCTTGAATCTATAGCTCCAAAATGCCTTACAAAAATCGTAGGACTTTCTTTAATCAAAATTTAAGGAATTTCATTCTAATTATGATTTTTAAAATCAACGAAATCACTAATTAGGTGAAATTGTCTAAGCTATAAATACCTGCATGCATGTGCTCGGATACAGAGATTTCAAGTGTAAATTTTAATCTCTAAAAAGGCTGTGCATGTTAAATTGAAATAAAAAATAAAAATATAAAATCAATCTTATAATTCAAACATAAAATTATCTAAAATTACTATACACCCGCATGGGCCCCGACACTATGCTGAATGCTTAAATTCAAGTGTCTGAGGATGTCGCGTTGTTTCGCTTTAGTCTTAGACTGGTCCTTAACAAAATCTAAAAACCTATAATAAGAGTTTCAAATCAGTAAAATATCAAAGAAAATGATTATGTCGGGTGGTAGTAGATCTAATCCTCCGTTAGCAGCTAAACAGAGTTGATTGGATCTAAAGCTCTTAAACATATTCTAATTAATCAATTTTTAAGTAGCAATCTGAAATAGCTTAAATGGAATTCTATCATTAAAAGCTTAAATCAAAACTCAATCTATCCATCTTCCGTAACTATTTATCGAGGGTGATAAATTAAGAAAACTCTAACTCACAAAGGAGCCAATGTCAAATCAAATGTTCTGTTATATTCACTCTCAATCAATCTCACGCTAGTAAGGATATGGCCCGTATCCTCTGACTACCTGGCTTAGCCAGTAGGCTCCACAAATGAAGTAGTTAAGACCAGAGTCCTCTGATCATGTGGTTTGGCCAATCAGGCTCCATTATATTACGATCATCACTGATGCTCCCTAATGGCTCGCTTTGAGTTATGAATCATGTAGTATACTTGATGGGCAAACAACCCTCTCACCTAAGGAAGACTTAAGATTGTCTCCTCAGCAAACACCACCTGTGTCTACAAAGATTTCTTGGATGATGTAACCCATGTGCCGATGAGGATCCTTCAGGTGTTATCTCCGACTAAGTAGACTGTGACCGACGCGGGATGACGAAACCATGGGATCTAGATTGGGCACGTCATCATTCCCCCAACCATGTGGTTTTAGCTAAAATGATGAATTTCATATCTTAAATTTTAAAACTCTACATCATGTACTATACGCTAAGCATTCAGGGATCTAATGACTAGCCTTAATTGAAAGTTCTCTTTCACTTACTGGGAGGGGTAATTAACTATAGGGGTTTGCGCCTATAGGAAACCTGGAACCAGATCTAAAGTCCTCATAAAATGAGGGTAAAATCTCTGGGTAGTGTCTTATCTAGTATTCCATCTGCCTTCTAAAAATTACACCGACACACATTCAATCATACTCTCTTCAATTCAATCAATTTAAAAAATTATCGAGAGGTCGGTGACAAATTTTCGGAGCCCACAAAAGGTTTGTCCCTTAGGGTGGTTCATTGAGGCCACCACTAATTGATGTTAACAATCTCTTAACTTCTCCCCCTTTTATTGAGAATGAGGCATAAGAAATGGATTAGCCTCTTCCTTCTGATGTCGAGCCTTTGGTTTTATGAAAAAATGAAGGAGTGAGAGAACCTGTTTAGATAACGGTTGATCCATCACTTGTTTGCTATCTTAGACCTCATCATAGAGAAGGAGTTCAGTTTATGTTTGATTATGTTTCTGGGTTATATAGTTGTATCGGATGCATTCTCAGATGACATGGGGTGTAAAACTCTCCAATCTATTACACGGCTTTATACCCTTCTTGATCAGCGCTTTGATGGAAAGTCCATGGTTAAGAGAGCTCTTATTGTTACTCCCACATGTCTTGTTAGTAACTAGGAGTCTGAGATTGATAAATGGATTGGAGCAAAAATCTAGTTGCTTTCTCTTTGTGAAACCTCGCGATGTCCCATCTGAATCGACAGCTTTCTTAAAGCCTTACAAAGACCTTGTGAAATCATCATGTCCTATGAGACGTTTAGAATGCATTCATCAAAGTTTGAGAAGAATGGAAGTTGTGATCTTCTAATATATGATGAGGCTCATAGATTAAAAAATGACCAGACATTAATAAATCGCTTTGGTCACCTTGTTTCCAGAGAATCTTGTTATCAGGGACACCTATGCAGAATGATCTAGAAGAATTCTTTTCTATGGTCAATTTCACAAATCTTGGTATCTTGGGGGATACAACGTACTCCTGTCCTTTACTTCTCTCGGTTCATTCTCTTCGAACTGCATCCCCTCTTTCTTCCCTTGCAAATGACGGAAACTGAGAAGCAACACCTTCATGAGGCGTTCTTCTTCGATTACGCCTGCATTACACTTCCGCTTTGCTTCACGAATCGAAAACACCACATGAGGCGGGTTCTTCTTTTGGTTTTTGGTGTCTCTCATTTTTGTCCCCTTTTCCACCCTTCTCTTCACCGTAACCAGAGAAGAACACCATCATGAGGCGGGTTCTTCTCTTAGTTTTCAGCATACTTAACCCTGTTTCCTTGTCAATTATTGTAGCACGTAGAAAAATGAGTCAGAACATGTGAGATGTGTGCATGTGGATATATACATGCTTATATTTCTTGGTTAAGGCCTCTCGCTCATATGACGACGAGATGAAAATTGTGTCAGAAGACACCGCTATGCTCATGAGAGCATACCGAGTAAGCCAACATCGGTTAGATGTCGCTCCCCCTAGTCGAAATGCTGCCGAAATTTTGAATAAATTCTAGTCTTAGAAAAAAATGAAATAAATACACATGCATTTTATTTCTTTCTGCTGATTTCAAGACCCCGCTAATGCCTATTAGTATAGTGTGTGAAGACTGTAGGTGAAGAACCACTGCTATGCTTATTAGTGTCAGAAATCCAAAATACTCCCGATGCAGCCCTCTACGCAGGGATGACGCTGGGAGACTGCCAAAATTATGTTTGATTTTATTCTAAAATTCAAGACTTAAACAAATTCAAATGAAAATTACCTAAACTTAAGTCAAACAAAAGGATATATGATAAATATGAAGATAAATATTAAATCAGAGAGAAATTGAAGGAGAGAAATTAAAAAAAAATTGGAAAGAATAGAACACTCATTTAAAATGCAAGTAAAATTTGGGGAGGCTAATATTAAACTCATAAACTCTAATTACATTCTAACTTAAATTGAAGTAAAAGTGAGTTCTTTTTATTCAAATTTTCAAAATTAAATAAGCCTTAATTGAAACTTGGGGAGACAAATGCCAAACTCATAACAAACTTGCAATAAATTTGAAGTTTAATTTTCAAATGAATAGGGAATTTGATATGAAGTTAAAAATGAATCTAAATTGGGTCTAACAACTCTTGTTATAGAAAATGTGAAAAGTCCTTAAATGATAAAATTAGAGAGCTTGAAGCTTTCTTTTGGGTGAACTGACATATAAACTAGTATGAATACAACGCATGAAGTATGCCCTAGCACATATTTTGTAGCGGTCACCCCTTTAGGTCAAATATTTCAAAATACATGCAAATGCTTGAATGAAAATAAATTCATTACACATATCTAAAATGAATATATTCTTATTCAAAGCTTGTGCATACTTTTGAAATGATCGTCACCGGATCTGCAATTCTTTGTACAAGCAGGCATAAGGCGACACTAAACTAAATGCTGCACGAATGAAGGAGCTTTCCTTCAATACAAAAATTAAGAAACTTCATTCTAAATTATGATTTTTAAAATCATTAAAATCACTAATTAGATGAATTTATCTAAGCTATAAACATCTGCATGTGCTCGAATATAGAGATTTAAAGCTCAAATTTTAATATCTGAAAAGGCTGTGCAGGCTAAATTGGGAATCAATTAAATATTAATCTTAAAAATCTAATAAGATATTAGATCAATTCGCAACACCTTCTACGCCACTGGATTCACAAGACATCGTACAAGCGAACAAAAGGCGTTAGTTAAGGCATTCTCAAATACACTCGCATGATCCCCGACACTACGCTGAATGTTTAGATTCAAGTGTCTAAGGATGCTGCGCAGGTTGCTTCCCGATTTAGTCTTAGAACTAGGTCCAGGTAAACAAAACTTAAAAATCTATTATAAAAAATTTCAAATCAGTAAAATATCTGCTAAACTAATTCTGTTATGTCACAATATATCTAATCCTCTATTAGTAGTTAATCAGAGTTGATTGGATCTAAAGCTCTTAAACATATTCAAATTAATCAAATTAACTCAAAGTAAATATCAATCTCTAAAAAAATTGCTCAAATGAAATCTAATCATTAAAAGCTTAAAGAAAACTCAATTTATCCACCTTCCTCAATTATTTGTCGAAGGTGACAAATTAAGAAAACTCTAGCTCACAAAGGAGCCAATGTCAAATCAAGTGTTCTACTATATTCACTCTCAATCAATCTCGCCGCAGCGACCCCATGTTCTCTCTGACTTCTAACTAATAATACTTTTTTTTCCCTTCACACCGGCCATCAAGTCCATCGTGGCCGAGCATACTCATCAAAGCTTGAGACATCTTCGTGCATTCTTCGTGCATCGAGCCACAGTGCAAGATCGACACGTCGAGTATCCCCGAGACCTCAATATTGCTACCACCTTATACCAACATGTGCCATGGCAGCCTCCATGGACTAAAATGATCTTCACGTCTGTCTATGCACTCATCCTTTCTTCCCGCTTGGTTGATTTGTTTCTTTGCACCTCATTCATGCCACTTAAATATAATTCATTTGAAATTATTTTTATCTTTATATGATGATTATTTAATTTATTTATTTAGTAAAAACATCACAGTCTTCATTAATTAATCCAAATTCAATCAAATTAGCCACAACATATTATGAAGATTCTTTGAAAGAGTCAAAATATTCCATATATACAGCATGGAAATAGCTTGCGGTTGAGTTAATCAACCTTTCTTGTTTCCGACTTACTGATTTTCTTTTGTTTATGAAGTTTTTTTCTTCTTCTTATAGCTACACAATTGAAGTTATTCATCTGAAATGATCATGAGAAGCTGCTTTTATAGACAATTATTATTTACTTTTCGAAACACATCTACAATATAATTCCAGTAATACATCTCTAATTATTATATTCACAGTAGTATCTATATATACTATGTAATCTATTATCTTGAAATTCAGATAAATTTTTAGCATACTAGAATTTTTATTTGTTAAGATTCGCATTAGATAATCGTCATTATTACTAAAGATTAAAAATGAAAATTGTCTTATTAAATGTTCTCTACATAATAATATATTGTTTTCTCAATTGACTTTTACCATTGAATAATTGCTGTCATATATGTCAAGTGGCACTCTCTTAATAGTTAATGGAAAATGTGGGCATTATTTTAAAGTTATCTAAATTAATCTTTAAATGGTGCAAAAGAGATAAAATTAGGCATCTGATAAATATTTTAATGGTGCAAAAGAGTTGAAAGTAGTTTTCAAATTTTTTTATTTGAACACTCTCTAATCTTAGGAAGATTGAATCAGTGGTAGTTGAATTAAGTTTGATTTGATACACAAGCGATTAAACTCAATTTTAACTCAAAAGGTTAAGGCCATCTCTAAGAGTCAATCATTTGATTTTTCTACACTAATCATTTATTTCAATTATATGATTTAAGTGTATGACTGCTATCTCATGTTCCTTGACATTTAGTTATTAAAAATTGTAGAATAAATAAGAAAAAATCTTAAGAACCTTCATAATTGTTTTGAAAGAAATATTTAGATTGACAAATATACATCTGAATAGTTTGTATATGCATTAAATTAATTTAGAGTTAGACTCATTCTATCTAGTAAGACTAAAGTATATCATTTTTTTTACATCTAAAGTGTATCATCCCCCATAATTTTAATCTAGATAATATATAATTAGAACTATTATTTTCTTTAATCATGTGTTGACCTTCATATATGTCATAAATCAAGACCAAGCAAGTTGAATTGGACTGATGACATGGCAAAATCCTCAAAATGCCGTCATGAAAATGGTCAAACGATCTCCGATCGACGAACGGACTTATTGCCGCGTTGAACGCTTGAAATTCATAATATAAATATTACAAAATCTAACGATAATTGATTGCGCTCGAGCTATCAAAGTCGACGCCGATATCGAGTGGAATGCATAATATCCAGCACTCCGCTCATGAAATCCGTTAGACTCAAAACATTGAAAACTATCAAATGAGACTATCAACGCTCAAATCGGATGAGTCTGTACAACTGTCGAATGATTTGAAGTGACAGCGCGTAAATCGAGGCTGAAATGTACAGGACATTACCAAAATCAACTCAAATGACCTCCGATCGACGAACAGACTTCTTCATCTCATTCAAAATGTCGAAACTTGTCAGAATATAAATATTGTACAACTTGATGATCAACCGATCAAGCGATCAAGTCGTCAACACGCTTGCACGCATATCGAGATCGGGAGGTGCCGATGCAATCCAAACAACCTCCGTTCGTGAAATCGATTGCGTCATTAGCTTCAAAATATCAAAATCATCAAGATACTCAATGGACAAGTCTCGCAAAAATAAGTGATAGCACACATTTTGAGCTAAAACTGATCTAATGCGATGCCGACTCGAACCAAACGGCCTTTGATCGCGAAACGGACTGTGCCGTTGAATATAGAACGTCGAATTTACCTAGAAATGATACTCATATTATGCAAGTTTGATTTTGACATGATTTCATATAAATCTCAATGCAATCAAGTCCGAAAAAAAAATAAAAATCATGTGTTTATTTTAAACCTGATTAGACACAATTCTAATAATTGATTTATCCTAAAATTAATTAAGAATTTTTAGAAATACGATATGAAGTTAGTTATATTTAACTTGATAAAAAAAAAGAAGATTTATAAATTTGATTTTTCTCAATTGTAAGAAATTGCTATCGCTTTTTTTTATTATACCGCTCTCGTTTTCATGGTTTCTTTTCCTCAATCTTCGAATAGACAAAAAGAGAAACAGAGGAAAAAAAAAAAAAAGAGATCCAAGACTCTCGCGCAGGAGAAAATATTACGTGCGATTTTCAATTCATAGCTGATATGTATCCGATTTTTTTTTCTTTTAGCGCTTAACTGACGATCAGACGGAAAAGAATGGCGACGGCCGGTCGAGCTGGGGAAGCATAAACGTCATCATAAATATGTCATTCCTTTACAGCACCGTTCGTTCAATTATTGCTCCGTTAAATACTAAAATAGAGGAAAAAATACTGGCCAAAGATTGAATCCGTACATAAAATTACGTGCAAACTCCGGACTCCGGACGTAATATTTGTTCCTCGCACAGAAGAAGATTTTTCCGGTTTCAACCCTGATATGATCCCAAATCATATAATAGCCTTTATAGAAATCAGAAACCAATTATAAATAGCAACATTAACTTTCCAACAGAGAACTTACATTAAATAGTACAAGAGCTTCCCAATGAAAATATACAAATGAGATATTGCTAAAGAATAGATAAGAGGAACAACACAACTTATTACAACTTACCAAGAACAACAAGCTTTCATAATAAATCCAACCCAACAAGATGCCGACAAGGACGAATTGAGATCAAGAAACCTAAATGGCCAAAGACAGATCTAAACAAGATTAAAGCATGAGATCGACACCGAGGCCGAATATCCAAATGTATAAGTAAATCGATGAGAGCAAACTAAAAACTATAAATAGAGATCGAGAGGAATGAAAAGGGTTGAAGAATTTATCTCAAGACTCTTTAACTTCAAGTCTCCTCCTCTTTCTCGTTTTCTCCCTCTAGCCAAATCATTGGAAACCGAAAACACCAAACAGACGCGAAATCTATCCTCCATCTCTGTGATCCTCGGGACTTTTCTACGGATCTTCCTTGGATCGACCATCGCCTAGGATTTCTCCTCCGATCTCCCTCTAAAACCCTCAGATCGAACCGATGTAAAGGAAAACAAGAAATGAATTAGGCTTACTGATTCGATCCAATTAATATGTGATTGTCGACATCTATCCACTAAGCTCATCCAACGCCTCGATCAAAAGCCGATCACAGTGTGGATTGAACAGTAATCCACTGATATAAGGCCGCAAGATCAATAACAAATTGGTCGAAAGAAACGCGAAATACGAAGTAAGAAGAACCGATCTGGAGCATCCAACGGCCGAGAAGAAAGGTAGATCCAACGGATCTAAAGCTCATAACGTTCCTTCTTTTACTCAGGTTAACTCACTTGAAAAGGGTTTGACTTTTGACTCAAGCTCATCAGACAAGCTAATTACAAGTTAATCACCCTCTAGTAATTACAGATATTAATACATATCATTGGTGCTCTTGACTTTCCACATATCAAACAATGGCGAAGGTACAAGATATTCGAAAAACTATGGAAGAATGTGACAAAAAACAAAGAGGAACAAATGCAATCCATCACTATGATACTCAATGAAGTATCCGAAGACTCTCCTCAATTGAAGAAAAATTAGAAAATAATGCAAGAACAACAATCACAAGTATGTACCCAACCTCACTCAAATCTCTTTCCTAGACATCAAACTCAAAACAACAATAGGCTAGTAAAAGTAGACATGCCTAGATTCAATGGAGAGAATCCTGAGGTTGTTTAAGCACTACCTTTCAATATTATAGCCTCTAAGACCAAAAATTCTTAAAGACTGCACATGGATTTACCAAAGATTAAGTTGGTACCAATGGATGCATCTTAATCACCAATTACACTCTTGGACACAATTTAAAGAGCAAGTTATTCAGATTTGGCCCTCATTGTATAGAGATTTAAGGGTGAACTTGCAAAATTACAACTAGACAAAGGCAGAATTTTATAACAATTTGAGGAATTAGCAAACCAAATATCGTGAATTCCACTAATTCTTACAGTTGCTTTGAATCTTTTAAGACATAAAAGGGAAGTTAGAGCATTTCAAACCGCAAAGAAGCCAGTTAGCTAAATTGATGGAGGATATTTTCAAAAGATATAATACCAAGATATAACAACATACCAAGCCCAACAGAGTAAACAAAACCGAACTATCAACCACCTTTTGCCGCCAACACCCCACTAATGCCGAATTAATCAAAGCAATGGAATACCCAATAAACAAATCATTCCCATACAGAAATTGACCCCAACACAACTGGATGAAAGAAGGAAGAAGGGATTATGTTTTAATTGTGATGAGAAGTATCACAAAGGTCATATTTGCAAATCAAAAATGTTTACTCTAAGAATCAATGAGGACCAAGACCGATTTAAAGAAGAAAATGAGCCGGAAATACAAAATCGAAGAATATCAACTATGATTATAGTCAATTAAAACTGGATACAAGAAAATGCCTTAGAACCAAACTTCAAATATCGCCATTCAATGTTAAGAGACATATAAATGTCTAATTATAAAATAGCCTAAATAAGTTCATAGTTCAACATAGAATTAGCCTAGATAGATAAGTCGGATATAGCCCAATTATCAGTAAAGATAGTCCAGTGATAAGTCATGGGGCACAACAATTCCTTCCAACTTCAAGTAGAATGGCCACAAGATTTCCCACAGATACAATCAACCTTCCACCATTACAAAGGTAATACGATAAAGTCAAGAGAAAGGATTGATATAAAGTAAGGATCCTGGGGAGGAATTCACCAAGACTATTACGCGGCCTATAACGACTACGAGGTAATCAAACACAAATTACATACAACGTAATCGGATTGACTACAATCGAACCCAATTACTATGCTTAACCCTCATATCAAATTAAACTCTATCATTTAAAGAAACGACTAATCCGTAAAATATCACAGAAAGCATTTACAGAGGGATCAACACAATTACTGAGAAATTATGGCCAAATGTTTAAAATCCAAGACTACTAAATCACACAAGCTTTTACATTACAAGATTGCCCGTAAGAGTCAAGGAGGTATCAACGGCTGAGAAATAGATTGAAGAAATGTAAAAGCATCTCAGAAGATTGACCTTGAGGACAAGGGAGGAGAGGGAGTAATGATATGATCCCAAATCATATAATAGCCTTCAAATCGAAACCAATTATAAATAGCAACATTAACTTTCCAAAGAGAACTTACATTAAATAGTACAAGAGCTTCCCAATGAAAATATACAAATGAGATATTGCTAAAGAATAGATAAGAAAACAACACAACTTATTACAATTTAATAACAAGAACAAGGCTTTCATAATACTAAAACCCAGAAGATTTTGACAAGGACAATTGAGATCAAGAAACCTAAATGGCCACAAGAGCAAAGAAGATTAAAAGCATGAGATCATACAGTAAAATAATATCCAGAATAACAAATCATGTAACGAGCAAACGAAAACTATAAATAGAGATCGAGGAATGAAAAGGGTTGAAGAATTTATCTACTCTGTTAACTTCTCAAGTCTCCTCCCTCTTTCTCCTTTTCTCTCTGACAAATCGCACGGTGGAAACCCGAAAACACCAAAAACGAAATCTATCCTCCATTTCTTTATCCTCGGGACTTTTCTTGGATCTTCCTTGATCGACCATAGGATCTCCTCCTTCTCCTCCGATCTCCCTCTAAACCAGAGCAAATAGCAAGGAAAACAAGAAATGAATTAGGCTTACTGAGATCATAATAATGCCGCCGATTTTGACATTGTTATCCACTAAAATCCAACGCCTTGATCAAAAGCCGGATCACAGATTGAACATAATCCAGATAGCAATAATCGAAGCAAGATCAATAACAATGGTCGAAAAGAAACGCGAAATCATGGAAGAAGAAGAACTCAATCCAAGGAGCCATCCAACGAGAAGAAAAGGTAGATCCTATCTAAAGCTCGATAACGTTTCTTTTACTCGTTAACTCAAAAAAGGGTTTGACTCAATTTCTTGACTCAAGCTCACTGTATCAAGCTAATTACATAAGTTAATCACCTCACTGTAATATTATACATATCAAACCCATTCACGTTCATTCCACTAATTAATGCACGGCTGACAGCCAGAAAGATCTTCTCCTCGAGTCCAAAATCATGCCATCTCCTAAAGCTTTGGAAAGGCTTGCTTCGACCGTCCATGTCCATTTTTCTTGCCCCTCACGCCTGGCCATAGCTTAAAACAGGTAATTCTCACCGTCGCTTCATCGCATGTCTCACCGCTTTTCTTACTAGCGGTCCTCTTCTGCTTAGTCGCTGTCCGATTCTAACCATCGATCATCGAAGAAGTGCCGGAGATCGCCAATGGAGGATCAAGACAGATCCCTTCCTCGCAGATCGACTTTCTCCTGAATTGGAGCAAAACATAAATTCTTTGTCGTTCTCTCAATCCTTCTCGTACAGATGGCGATTGATCATCCTCTCTCTTGCTCATGTGAACCCTCACCAAACCGCAGATCTCCTTCATTACAAGGTCGTTTGTTTGACTGTCATAAAAGTTATGTCAAGAGGAGTTCCATCCGACGCCAGAAATAAATGGTGATGAAATTCTTCCAGAACATGAAAATGCGACGAGTCAAAAGCGATGACCAAGTTCCTCATGAAGTCTCTTGACATTTCTTATCAAAAATGTAGAGAAAGAGGATTTGGTCAAGTGTACAAGGGCACACTTAAAATGGCAAAATAATTGTGAAGAAGTTGGCAATGGCTCAATCAAAGAATGTGAAAGCAACCTTCGAGTGAAGCTTATAAGAACGCTCATCATCGAATCTTAGATTGTTTGTTCTACCAAAACCGATGCTTTTCTTGTTTATGCACAAATGGCGATTGATAACTTTAATATGGTTTGAAGGGCTCATACTCACCGTAGCTGACGAGATGAATCGCCAAGGTGTTTCAAAACACGACCATTCCATCGAGCGCGGGAAAAAATATATTATGTGAACAGAATATTTGTTGCTTTGCGGTTTCAAGACCCCGCTTAATGCTCATTAGAGCGAGTGGTGCATGAAGACGGCTCAAGACACCGCCATGACGCCATCGTGGTAAGCCAAAATCGTTAGATATTACACCCCTATGAATGCCAAAATTCTAATAAAATTCTAGACAAAAAAAAATGAATGAATATATATGCATTGTATTTCTTCTCAAGTTTCAAGATCAATGCCCCATATGCACCAAAAGATTGTGAGAAGACACCACTGCACATGAGTCGAGAAAACCAAAAATGTCTACAAGGATGACACTAGGGTCGCCAAAATTGCATCAAATCTTTTGACTTAGAAAAAAGGGGAGAGTAAAATGAACTAACTTAAGAACGCTAAGTAAGGAAACCTACAGCTAATTTTAAATTAAAAGCGTTAAACAAAAAGGGGAGAAAATGAATGTAGTAGAGTTTGAATAAAAAGAGGGGAAAAATGTGAATTACTTCGAGGAGTAAATCTTCTTCTTAAAATAACAAATTAAATTATCCTCTGAACCTATAGCTCCAAAATGTCTTCGTCAGGATCAGAACTCTTTGAACAAGGCACTAAACACTAAATGTTGCACCTAATGGAGGAGCTTTCCTTCAATACAAAAATTAAGAATTTCATTCTAAATTATGATTTTAAAATCAAAGAAATCACTAATTAGTGAAATTACCTTTATAGACACTGCATGTGCTCGACATGAGAGATTTCAAGTGTAAATTCTAAAGTCTAAAGGAGGCTAAAAGTAAATGAAAATTAATTAAATATTAATAAGAAAATCTAATAATATATTAGATCACCACAACGCCTTCTATGCCACGGATTCGTAATACTTGCAAGCAACAAAAGACGTTAATTAAGGCATTCTCAAATACACCCGCATGGGCCCCGACACTACGCTGAATGCTTAAATTAAAGTATCTCAAGATGCTGTGCCGGTTGTTTCATGGTTTATTCTTAAGAATGAGTTCGGGCAAACCCTAAAAATCTATTATAAAAATTTCAAATCAGTAAAATATCTAAGAAACTAATTCTGTCAGGTGATAGTAGATCTAATCCTCTATTAGCAGTTAAATAGAGTTGGCAGGATCTAAAGCTCTTAAATATATCCAAATTAACTCAAATTAAAAATCAATATAACAAAACTATTTAAATGAAACTCGATCATTAAAAACTTAAATCAAAATTTAATCTATCCACTTTCTGTAATTATTTATCGCTGGTGACAAATTAAGAAAACTCTAGCTCATAAGAGAGTCAATGTCAAATCAAGTGTTTTGTTATGTTCACTTTCAATCAATCTCTTGTCGAAGGATGCACGTGTCCTCCAATACGGTTTGGCCAAGAGGCTCCATAGATGAAGCACGACAAAGTCCTGATCGAGTGGTTTGGCCAATCAAGCCTTATTATATTACAATCGCTTCATGCTCCCCAATGGCTCTACCCTTTGAGTTGTGAATCATAGATATACTTGATATGGCAAAGCTCTGTCATTAAGATTAAGTCTCAGACAAACACCACCCAGCTTACAAGGATTTCTTGACGATAACTCATGTGTTCCGATGATCCTTCTCGTCGACTCTCCTCGACAAAGTAGATTAGGACCGCACGGATGATGGAACCATGGGATCTAGATCGGCACGCCATCATTCCCCAACCATCCAGTTTAAATGATAAATTTCATAATTTTAAATTCAAAACTATATGTCGCTTATATACACATTTTGCGATCTAATGACTAGCCTTAATCGAAAGTTTTCTCTTACTTATTGAGAGAGGTAATTAACTATAGGGGCTTGCGCCTATAGGAAACCTGGAACCAGATCTAAAGTCCTCACAAAATGAGAACAAAATCACTGGATAGTGTATTATCTACTATTTCATCTGCCTTCTGAAAATTACATCGACACTTTCAATCACTCTCTTCAATAAAATAATTGTCGAGAGGTCGATGGCAAATTTTCGAAGCCCACATCATGTCATTACTATTTTGTGATATTTTTATAGCTCTAACTTATGATTGATGCCTAGCAGAAAATGTTGGCATAATTTTGGTGGTATATAATATAATATTTCTATGGATCAAACAATATCAAATTATGTTCCAAGCCTAATCTCTTAATATGGCAAAGAGAACAATTTTTTTTAGCAATTTAGCACTTTTTATTTTGAACTCTTTAATATTAGGAAAGCAAAACAAAGGAATTGGATAAAATTGTGTCAAATATATCATTGATTAAATTCTATTGAAAATTTAAGCATCACAAGTGTCCATCATTGGATATTTTACATCAATATATGTTTTGTTATCTAATGTGAAATTAAACTCAATCTTTTATGAGTTTTAACATTAAAATGCTACTAAATTGGGGCTAAAAAAAATTTAGAAGATAGAAATATTTTAGTGTGTAGATGTATGTGAATATATTTATAGTAGGATTTTGTGATAATGAATTAGTTTTTAAATTAACTATCTTTGTATTCATCATCCTCAACCTTTGTGTATTTTGTTTGATCATTGTTGTAATTATTTTGATGAGTGTTTGATTGTGGAAATCTCTTATGACCATATAAACAATAATTGTGTTACTATATTTGATTATTTGTTGCAATTATTTTTCTTGTCAAATGGAGCTATTTCTCTACTTTATTATTATTGTGTGCTTGAAAACTCACATCAGTAGAGTGAAAATCTTTAATTTTTAGTTTTGCATAAAAATCTAGCACACATAGATAACTATAGAGGGTATGAAGAGCACTAGAATTTTAACGAGGAAAAATCTTAAGAAAAGGAAAAAATCACAGGGCCTCTCTTAGTTTAAATAATCAACTTTGTATTTTGAATTACAAAATTTCACTCTTCTCCAATAATGAATGAGATGAAATTACTAAGTTTTGTATAGAAATCAAGCAGCAATAATCTTAAAATAAGATTATAACTTCGATGGCAATGGTCGTTGTAATGATCATTGGTGGTGGTCGATGATGATTCAAAGATGAATGCTGACTATTAGTGGTGGATGGCTTCAAGCTTTCAAACTCAGCACTTCACCTTTTTTAAGCCTCCTTCTCTCATAGTGAGAATGAAGTTTTATTTATAGAATTTAAGAAGGGCATTTAGGTAACTTTAGCCCTAGTCTCAAAGCTCTCAATCGAACGATCCATATTGATCCTCTTGATAATAAATGACTAATTGAGGATTTGAATATTTTAACAATTTTTGATTTGAGTGATCTTAGACTTATTTGATTCCTCTCTTCGAGTTGCTCGATTCGATCATAAGCATACCAGATTTGAAAATCATTTGATCATGTAATTAAAGTCATAAAGTTTTTCGTTATAATTTTGAAGTTTTGATTTAAGTTCATTTGGACCTGCATTGAATTATTCTTGGTACCAGATCTCACAAAAGTGTTTAATTTAACTGTAAATTTGTTAAAATTAGAATTTGGATGATTTGTGATTTATAATGTAATATATGTTTTACTTCAATATTTGTGCTTGATTTAATTAATTTATTGTGACATATCAATTATAGTAATTTACTATTAAATACATAGAAAAAAGATCCAACGAGTTCATATCACCAGATAAAATTAGCTTGAAAATATTTCAACAAATTTCACATGAAGTTTAAAATGTGGAAAAAGTAAAACTACAAAGAAGAAGAAGCTTAAATCAATGATTGCACACAAATAAGACTAATGACGTCCCAAAATGCTTTCTTTAAGACCATATAAGAGACACGTAAGTAACCATCAATTAGCATAGTTTTTGATAATTTTGTCAAGGCATTGGCACAGTTCTTTGGGTTTCGAAGCCATCGCTAGATGATCTGCCTCTTTGATCTCCATCACCTCTTTCAGTTGATTGTTCTCTATCATCCACTACTAAAAATCTGGAGTCAACACATCATCTTCTCCACATATGATAAATACTTTATCAATAGATCCATATCTCTCTCTAGAGAACGCTGGTTTTTTGCTCAAATCATCTTGAGAAACTGCTGCAGGCCTCACCATTATATTCGTCAAAGTCAAATCCTGAAGAACAAGTTATTATTGCTTGTTTAGCCGCTGCTAAAAGTGAGTTTTTCATAAATAAATTGAATAAAGATACTAAATTTTGATTAATTTCAAGTAGAGATCAGTTAAGTTGAATCTATAATTTTGGAAAGTATGAGATTTTATTATTCTAAATTAAATTCCACTCATCACATATAAAGTACCTCGAAGGAGCAATTAAAGGTATCGCCGTGAGTTTAGGATGTAAGGTCCAAATAATAAATGGCTGATCTTCCCAATTTCAATGATTTTGTTTCAATGTCAGCGAATATACCTAGTGATTTCTCCGAATACTACTTAAATATAAAATTAAAACATGTTAATCCAACATGAAAAAAAAAACTTGTTTCAACTTGTGCTTGAGCGATATTTCGATCAAAACCGCTTCATATAAGTAATTTATGTGATTTTAGTAAGTGATGCATATACTGTTCAAAGATATAAGAAGGAGAATGAATAGTATCGTGCAAGAATGCACCGACAAAATAGTGACCGCAATCTTTCGGGAAGCCCATTGCCTTAGCCAAGCTTAATCCACCAAAGCTATGGCCAACTAATACTACCTTTTCTCCTTCAACTGTTGAAGCCATCAAATCCATTTGAGGCTAGTCATACTCATTAAAGCTGGAGACATCTTCGCCCATCCTTTGTGGATCAGAGCTGCGTGCTGTAAGATCAACAACTGTTACTGAGTATCCCTGAGATCTCAATGTGGCCGCCACCTGCCTCCATGAACTAAAATTATCTTCAGATCAGTCTGTTCACTCATCCTTAATTTCCTCTCTTCTAATCTGATCTACTTCGTCTGCACCTCATTCATGTCATTTATATACGATGTTTTTGAAATTTTTTTAGTTGTATATGATGGTGATTTAATTTATTTTTATAATATTTTAGTAAAAACATCATGATCTTCATTAATTATTGGGTCTAGATTTAAATAATTTTGTCTCAGAAGATGCTTTGGAAGAGGTCAAAAGATTCATAAGCTATTTTAGGTAGAATTGTTCTTTCTTGTTTTTTGGCGTGGATTTTTCTTATGAAGATGTTTTGATGGTTTTTTTTTCTCATTATTGCTATTGAAGTTATTTATCTAAAATGATGATCCGAAACTAATATGTAGATTTCATAAGCTTAATTAATCAAATATGATGAAATCGGCAAGAATTAAGTGCAATATCCTAAAAATTAGAAGTTGAAATGTCTCGAACATGATTGAAATTGAACAAGGCATCCTCCGTTCTAAAATTGTTCGCATCAATATGTTTAGAATATTAAAATTAATTAAATTGACCTCTCACATCAATTAATTGACATCCTATTAGTATAAATAAACTATATATGCAATGTTGCTCATATCAAAGTCAGGAGGCCTTGACGCTATCCAAATAAACTACTTTCGCGAAACGGATTGCTCCGTTGTTGTTGAAACGGAGAAAGCTATAAAATGAGAGCTTCTGCGATTAATTCGATCGAATGTGGAGCAACCAAAGAAGCTAATATGATGACGCTAATTGAAATTTTTTACCTCGATCAACTTCGACGTTCAAATGGCATCGACATAAATTGATTGTTAATGTGTTTAACATCAAATTTACCTAAAAATATTATCCATATTGTATGAATTCAATTTCGCAAATTCACATAATTTTGATGTGATTGGATTATACAAAATCATAATATTTTTTTGATTTGATTAAAATAATTTTGACAATAAAATTATTTCACATTAAATCTATTTACAAATAATGTGAAATTAATTAGAGAATTAATTCCTCTTTATAATTAAGTCTCCCCACTCTCTCTTCCTCTCTCTCTCTCTCTCTCTCTATATATATATATATATATATATATATATATATATATATATATATATATATATATATATATATATCCAAATCCTTCTCATTTTTCTCCAAGAAAAGAGAGAAAACAAAATCCAATCTCTCATCCAAGAAACCAAGAAATCCTCCAAACCTAGCTTCCTCAACTTGTCGCCGTCCCTGTGCAGTGCTAGCTGGCCATTCCAAGTGATCTCTCTCTCTCGCTCTCGCTCATATTTTATCACGTAAGAGCCAAGAAAAAAAGAGATTCCTCCATCTACCTCCTCCCTATTCCAAGAAATCTGAGCCAATCCTCCCGTTCGGCCATCACGTGAATTCCACCGGCCAAATCCAGCAGCCCGTCCAGCTACAGTGCTCGACGTTGCACTGTAGCACCGAACGGAGAACTCATTCTCCCAGCCGTAATCCCATTACTTTACCGAATTCAAGAAACTGAGAATCCACTCTAATCCAATCCGACCTCCTCTTCACTGTAGAACTGCCGACCGATCTAACCAAGAAACCTGACCGGATCCTCCCATTTCTCCGTCAATCATCTCTCCGTCCAAGAATCAAGAATTTGATTACTTCACTCCTCCAGAATTCCTCTTCCCGTCTTGCTACAGTACTCGAACCGAACGACCCGCCCGCCGAACAGCGTTTTCTCCGTCCAAAAATCCCGTAATGCTGTATACTGTAGCACCGAAAAAAATTTCATTTTTTTTGGCGGTATCTCAGCTACAGTACCCTAATGGGATGTAGAAATGTGGTCTAAAATTTTACGTACCGTTTGTGTTGTTTGAACCCGATGAGAGAAATCTATCAAAATATAAGTATTTATGTCTGCCGACATATGATATGGTGAAAAAAATTATTGATATTCTTGTATAAGAACATTTTTGAAGATCACTTTTGTGGGCTTCAAAAATTCACCACTAATCTCTCAATGAAGAGGGTGATTTAAAGTATCGGTATAATTTTCAGATCGCAGATGAAATAATAGATAAGACACTACCCGAGATTACTTGTTTGTAAGGACTTTAGATCTGTTTAGATTTCCTAGGCTCAAGCACCTATAGTTAATTACCCCTCAATCTGAGAGAGAACTTTCATTAAAGCTAGCAGGCCGCTTAACGCAGAAGATATATAAAGAACATATAGAGTTTTAAAATTTAGATTTGAAATTCATTATATTTAACTTAAATGGTTGGAGGAATGATGACGCTCGATCTAGATCACATGGTCCGCCATCCCCGCATGGCCCCTCCTACTTAGGAGAGAATAACCCAACCTGACGAATAATCCTTGTCACCATGAGTTGGCCGCCCAAGAAATCCTTATAGACTTTGTTGTTTGTAGACAAACTAAGTCCTTAGCTAACGAGGGCTTTTTTCAACCAAGTATACCCTGTGGTTCACAACTCAAAGCGAGTCATCGGGAGCATACTGCTAATCGCGATCAGAAATATAATGGTCATTTAGGACAACCACTCGCCGATGACTCGATCATAATCGATCAAGTGTGGAGCCTGCCAAAACCACGCAATGATAGAACGCCCGCTGCAAGATTGTTTGAGTAAATATAGTTGGATTGATTTGATTTTAGCTCCGTTGTGAGTTAGCATTTCCTTAATTTGTCATCTCATACAAACAATTTCAGATGGTGAATTGGATTTTTTTAGCTTTAAGTTCTTCAAAAATTAAATTTCATTTAAGCATTTATAATTTGGTGATTTATTTAATTTTATAGTTGCATTGATGCTTGAGTTTGATTAATTCTATTTGAGGTTGGAAGCACATTTTTATGGTAAGTATCCCCTCCGGTTGAAATCTTCATTCAACATGACCATCATCGGTGGTTTATAATTTCACCGTTTCAAATCTTTAATTCTATTAATTTAATAATAGAGGATCGATTGTCATATATATGTAATTAGCTTCGATATTTTGTTAAATTGAAGATATTATAATAACATCATTTGATTTTAGGTTTTGTTAACCCTGACTCTAAGACCAACCGGATCAACCCAACATCCTATTAAATTTAAGTATTCAGCCTAGTGTCGGGGCCCATGCAGGTATATAGTAATTTAGGTAATTTTATGCTTGATTAATGAGATTTATTTTATAGTTTCAATTTTTTTATTCGAATTTAGCCTGCACAGCCTTTTCAGACATTTAAAATTTGCACTTGAAATCTCTATGTCCGACCACATGCATGAATTTATAGTCTTAGATAATTTCACTTAATTAGTGATTTCATTGATTTTGAATTCATAATTAAAATGAAATCGCTCAATTTTTGATTAAAGGAAGCCTTATGATTTTACAGATTTTGAGATCGCCTTCATCTTGTATAAAAGAATTGTATTTGGATGTAGAAGATGTTATAGATTGATCTAATATCTTATTAAATTTTTCAAATTAATATTTAATTGATTCCAATTTAGCGTGCGCAACCTTTTTAGACATTAAAATTTGTACTTTAAATCTCTATGTCCCAGCACCTGCACATGTATCTAAGAATGTCTTAATTAATGTCTTCAGATGATATGTTGTGAATTGGCATTTTTATTTTAGCTCTTATTTAATTCGAGCACCATACCATCATTTGCATTTGTTTCTTTGTTTATTGAATTTGGAAAATTCAACAAGTTTCATCCGTGCTTATTGATTAGCTTATAAGCTCATTATAATTCTGCTTTAGACTTCTTCTCTTTTTTTCGTCTTTAATTCGTAAGATACAATGCTATCTAATCATTCGGTAAATAGTTTTATTTGTGATCATCAGTGAGCCATTCTAGGTCATTCTTGCTTGTAAGCTAGCTACTTAATATTTGTACTTCTTACAAAGTAATCGTCATATTTATTTGCACATTTCATGCAAATCATTCTAGTTCATTTGGAACTCAACTTATGGATTAGATTGTCCAATAATGGATGACATACATGTATATAAACAATCAAGTTCTTTGTGAGTTCCTTATAAGTTTAATTTATATTCTAATTCTGTCTTTCAATGAGCCTCCAAACTCATAGCAATTCTTATTCATATTTCATTTTGAATCACTTCAATGTGTTGAATGTGACGAGTCATATAATTTAATTGCTCAATAAAATATTTGTCCGGACATTTCACCTAGCCTTTAAGTTTATTATGAATCTTGTTCAAGTCTTTTTTGTTTTGTCTTCAAATTGCTTAATTCATGATATAAAGTGATCAAATCATTTATTAAGAAGAACTGATCATGCTCATCGGCAAACTAAAATTTTGTTTGAGTTTTCTTCTTTCTTGAAGGTGGGCATTCAAGTATGCCACAAATTTCATATATTTTGATATATAAGATACAAAAATTCAATAATTCTTTGAAAAGTTATATTCATGCACATAAATGAGCATTGAACTGTAAGTTTCATTTGTTTTTTTTTTTTTTGCAAGTTAATTCTTTTATCTCAAAAGTTTGCATTTAATTTAATTGTTGATTTATACTTCAAATATTCTATTAATTCATTTGGTTTTAATTTTTTTTTTTGTCAATAATCTGCAAAATTTTGGCAGCCTCCCAACGTCATCCCCATGTAAGGGGCTGCATCAGGAACTTTTTTGACCTACCCGCCACACTCTTCTAAACACAGCGGTCGGTGTCTTACGACACCGCGGTCATAGTCTTCAAACCCATCACGCTCTTCTGATCGCAGAGGGGTCTTCAAACTCATCAGCTCTACTGAGCATAATGAGGTCTTCAAACACCTGCAATTTCAATTCATAAGCTTAAAATTTATTTTGTATTAAATTAATTAAGTCCTCTTTCAATCTAAATTTTGGCATCATCAGCATAAGAAAATAAGATGTCCGAGTCCGTGACGTATTTTACGCGACTAATCTCGTCCAAGTGGTTTTTTCCGCTTTAGCTTAACGACATCAGAATCGGATGGACGGGCCACGCTGCTTATCCCACCACGCCTCTGCTCAAACAACAAGAAGCATTGGAATGATGAGAGGAATTTAAAAGAAATATATATCTAGATTTAGGGTTTAGGGGTGTATTTTTTTCTTGCAAACCGAGCTCAGAGAGAGAAAGAGATTTTCTCATTTCTTTTTTATGAAAGAACCATGAAGATGGAGAACGAAGGCCTTGAGGAAATAGCTGAGGATGTATTAAATAAAAATTAATCGATAATTTTTCTCAACCGTTGTATACGTATAATTTTTTTACGGTTTGTTAGTGTTATTCCTTGAAATTCTTTTATTTAGTGTATATTTCTTACACTGTTTGGAGTTTTTTGCAAAAGAATTTTGCTTATTTTGAGGGATTTTTGCATCTGTACTCTCTGTACTCTCATGAGAGTAAATATGATTTTCTGAATAATTTTGCAATTTATTTTGCCTGGATGGAGAGAATATGGTCATTACATTCCATTAGAAGCAATTTTATGATTTTTTGGTTAATCTTTATGAGAGATTTCCATCTATGCTCTCTATACTCTATACTCGAGTATGTAGAGCATTTTGGGCAATTTTTTCCACTTTGTGTGGCATGTTTGGAGGAAATATGTTTATTACAATCCATCATGAATAATTTGGAGGTCGCTGATTTTTTAGTTATTTTGATTCAGATTGTACTCTCTTGAGAGTACATACAATTTTTGTCATTTTTTTCCATTTTCATTGGCTTGGTTGTTCAGATTATGTTTATTACATACCAATGGAAGCAATTTTGAGGGATGTTTGGATAGTTTCTAGAGGATTTCTACATCTGTACTCTCCTAAGAGTACAGATCATTTTGTGTTATTTTTTTCACTTTCTATGACCTTTTTGGAGGAAATATGTTCATGACAATCTATGAGGAATAATTTGGAGGCTATTTGGTTATTTTTTTAGTGTTATTTTCCATCTGTAGAGTACATATGATTTTTGGTCATTTTCTCCAATTTCTTAAGACTGGTTGTTGAGATTATTTTCATTAAATATGTACTCTATATTCTCTCTCAGTTTCTATACTCTCAGACTCTCGAGGGTACGAGCATTTTGTCATTTTGTATGTTTCTTTGGCTCTGCTTGGAAGGAAATATGTTCATTAGGCACAATTTGGAGGTTATTTGGTTGATTTATTAGTGTTTTCAGATTCAGACTCTCATGAGAGTACATATGATTTTGGTCATGTTGTCCAGCTTTTGGCCTAGTTGTTGAGAGTACATTCTGGAAGCAATTTGGCGTTGCTGATGGTTTCTATTTTTTGCATCTCAGCATTTCCATAAAGCACTTTATAATGAAGTCATTGACATTTACGAGGCTTCATTTGCATCAATTCATTAGACTCCATAAAATTTAGTAAGACTCAATACCATGACCTCAATCCTCGCCTTGTTGGGACATGAGAAGCAAACTTTCTTTCTGTGTAGCATTCCTTTCACCCCTCGATGAAGTTACAAGAATTAGGATGCAGAGGGGAGAATGTCTTATGGAATAGAGGTAATGTGCTAT